>CM028242.1:28667957-28991849 GCA_016432835.1 Brassica nigra
TTTTTAGAACTCCGATTGATGATTCATCAAACTTGCAGCAGATCCGTTTTGCCATAAAACATTTTAGGAAGTTAATATAAAACTATTGTCTTAAGCTTATAAAACAAAGAAGCTATTAGATTATATATATCAAATTATTACCTGTAAGCTTTTATTCATTCTGTATCTCATTAGCTGTATGCGTTGCATATAAAGTTGCAAAATGCTGGATCTTTGTCGGACCAGGCATAAGATCACCGATCCTATGGTAGTTCTCACCACATAACTGAAATACATAAGGGCCCTTTCCATTGTTTACAGAATGGTTAACCTTCCCACCCAATGATGTGAAAGAAAACATCATATTGTATGCTCTTATAAATTCACGGAAGTGTTTGCTTCTCTCATCTCCATTATAAAATAATGCTAGCAATGTGGCTGGTGGAGTTTCAAAGTGGAAACTTAACTTTGTTTACAGCATTGTAAACACAAGTGTTGTTTTTTTTGACTCTTTTGTTATCCGTTCACCAAACCACATGTAGGCTTTACAATGCTGACACATATATAAAGGATCTCCATCATCATAGTAGCCTGATAAAAAGAAAATTCAGCAACAAATATATGTAGATAGTGATCTTAAAAGTATAATTATAAACAATAAACTTCAATGCTATATATGATAATTACCATTCTCTGATTCTCCTGGTTTGACAGTTCTAGCTGCATTCGCTTTGACATTAACCCTTGCAAAGCAATCTGATTTTGTTTCAAACCTTGGTTTTCATGTACTTCATTCTCTTTATTTTGATGAATGTCAATGTTATCATCAAATCTATAATGAGATGAATTATCATTTGTAGTGGACTCCATTTCTGTACAATATTGATAAAGTATTAGCAATTAGACAACTTCCTACTTTTGAAAGTATTATGAGATCAGTTACCTCCTGAATCAGATTCTTCTTCATGTTCAGAATCAGTTGCTATAAACACCAGAAAATCCTATATTAAGTAGAGTTTAACAAAAGATCTGCTTTATGATAACAAAGCTTAGAAGATAGAAATTTTTGGTATTATTTAAATAGTAAATAATATAATGAAATAATAGTTTACCTTCTTCTTGATTGATTGTTTCTTTAATCCCACTAACATTAAAACTTGAATATGAGAAGCTAGTGTTATTTGAATGTGAACCTGCAAATTGGTTTGTAAAAGCTGGCATATGAATATTATTACTGAATTTAAAATATGTTATACCTGATATCATAATATCACAATATAAAAGTTTTGTATACCTGATGGTGTGTTGTGAAGACTTTTCTTTTTTGCGTTGACAATTTTCTTTCTTTCTTCTCTTGCTTTTGTAGAGCTTTGTCCCATATTATTTTTAAACATGGACTGGCAATATGGATGTGCAACAGTATGACTAACAGTAGATGATGTTCCTGAGGTTCCAGATGATATCTCTTTTCTTGGTCTTCCACCTGAAAGTATCGTTACTCTCAAGTTAGAATATGGTCCAAACAAACTAAATATATAAACACTTACGTTTTTATATGCAGGTGGTGGTGCCTTAGTATTTTCATTGCTTTGTCCCAAAATCATTGTAGAACTTTGAATTACTTCAAAAGGGTTTTGTTTTCTTGGTCTTCCACCTGTGATCTTACAGTATGTCAGTTAATTAATTATTTTAAATAAAAATAACCTTTACAAACTTACGTTTTTGAAGAGGAGGTGGTGCTTTTGATTGAGCTGTCATTGGTTCATCCGTATCTACTTGTTCTGTAGTGGTTGAAAAACCTAATTGAATCACTTGGTAATAAGAATGGTGGTTTTAATATTAATCAAGGTAGGAGACTAACCTCTGTTTGAGGTAGTACGGCATAGTGTTCTTTTGTTATTCAGTATTTTTTCGCAACTCTTGCTTGATGTGTTTGTTCTTGTACATTCGAACTTTGAAAAACACAACTTAATGGGACAGTTTCTTGAGATGAATTTCCAACGAAGTTTAACTGATTAGACTCTGATGGCCGTGGAATAATTGGTCGAAGTACTTCATTCGTAACATTCTGAAAAGTGGATTATATAGTTTGTGTCGGTGAAACGTTTGTGATAGATGAGTTCCCTACTACAGTATTCTCATCGTTTGTGGTACCTACGATTACATAATAATAAACAAAATTTAACCAACTATCGCTTGAAATCACAAGAATAATATCATGACAAAAGTTATTAAACAAAAGCGATTGAAGGGACTCAAACAGAGTAAAACTTGTCCTGTTTTCAGTAGAATGAATATGTATCATTCTTTTATTTCAGTAGAGCGAACCCTAAAACTTACAATTATAACATCTGAACTCATTAGAAGCATTACCTTTTATATTTCTTCCTTGATTTATTCCCATTGTCTGAGTTTTCTGGATTAGTTCTCTTCATGCTTACCACTCAAAATCGAGCTGTGTGTCAAGGCTGCGATATCTGTTTTTAATTATGCAATCTTGATCATTGAAGATATAACGTCACGATCCTGAAGATATATAATACGATCCTAAATTACCCTAATCAAATTCTTACTGGATTTTACTATTATTTGCTTGATTTCTCCAATATGATATTTATTGTAGAAACACTTTATGACAATATACTTCTTAATATTTTTACATTGTTTCATGATTGATTATGATTTTGTTTGGAAGTTTAACATATAAGGTTTACCTTATTTTATCACCTTCGTCTTGGTTGGTCATATATTTCGGGATGGCTATTTTTTATGTCGTAGAATATCTAAGGTTGATATATTCCTTTAAGTCAAATAATAAAATAAGTTAAACCATGGTATGTTATATCTAGGTATAGTAATCAGCATAAATATTTTTTAAAGCCAAAGACTTTTTGGAAGTTTAAATATAAGGTTTACCTTGTAGTGATATGTTTTAAAATTAAATATTTTAAAGAATAAAATAGCTATAATGTGGCTGCTGAGGTTAAAGAAGCTCAAATAAATGCACTTATCTTTGATAATTTATTTGTTCGTGCATTCTTGTATATGTTGTAGCTAAAGTATCTAACCATGGGATTAGATAACTAATTTCTAACAATAACTTAACATTTTACGTTTTGAGTTATTGTCACTAGTGACAAACAAAACCTGTTATTATCACCTTATTTTTTTGTGTGTGGTATTAACTATTATTTTCATTATAGTTGATAAGTTTGCTTTAAAAATATCTTGCATGCCGAACAGCTGACTTTATAGAATTAATATCGGAAACAAATTAATTTTATAAATATGGTAAATATGCTGAAGTTAAAAGTCGTTGAACCAAAACAAAGACAATGACAAAACAATGAAATTTGAAGAAAAAAATCTTAAACTCTTCCACTTTCATGCATTTGGATCAAAGTGTTGAATTATGAGCATCGTCAACTACTAAATCCACAACATATGCTGAATTTTGTTTTTTTTGACCATAAGATCGGATAGTGATCTTAAATAGAACTTTCCTCTCAATTAAATCAGTTAGAGATTGAGGTACAAAATGTTGATTTTCCTGTAAAAATATAAAATATTTCAATAAATATATAGAAGGATATATTCTTTACCACAATATTAGAAATGAATGAAATACCTGAGCAGCCTCTTGGACTAACTCAAGCATGGAGTCTCCTAATGAGCTTCTCCATAACATTGTTGAGAAGCAAAACTTGACTTCTCCTTTTGATTCATCGAACCGCATTACAACCAAGTAGTAACTAAAAATTAAAAAAATTACTTAGTTTCAGAACATATAATAGTATGAGATTATAAAGTTAGAAAGATTAATGTATATAAGCGGTCATACCAGTGAATAGGAAGTTGAACATCCTTTTGACATGTTTTGCAGTTGTATGAAGGTTCTGTTGAAGATGTTGCCGCGTTCCTTCAAAACCATCTCCTTACGTGACAATTTTTCTTTTGCAAAATTGCGGCATTGTAATACCATGGCTTTTCAAATCAATAGCCACAATTCTAGCAACAACCACGTGCGTTCCAGCCTTTTGAATAATTTTACAAAAATTAGTAGTGAAATCATATTTGAATTATTTTTCTAAAAGAAAACGATTGGAAATATTGGAAAATAAAATATTTACCGATCTTGCTTCAATAATTTCAGAAATTGTTTTCTTGCTTTCCATTGCTTCAAGAATACTGTGTTATGAAAAAAATTAAGAAAATCAGCCTTCATACTCGACTTTTATAACCTAGTGATCACATAATAATACATAAGATAGAGGGTGGAGATTGTAACCTCTTTTGCATTCTATGATCTATAGAATGTGAATATGTTATCTTTATTTATAAGAGTATACACGGAGACCTAGAGTAAGTTAATCTCTTGTTTCAGCATGAAAATATTCTTTTTAAGCATGAATAAGGACATGAGTAATAGCCAAGTTAATTTCTAACTTTTATTAGGTTTTATTAAGAAAGAAATTTTCCTTTGTTGTTATTCAAATGCTTGAATGCATTGCCATAAGAAAGAAATCTCGGATATATGAATTAATTTCTTTCCATTTTGATTGTTTGAGGAGGAAAATATTGATATGCACAAGGAATATATATGCGTGACATGCAATCTACATATAATAATGTCACCTACGAACTAAATTTTCCACATGTTGGATCAATATATATTAGAATATTTAACGCATATTAGGTTAAATCACTTTTCCTTTAGAAAAAATAAGCAAATCTTTTGTTTGATTTATATTCCAATAAACTTTATATATTCCGTCTTAATACTTTTGTCATTATTCAAAACTATTTTATTCTAAAATATTTCAAGATTATTGGCTTAGTTATTTAACAGATCAGTGGGGAAAACACCATTATTAAACTACTGAATATATGCGATAATAGAATGAAAACATGCTTTACTATTGATTTTATATCATAATAATCAATTTGAATTCCAAAAATAATTTCCATAATAAAAAATCCACCGCTTTACAAAATAATCCACCGCTTTACCAATAGAAGAGTAAACTACTGATAACACGTTTATCACAAACTTCAAATTCATAAGCCACCGCTTTACAACATAAGACACCGCTTAAAGAGCGTCAACTTGGCTTCCGTTCATACACATGTTTGATCAGTCTCCTCCAAGCTTAAATAATGTTTTACTTTTATTCTTTTATTAAGAAAGCACAAGAAACAATTTTCAAATAAGACAAACATATACTTCTCTTGGTGATATCAAGAAGCATGCAAAAAAAGCCACGCATAACTTAGTCACGAAATAACAACAAAGATGGACACAGCCTTAACCCTTGGATGTGTCCTCCATCATAATATACTATCACATCATATTCAAATACGAATCTCTTTATAACTATCCTCCTCCAACTTTGAACATTACATTCACAACATCCCCAGCTACGTTTGAGAGAAAGTAAAAACCATCTATAAAACTAAAGTGAAGATGGGATCAGAAACATCAGTGAAGAACTACAACAGCAACTCTGACGGTGATTCGTCGGACAGTAATGACTTCAACAACTCAGATGAAGCAACCTATTTCAAAAACATGGACCTGCGGTATTTTGTTGCGGAACCTTTCGAAATGCTCACTAAGCACGCTAGGTTGAAGGAAAAATGCTTGGAGAATGACAACTCTGAAGCACACTATATTGAGGGTGTACTTCAATATTTTGTCCACAAAGACAAACATAAAGGCCTTCTTCATCTACGCGAGTCATCCATGCTAAACAATACAAACGGTACGTACCTTTACGGTTTGTTAATGCTTGCCTTAGGTCATTATCACAAAGGGAAAAAGTATTTGGATAAACTCGAATGGAAAGAATCACTATCAACCTCCAATGCTTGCTGGGAAAGAGTCAAGAACTCACTAAGCACAATCCCTGAAATTATTAACAGACGGTACTATATAAATAAGGTCAACTTTAAGCCACGGACATCGTGCAATCTCGATAACATGGCTAAAATGTGCAAGCATTGTTACTACTTCAAAAGGCTTGACCAATTTGTTCAGTTTGCTATGAGTAAGGAGTAAAAGAAGGAGAGTTGTGAACAACATTATCTATGCACGCATGTAAAAATTCCTATTATTTTTACATGTTTTTTATCTATATTTCCAGTTTACTACGTTATGCTACTTTGTTTGTCTTGAGTTATTGTATTTTTACTTTGTTGTCTTCTGAATTTACTTTGCTTGTCTTGTTACTATATTTGCTTAATTGTGTACTGTTATGTGTGTATATGTGTTGATGATTTTGCTCCTCTATACCAATCGTACAGAAATAATTGATAAGTTTGCTTGAAAATATAGTAACAACGACCTGCTGACTTTATAGAATTAAAACGGGAAACAAATTTTTTTAATAGCAAGGAAAATATGCTGAAGTTCAAAGTAGGTAAAACCAAAACAAATGACATCTCATAATTGATGCCAATAAATATAAAAGCCAACGACTAAATAATGAAATTTCAAGAAAAACAGTAGAAAACTGAGCAAATTCATTTCTTCTTAATCTTTTCCACTTTCACGATCACTTTCTTTAGCTTTTTTGTTGACGAATTTTGATCTGTAATAGACAGTGGACTCGAAATTTATCCCTTTATTTTTGATGATGGTGTTGTTGAAAATGACTCATATGCTTCCATATCGTGATCAGAAAACATTACCACAGGTGACTGCACAAATGAGCAATGTTGGTTCACTGTAATATTGCTCATAAATAAGTAAACAATGGTAATCCCCTAGTATAATATTACCTGCGGTATAGGTTGAGCCTCAAATTCTTCAATCATAGCTGCATCGTCAACAACTAACTCAACAACATATGCTGAGTTACTGCCTTTTTTACTATCCGGTCCAATAGTGATCTTGAATAAAAACTTCCTCCCAATTAAATCTGTAAGAGCTTGAGGCATAAAAGATGCATCTTCCTGTAAAATATAGAATATATTATACATATAGAGATAGTATTTTATTCCAATATATATTATAAGTATAGGGATGTTATACCTGAGCAGCTTCATTTACTAACTCCCAAGCATATCTACCAGTCAGTTTCTCGGCAATTTTGTTGAACATCAAAAATTTGGTTTCTCCAGCCGAGTCATCGGAGACACGGAGGACCAAGTAGAAACTAAAATATAAAAGAACTATTTTATTAATACCATAACAGTTAATAATAAATAATCTATATTAAAGATTTCTTAAAAAATAAGTTATTACCAGTAAATAATATCGAAAACATCATCACACTTTTCGCAGTTGTATCGAGGGTGATGCTGATCCTCATCGTCTGAATCATCTCCATATGGTTGTACTTTCTTTTTGCAAGCAACGTAGTACCATTTCTTTGCCAAATCAATAGAATCAATTGTCGCAACAACTACAAACTTTCCAACCTATTTAGACATGTGACAACCAGAGTAAATGTTTAGTCATGATCTAATGAGATAATCAATAAAGAGAATGTATTACTCTTCTTGTATCAAGGATTCCTGAAATTGTCTTTTTCGGATTTATCACAAACATCTCATCATGAACAGATACAGAGCCAAATGATACTTGGCTATTGTCACTATGCACGATCATCTGGTTATCGCCGGGTAACCTACAAAAGTGTGATAAATAGATACTTAAGATTTCAGAAGACAAATTATAAATTTCTAAAAATAATAAATATGTAAGATCACTAATGACTTACATGGCCGTGAACTCCTGAACTTCTGCTGTTTCTGGATTGAAAAAGATTTGTGTTGCGTTGAATGCATTTGATATGGAGAAATTACCTAGATATATATTTAAAAATCATTAGGATTTTTAGAAGAAGTACTTTCTAATATTTATTATAAATAAGAATGATAAAAAATATACAAGAATCATAATAGCGTAAGTTACCTTTGTATTCCTTGACGCAAGCAAACTTAATAACACATATAACAACCGTAGCATTGTTCTGTTCGGTGTATTCCATCACTTTTTTGGCAAAGTTGCTCCATAAAGTACATGAAAAATGAACATTCCTACATAATTATTGTGTTAGCCTTTTATTCTCCGTAAGGTACAATATATCGTAAAATTTGAAAATCAACTTACATGGCATCACGTAGAACGATATCAAGTTTTGTATTATTCTGCCCCTTTGTCTTAATTTGCTCCAATGGTCCAACATTGACAATTTGACCAATCACATCTATAATATACAAATAATATCAGAGAACATCATATTGTGGATGTACATAAGCAAAATATATTCTGATACTAATTAAAGTGACATAAACTTACCAACCAAGACGTTTTTATCGAGCTGTCCCGATAATATCTGGTCAAAATTTGCAAAATACTTCTCAGGAATAGTTTCTGGAAAATCATCAGCAGGTTTAACCTTAGTTGTTCGGAAGAATCCTATCTTGTAAGGATTAGGATTGGTCCTAAATTCCCCAAGATAATCTTTCAACTGGAAAGCATTGATGATCACAGCTTGACCTTCTTTCAGAAATTTTTGGTGTGGTTTGCTCAAGTCGTCGTCAACTTGAGCATGAATCCTTGTTCCCTACAAACACATCGGTTATTATAATAAGAATGTTATATACATTTAAAAGTTATAATTTATTCAACTTGTCAGAATTAAATAACATTCAAAAGTTAACACAAATACTATATATGTTTGCTTGGATGACAAACTAACCTCTTCATCGACCAAAACCAATTCAAGGGAAATTCCAGCAGCATTCTTGTTTGCCTTCCAAAGTACAAGAATCTGCACTTTGATTTTTTGTTTTTCATTAGATGAATCAATGTCATTCAGAAGAACAAAAGAAGAGTTTGTCTTTCTAACGATCGACATTAAGAAAAACTATTTGGTTCGTGAGGAAGTTTAGAATGGATGCATTGCACAAAACCGTCGTATATATATATATAACTAACCCTATTAGGGTTTGAGTCAATTAGTGTCGTTCATTTAATTAATTCAATAATAAGTTCATTCCCTATAGAAAATTTATAAATATTCTCCTCAATGATTTCCTTCCCTTATTGTTTTCTTTTTTAATTACGTATTTATTGTGACTTATTGGTCAAGGTAAACTTATTGGTCAAGGTAAATGTGATGAGTATCTTATTATTATAGATATTTACGTGACACATAGTTATTTTGTCTTTATTGAGTTGTGTTTGACGTTTCATCACGTAACAATAATAGTATAATCTTACATTTAAATTTATTTCCTATTATTATGTTTACATTTATGAATCAATAGTAATGGTAATTTGTCACGATCCCTAACTATATGAATATATTGGTGTGACATTTAATCTTAGGACATGAGTGTGAATCACCTACCAACTCCACTTTCAACCATGTTTGATTTTTATACAAAATAATCAAATCGCACGCGGTCATAATATTAAGGCGAACATTTTAAATTCATTCTTAATACTTTTCTCATTATTCAACAATCGTAGGGATTATAAAAAATAACCTACGAACTTCACGTATACCATGTTTGATTTAGACAAAATAAGCAAATATCATGCTAGATTTATATTCATACGAACTTTTTAAATCAATTCATTCTTAATACTTTTCTCATTATTCTAACCCTATTTCAAGATTATTAACATAGTTATTTACCAGGTTTTTTTTAAAACACCATTGATTTATATTATGACAATTATCGAATAACAAAAGTTGCACATATATAAAAATACCCATTAATAAAAATCTTTCAAAAGAACACCGCTTAAATGATAAAAGAGCAAAGTTTTGATAACACGTCTCAAAACTTATACAACGTCAATGAGCTTCCGTTCATATGCATGATTGATTCAATCTCCTCCAAGCTTAAACTCTTAATTTGATCTTCTGATAAAGTCAAATCTAGAAAAAGAAAAAGATTGAAGTCAAATTCCTATCACAACATATAATTATTATTTATACCAAACAAAAACGTTAACTTACTTGGATCATCAAAACTTTTTCTTTGGTTGTATAATATATCTTGTGATAGTATTTCCCAAGTAGCATTCCATACGTTTTGTGGACTTGTGATACTATGTGAAAGTAATAGGACACAAAACAGCTTACGTAGTTTTTGGCACGAGGACCAAACGCTAGCTTCTTTTATAGCTTCAATATTTTCTTCATCATCTTCCCTAACCAAAGTACGTAGATCCTTTGCATCACTTTTTGTAACTTCCGACATGATATTAGACTTTTAAGACAAAAATAAACTTTTAAATGGAAAATACTTCTATATATATATAGCTCAGAAGATTTCGCATATTCCTTTAATAATATATGATTACTAATTACTAATTTATGCATTACCTTAACCGTTATCTCAATATTCTTCAATTAATGCAGTGCCTTAGTTGAGTCCATATTTATCTTCCAGTTCACGATTACTGATTCTTACGTCGATAATATATGATTACTAATTACTAATTTATGCATTACCTTAACCGTTATCTCAATATTCTTCAATTAATGTTTTACCTTAGTCGAGTCCATATTTGTATTGTGGTTTCATGATTACTGATTCTTCATATAAATCATTTCTTGAGGATCGTACGTATATCTTTCAGTAAAATCTCAAAAAGATCTGTTTACTATTTATAATTAATCTTCATATCAATTTCAGATTTTGTTGTATTGTATTTAAAGGAAGGAAACAGTCATTAAAAATATATGAGAATAATTAAACCGATCCATAATAATTAAAAATAACTTTATTACTAATTGAGAACTTAATATTAGAAAAGTCCATAAAAATTTGAAAGTTAACAGAAAAAAAAATAAAAACAATGAAGAATAAATGGATCCCAAAATTCAAAATTTAGTTTTCCACGTCCCAGATTTTGGATCCCAAACAAAGATGCGTGATAATATGAACCCATGTGACTTGTTATTCTCCATCCATTCCACCATCTTGGATTTTTCTTGATGATCAAGGAGGTTCACATAATTTTCGTTTCTCATATGAATACTATGATATTCATACCACTTAGATCCCTGGAACATATTCAAACCATAATAAGATCTTAAAGAAAGAATAGTAAAAATAAAAATATCTTATAAAATTATAAATATGTAAAAGTCAGTTACATCAACACGGAAGAATTCCGATGTCTTATTATGCCATGTTCCTAAATCCTTGAAATCATAAAATGATCATTCGGTTAGAAATCACTTGTTGATGTAATGAAACATGAACAACTCAACGCAAAAATAAGACGACCTCATACAATGAATCTTTTGTCGTGAAGTTTGTGTATATTGTAGTCAAACCATAATAAAACTATAATACCTCTTCATTTGTTGGCCATGTGTATTTGGATGACTTCATAGAATAGGGTGCAAGAAGCACTTTGGAAAGATCTGATTATTGAGTCTCTGTTGGGAATTTTTATTTTGTTCGAGGGTATGAATGATTTTTGTCTGTGAGGATTATATACATGTGAAGCACGGTTTTGAATCTAGGGTTGGACGGGTTTGAAGTTTTCGTTTGCCTAATTACATGCCATGTGGATTTTGAAGATGTCATGCCAGCTTTTTTGTGAGACTCTCTTTGTAAGTAGGACACATAAGCAACATTTTAAAAATCACTTGGTAAATATAGTCTAGTGGATGACCAATTAAACCGGTTTAGTTAAATACATTTGATGTGATTTGTCTACCGTAATTTTCTGATCTAATTGTTACCGTGTTTTTAGGTAAAATTAGATTTAGAAAATTTCATTAATAAATAGAAAAAACAAAGAATAATAAAGGTAGTTTATTAATTATACCAGTGATATTATATTGTAAATATTGTGCAAGTTTAAGGATTATTCTAGATTTTCACTCCCCTTTTAATAGATTAGATGGTATTTCCTGTATTTTAAAAATAATTTGTCATTTTTTTTACGGTAACTAATTATTAAATTTTTACAAGGTTTTCCTATAAGGCCCGGACTATTAGACGGCCCTTTAAGAAATTTCAAATGCTGATCAGCTCTGATATTCGCAGTACTTAACTGCACAAACAATTGGAGTTTCTAGAAATGGTCCTTGGCTTTTAGTTGGGGACTTTAATGAAATTCTAAATAATACAGAAAAAGAAGGAGGTGCAGTACGAGATGAATCTTCTTTTCAAGACTTTCGTGACCTTTACGCAACCTGTGACTTACGTGATTTACGTTCCATTGGGGACAAATTTTCCTGGGTGGGTATACGTAACACACATATTATTAAGTGTTGTCTTGATAGAGTGGTAGCAAACTCAGAATGGTTGTCTTTGTATCCAGCATCAGAAGCAGAGTTCCTTAGACTATCAGGATCAGATCACCGTCCAGTTGTTACTACAGTTTCTTTTCTTAATCACCGTTATAAGAAGCCATTCCGCTTTGATAAGCGTTTATTCAAAGTTAAAGATTTTAAAAAGTATGTTGAATCGGGCTGGAATTCTTCAAGTGGTGGTCGACAAATTCTAATTGGAAAAAGGATTGCAGAGTGCAGAAAAGCAATGTCAGTTTGTCGCCATAAAAATAAATTAAACGCTGCTAAAAGAATAGAAGATTTGCAATATGAGTTGGATTTTGTTTTAACATCTACGGGTCAAATTCGGAGTAAAATTCCAAGAATAAAAGAAGAACTAGCTCAAGCTTATCGAAATGAAGAAACTTACTGGTATCTCAAAAGTCGAAACACATGGTTAAGTTGTGGTGATCGTAATACTAAATTTTATCATGCCACAACTAAAGCAAGATTTTCTCGGAACAAAATCTACTCTGTTCAAGACTTGAATGGTTTTGTATATAAAGGAGATGAGGCTATTGGAAGACATGCTGAATCTTTTTTTAAAGAAGTGTATCGTGGGGGGAATACAACAGCTCTGCCTTCAGTTTTTAGAGATTTCAAACCAACAGTGACTGCTGATATAAATGAAGATATTACTAGGGATATTTCTAATGAAGAAATCCATGCAGCAATTTGTCATATAGGCGCTGACAAAGCACCAGGACCGGATGGATTAACGGCTCGTTTTTATCAAGAATGTTGGGATATCGTAGGAGAAGCAATTTGTGTGGAAGTCAAAAGTTTTTTCTCCACAGGAAAATTATCACAAGGGCTAAACCATACAAATATATGTATGATTCCAAAAAATAAGTGTCCTCAAACACTGTCTGAATTTCGTCCAATTGCTCTGTGTAATGTCCTTTACAAAATCATAAGCAAGATATTGGTTCATCGGCTGAAATCCTCACTCGACAAAATTATTTCGGATTCGCAAGCAGCTTTTATTCCAGGAAGATTAATCAATGATAATGTTTTGATTGCTCATGAGCTTATGCATTCTTTGAAATCAAGAAAAAGGGTGTCTCAAACATATATGGCAGTAAAGACGGATATCACTAAAGCGTATGATCGGGTCGATTGGAAGTTTCTCGAAGGTACCTTACGAGCGTTTGGTTTTGCGGAAAAATGGATAACATGGGTAATGGCTCTGGTCACTACCGTTGAATATTCAATACTCATTAATGGAATCCCTCAAGGACATATAATCCCACAGCGCGGGTTACGTCAAGGGGATCCATTGTCTCCATATCTATATATTCTTTGTGCTGATATTTTGAGTCATCTAATCGATGTTCAAGTTCGGCGTAAGAAAATAAATGGTATTAAAATTGGTAATGGGGCTCCATCTATTACTCATCTATTTTTTGCGGATGATTCTCTCTTTTTTCTGCATTGCTAATCAAAAAAATTGCAAGGCTTTAAAAGAAGTGTTTGATATCTATGAAAAATGTTCTGGTCAAAAAATAAATCAAGACAAATCAGTAATAACTTTCGGTTCTAAGGTCAATGGTGCTAAACAGGATTCCTTGAAACAAATTCTTGGAATTTCAAAGCATGGTGGTAGTGGGAAGTACTTGGGTCTTCCAGAACAATTTGGACGGAAAAAAAAAGAAATGTTTAGTACGGCAGTCCAACGTGTTAAACAGAGAACGTCCCATTGGAGTACTAAGTTTCTTTCCCCGGCTGGTAAAGAAGTTTTGATTAAATCCGTTGGAGTATCAACTCCTATCTATACTATGTCACATTTTAAACTCCCTGTTGCTACAACACAAGAGATAGATGCCATCTTAATGAGATTCTGGTGGGGAAAAAATGACAATAAAGGTTTACCCTGGGTGGCTTGGAAAAAATTACAGTATACAAAGAAAGAAGGAGGACTTGGATTTAAAGATTTACCAAAATTTAATGATGCTTTACTTGCCAAACAAGCATGGCGAATCCACTCCAAACCAAATTGCCTTTTTCCAAACTTTATAAAGCCCGATATCTTAAAGACAAACAACTTCTAGAAGGGAAAACATGTCGTCGTCAATCATATGGATGGGCATCTCTGCTTGCTGGTATCGAGGTTCTAAAGAAAGGATGTAGTTACATTGTGGGAAATGGCAAAGATATACGAGTCTTCAAAGATAATTGGTTACCAGTTACTTCACCTCGACCTGCCTCTACAACAATAAACTGTGACTTACGTGTCAGTGATCTGATTACAACATCTCCCTACAAACATTGGAATCCAGTGGCGTTACAGTCCTATTTGTGCGATGAGGATCAACGTCTCGTAACACAGATATATTTAAGCCAAACAGAAAAAGAAGATATGCTGATTTGGAGTCATACACGTGATGGAAACTATACGGTGTCGTCTGGATATAATGTTGCTCGGCATGCACCAGAGTTTTTGTTTGAAGCTCCTCCGATTCCCTATGGTGATCCTATTCTAAAGGATAAAGTCTGGAAATTAAATATAATGCCCAAACTTAAACATTTTCTTTGGCGTCTTTTGTCAAAAGCTATAGGAACAGCTACACGTCTGAATTCACGAGGAATGCAGTTAGATCCTATTTGTCAGAGGTGTGGTTTGGAAGAAGAGACTATTGACCATTGTTTTTTTACTTGTCCAGATTCAGTTAGTATTTGGAGATTGTCAAATCTACCTTTTACAGCTCCTTTATTCATAAGTGATTCTATGGACAATAAAATTGGGTGTTTTTTGCAAATTCAAGGCGTTGAATCTCTTTCACTTTATCAACGGTTATTACCTTTTTGGTTGCTATGGCGAATATGGAAAAAGAGGAACTTTCTCCTCTTTAGAAAGCAAATACTGTCTCCAAATGTCACAGTGGACAATGCCTGTGCCGACGTTAGAGAATGGATATCCCACTTATGTTTATCATCTACTACAATACGCAATACAAGTACAGGTGCTTCTTCTCCAGCTATATCGTCATGGAATCGTCCAGATCAAAGCCTTCTAAAGTGTAATTATGATGCAGCATACAACTTACATTCAAACCAAGTACGAGGTGCATGGATTATTCGGAATTGTTATGGTCATCCGTATATGTGGGGCTCAGCTAATTTGGGATTCGCGAGCTCTAGTTTAGTTGCAGAGGCAATGGCGTTACTAGTGGCAATGCAAAATGTGTGGATAGGAGGATATCGCAATATGATTTTCGAAGGGGATTCAGAAATTTTGGTTAAAACAATCAATGCACAACTCACAGATTCAACTATTCAGAATCTTATTGAAGAAATTACTAGCTTGAGGAACAAGCTTTCTACAACAACATTTACGTTTGTTAAACGTAATGGAAATAAAGCTGCCCATGTAATTGTTCAACATGGACCTGAAAATTCTGTCTTTGAAAATTGTAAAGTTTATCCACCTAAGTGGTTAACTCCAACTTTGTACTCAGATATTATGTTTTCTTATTAATAAAAGTTAAGTTTGTCGCAAAAAAAAAAAAAAACACTTGTTCATCTTCTTCAACAGTCTCTTTTCCTCTTTTTGTGGGAAGAAAAACGATGGCGGATGGTATTGGCTACGGCAGTTTCTCCGGAGCACCGTACCCGTTCTGGCTTTCTTCTCCATCTCCGTCTCCTCATCCTTCAGCTTCTGCGCCGCCGTTTCTTGCAACACATCCGGTTAATTTAACCCAAGGAGGGTTTGATCCGACGATTTCTCAGGGATCTTACCACCGATCGCCATCTGATTGGTCGAATAACCCTTCGTATGGTGGTCCTTGTCTATCTCAGACGCCTTCTTCATCGTTCTACGTTAACAACGGTAAATAATTTTAATCCCACTGTTTTAACATTACTGAGATGGTTTCGAACTGTGGATTCGAGGAGAATAGATCAATTTTTTTTTTTTTGCTTTTGCTTCATTTCATGTTTAGCCTGATATGAGAATGATCATGTAATATTGTTAATTTTTGTTTGAAGTTGTGGGTTTATGGTTTGCAGGAAGTTTCAGTCATAGAGGTGAAGATGATTCGTATACATACATGTTACCACCACCGAGTGGATTATACCCTTCAAAGGAAACATCATCATCGTCTGATTATTTATTAGAGACCCAACGCTTGGACCGGATGCCTTACAAATTCTCAGCTACATTGTCTTCTTCATCAGAACCATTCTATAAGCATATCCCACCTTCTGGTGTTTATGGCAGTGCTTTCCATGAGAATCTACCGGGACAATACCATCCTGGGCATCATAAATTTGAGAGTATGAATGCTGTCTCTGGTCCTCCTGCGGAGCCTTGGGTTTTACCGCAAGCTCTCTTTGATGGAAGTCACACTGGGGTTCGTTTAGGAGATGGGAGGTTGTTCCCTGATGTTGTTTCTATTCATGCGCCTGAGAATGTTCAATCCAGCGTGCCCGGTTCTTCTTCTGTTGAACCTGTGAATTTCAACGTGTTGCCTGGATACGCTGAATCCACTGGTCATGTCAAGCCTTTGTCCCAGAATCCACATCTTCACGATGAGACAGGTCAAACAAGTCCCCACCCGTTACAATTTGATAGCAAGTCCTCGGAGAAAAGAGAAGGTAGTGGCGTCTCCTCCCTTTATCAGACGCCAAAGACTTTTGTTGCTGACAGTGAGAATGGTGTTTCTGAAACCTCCTTGAAGAATGCTATTGACGATTTAAATTGTGATGAGCATAGATCTTGGAATCACTTCATGGTATCTTCTGAGGGACCTTCAGCACCTACTATGTTTTCTATGGGAAGTGAGTCATATGTTGCAATGAAAGCAGATAACGGAAATGCTGCTCAATCAGCTGTCAACTGTAAAACCCCTTCCGATGGTTGTGCTAATCAACATAGTGAAGATGTTCAAGCATGTAAGCTCCAGAAACAAATGTTTGATATGAATCATATGATGAATGGAGATAAGAAGCCCACGGCGTTGAACGATATGGGTATCAAAGGGAGTAGTAAATTGAATACAGATGGTGTCTCAACTGGCCAATTAGCCGAAAGGCATTTATGTGATCAAGGAAGTTTAACGTCCACGGCTTCTAGTCCAAGAGTGACTTCCGTGGTTGATGCCATGCATAATCTGTCAGAGGTGCTTGTTTATGAATGCTTCAACAATGGGAGCTGGCTGAAGCAGGAACAACTTTCGAATCTTGATAAAGCAGTAGAGAATCTCACCAAGTGCTTAAAGAAAAGCACCGGTAACAAGACAATAGCGGCGGAAGCATCAATTCCAACTCAAGCTATACATGTTTCCTGTCCAAACGTGGTTGACCTTAATGAGGTATGTGATGCAGCTCAACCCTGGCATTTGTGAATTACATCATAGGTAGAAGATATAAACAAACACATTGTGATGATTAGAGTTTTTGATAGAAAAGAAACATTGCTATATCTTCTTTTCTGTTGCTTGTTAGTTTCTTAACGATACCCTTTCAGGCCACAAATGTACTTGCTAAAGACTGTCAAGGGTTTAATGTCAAGCCATTGGATAGCTTTGGCTTGAAAGAGCCGGTGGATAAGGATAAGTATGAGGATGAGATGACCCAGGTATTATTACTTACATATTATTTTGTGACATATTTGTAAACCGTTCTTATTTACGGAATCTTAACTTGTGCAGGGTATTAAGAACATACTTGCTTCCAACTTTCCTGATGGTGAAGACAACCATCCACAAACTCTCTTGTACAAGAGTCTCTGGCTCGAAACTGAAGCTGCCTTATGCTCCACAACTTGCATGACTCGGTACCATCGCATCAAGAAGGAGATTGGTAATCTCAAATTCCAGAATAGAGGTTCGTAACTACTAAACCAACTGTCTGATCGTATTATTGACTAGAATTGCATTGCAAGAGCATTTTTATTCCACAATCGTGTCATAGATGCAACTGCTATGCTTAGTTTCTTATAAAAGAATTCCACAGGCAATTTAAACTCAAAAATATGCTGGTAGATGAGATTAGGATGCTGTTTCCCTCTGGTACTTTTCAAATTCAAGTATATCATCTATAGACGATCAGTTTTGTATCTTTCTCTAAAAATGTCTATCAGTTAAAATTGGTTTAGCAAGTTAATCATCTTGCGAGTTTGCTGATAACCTTCAAAGGTATTTTCTTAATATGTGTTTTAACAGTTTATTTTTTGCTTTTCTCAGAGAACTCTGCACATGCATCAACAACCTTTATGCAAGAACCCTTTCTTGACCCCCAGAAACCGGTTTCCATTATGAACAATGTAGAGCAGGAATCGACTGATTCATTCATCAAACATGGAAGCAATAGTGGGAAAGATATAGTTACGATGAGTCATGACGCACCACAAAGCACAAGATTCAACTCTGATCATCGCGTTAATGCAGTACTATCACTTATGTCCAGAAGCTTTATGGGTGGTTTAGAACAGGAACATCACGGAAACTTCAAGCATGATGCTGCAACCTCTGGAAAGATACCGGACGCAACACAGCAGGAATCCCCTGGATTCACAACAGAGGAAAAACATAGAGATGTTACAGACCGGTTTCAGATTCTGAAGCAGCAGGAAACAAAGCACAAACTCAAGTCTCAGAACTGCTCAACGACAAGAATTGATGACCAGGAGGAGAATCCAGAAGCTAATTCTGAGGTGGCTAATATTGGCAGAAGCAGCCAAATGAGTGATGTCATGGATAGATTTAAGATACTAAGACGCCGGGAAGCTGAGCAAGTTCAGAAATCTCTCAACAGCTTGGATGCAGATTCAGATTCTGACAAGGACAAGCCAAGCAACAAGACACAAATTTGTGACCATCCCTGGTCAGAGTCGATGATGACAGTAGGTGGAAACTCTGTCAAGGTAACGTGCGCCAATAGTACTGAAGAACCATCTGCATCGGGCGAAGGCTACGAGAGCCCGACCTCTGATTGGGAACATGTCCGCAAGGATAATTGAGTACTGCAACTTCCTTGGACAATAAGTTTCGATCGTTTTATGGGTAGTGTATAAATTAAAAGCTAATTGAAACTTTTGCGTACTATTATTCCTTACTATTAGTGAGCCAATCTTTTCATTTCTCAATACACAATTGGTAATTACACTAAACGTCCTATAAACTAATAATTTCGGGATCAATGAATTTTCTTGAATTTGTTTACAATGTCTTTTGTATCGTACTCCCTCCATTTTTCAATATAAATCGTTTTAGAATAAATTTTTTGTTCCAAATTATATGAAGTTTTCGATTTTCTATGTAAAATTTATTAACAGTTAATGTAGTAAGACGAATCATAGTATATATTCTATTTTTAATATCTCGTAATGTGCTATAGTGCAAGTTTAATATTTGCATTCAAGATAATTTGGTTATTGAAAAATGGTATTCAACTTATAATCATTCAAACAATTTCTCGAAATTTTTGGAAGAGAAAATCATCCAGTAAGATAATTGTATCCACATTCGCAATAAACTTGAATATGAAAGTGACCACAATGACAGATTACATTTGTTAGCCAATAAAACTTCCATAAAAATTAGTAATATTAGAAGCTGAAATAATGAAAACAATTTTGACATCCCTTTAATTGAGTTTCATGAAATAAAAACATTAGCATTAAGAAGATTAAATTTATTTAGTTTGACTCAAAAAAAAAAATATTCCAAAGAACCGGTAAAAGTAAACATGTTGTAAATTCAAAGAAGCACATAAAAAAAAAAAGGTGTTCAACTTGGATTCAGAACAAAGAGTCGAATACACTTATATAATAAAAGACACTCAGTGACTATCACTTGATCTTTTTTGCTCGAGAACTTTCAATCACTCACTCACTGCCTTCCCGAACCTGACAAGGAGACACAGTTATTTAACATGTTTCAGCCTTTTGTCCATAACTTAAAGGTATCATTTTCATAACGAGGTCTAAAATGCAACTTATTTTTATACCTTGGTTGGAGATTTTGAAAGAGACCTGGACCTGGACCTAGGGGGGCTCTTCTTCTTGTCAGGAGATGGCGATCTAGATTTTGATATCGATCTAGAAAGAGATCGTCTTGGTGATTTACTGCAATAAACACACAGCTCCATTTTAACCTGTTCAAAACGGAAGATATACAAAGGTTCACTGTAAACAAACACACCTCAGATCCTTCCTTGGGCTCTTGCTTCTGCTGATGCTCCTGCTACGGCTACGACCATGGCCTCGGCTACGGCTTCGGCTTCTGCTTGGGCTTCTTGACTGGGAGCTTTCATATTTCTTAACCTGGACACATGAAGAATCAAAAAACACAGTTCAAGTATTACAGTCAAAGAGGACAAACAAATAAAGTAAAAGACAATCAAGACTGCAAGGAGAAACCATACCCTTATATAGCCTCTAGCCCATGGGTTTTTGAACTCTGTATCATCAAGTTTCCTTATCTGAACAACAACAATCACAATTTCGCAATATCAGAAACTAAACAACTCATAGCTTTGATACTCGGTAAGAGAGAAGAACAGAGTGGAAACTCACAGCATACTTCATGTCATCATAGTTGGTGTAGTCAACAACACCATAAGCCCCTGATCATATTTGTTAT
Organism: Brassica nigra; assembly: GCA_016432835.1. Classification (NCBI taxonomy): domain Eukaryota; kingdom Viridiplantae; phylum Streptophyta; class Magnoliopsida; order Brassicales; family Brassicaceae; genus Brassica; species Brassica nigra. Next base: position 28,688,839 of record CM028242.1, read on the forward strand.
TAAAGATAAGTCATATACAAGAGAAAAAAAGCATTAACTATGACTATTAGTATGCCATTTTGGTTGGGCATATAAGAAAGTGTAAACGAACGCACCATCACGGTCTCGGGTGACCTCAGCAAAGCACACATCACCAGCCTTCCGCATATGATCCTGAAATGATGGTTTTAAATATGAAGAAAAAAACCCACCAAAAATGTTGCAGCATAGAGCATAAAGTATCATCATACTTTCAAATCTTGCCATGAAGCAGATGATGGAAGCCCACGTACAATAACTGCAAATATCCATCCAAGAATACATCAGAAACACTTGAGCCAAAACTTCACCAATACGAAATTTCTCACAGAAAAATTACACAAACCTCGGAATTCAGAGTGTCGGGAGACGCCAAACCGAGCAGATCCACCACCACCGCCACCACCTCCACGGTAGCCACCCCCACCACCATATCCACCACGACGGTCACCTGAAGACTGTCCTCGCCCACCATGGGAAAGCTCAACCTGCATTCATAATGATTCGAAACAACCAGAACAAACACGAAATATAGACATCAAAGTAATGCAAAACAGACAGACAGGTTTGGAATCTGCTGTTCTGGGTATGTTTAGCATAAACCAATCCAGTCTGAGTCTACTATCGTAAGGAAGTAATGAATGTTTTATTACCCTCAAACGACAGCCGTCAAAGTTATAGCCATCACGGCCATCAACAGCGTCTTTGGCGTCCCGAGGGTGCTCAAACTACAAACATTCAACACATATTTGATTAACTGAAGAGTGAAACTAATCTAAATCATATAAATTTGATTAAGACAAAGGAGCGTACCTCAATAAAGCAATAACATGGAGGACGAGGTGGAACCTTCAATTCAATATCAACTATGCGGCCATACTGCAAATTGAGAAACATTATCTTAGAACAGTTGGGATGTAATACAAAATCAACTTAATCAGAAAAGGTAGCGAGAACAGACCTTGTAAAAGAGATCTTCAATCTCAGACTCCCTAATGTCGCCGGGCAAGTTACCAACATAGATGGACCGAGAAGATCGATCACTCATTGTTTCTAAAGGTTGTTAAAACGAAGCAAAGAGGTAACTGCAGATACGAAAAAAAAGGAAACAAATAAATAAAGGACCATAGTTTACTTATATAGACAAAGAATCTTCACTGAGACAGCAAACCAAGTGAAAGCAATCCTGAGTAAGAGCAGTGATCCACAAGCTCCAAAATGCTAATTTGCTCCAAAGCGCTCCAAAAGCTATTATATATATATATATTGAAATCTAAACTTTTCTCCAGATGTTCCCATGATTTTTTTTGGAGAGTGCTAAACTCGTCCCAAAGTGAGCAACAATCTCCAATGATAAATAAAAACACAACATGAAACAAGTCCACATTGACATCCCATTCCCACTCAATATCCCTATGAACCATTGCAATGCTCATGTTCCAAGCGCATGCCATCTACCATAAAGAAAACATATGTCATGACATCATGTAACAAAGACGACTCATGCATCTACCTTGTCCAGCTCCCTTACTCAAAACATTATTCCTTTCAAACATACAGGAGAACTCTTACTTCACACAGCATATAGCAGACAATATATCTTTCACATATCTTACTTTATAATGTACAAGTTAAACTCTTTCAATGCAAATTAATCATTATAACTATGTAGGAGAAAGAAAGCCTCCAACTTTCTTTCATAGTCCTTGTAAAGGTACTAAGAAGTAAGAACAGTACCGCAACCAACACAGTACTAACAGGTACCATAAAAAAAAAGATCGAAACTTTACGATTCAGAGTTGAGTATAAGGAAGACCCATCAATTGAATCCGGAGTAAGGAAGAGGCTTTAGAAGGTGAATTCAAGAAAGCAACCCTACCACACAGCACTATTCAGAATAAACCGTAACGCTTAAAGAGAACACGCGGAAATACAATCAGAGAGAGAGAGAGAGAGAGAGAGAGAGAGAGAGAGAGAGAGAGAGAGGGGTTTGAACGGCGTCGTACCAGGAGGAAGCAGCACCGGAGAAGAGCACAGTGAGACTCGAAATCGAAAGACTGATGACCGTGAAAGCTTATCTAGGGTTTCCGTGTATCTATGGACTTTTGTATTACCGAAATTACCCTTACGCGACCCTTCAAGTCTTTGGATTTTATTTTTCGGTCCCTCTCTAAGCAATTTGTTTACCGAGATAACCTCTAAGTTACGTAACGCTTCCCTAGAGGAAAGGTAAAAAAAAAGTGTTCTTTTTCCTCTTTTATGTTTGTTCACAATGAGTTTTTGTGGAAAGAATCTAAGATTTCAAAATTGAGATTGATTAAAAAACAAAAATTCAAAATTTGAGGTGTAGAAACTTGAAGCTACTTTTTTCCTTGGAAACAAAAAAAAAAAATTTGTCAAATTGCAGCTCTGTGTTGAAGCTTGCATGCAATGGGGCCTTGTGAAGTCATTTCTGGACGAAGATTCATTAGAACAAAGCCTACTTTTACCTGAAACATCCCAAAAGAAACAACAGAGTAGTGTCAACTTTACCAATCACAAAGATCAAATCAGTAAACTAATCAATTACTAACACAATTTCAATACCAAACTGCATAAAGATCAATCATGTGACTTCCAAAAGGTTGCGTTTTTTCAGCTTTCTCTGCGTTTAAGGATAAAGGGAAAGAAATAGTACCAGTGATGTGAACTGATCTTCACTCATCATCATCATCATCATCGTCGTCTTCCTCGCCATCATTATCATCAATAGAATACAAACCCTCATCAGATTCTTCTTCGTATATCTGAAACTCTCCATCATCAACAGCAAAGTCTCCATACAAACCAGGTTCACTCGTTGGAAAGCTATCGAACAAGCCTTGAAGATACGTTCTGGAGCTGTTCTCAGTATCTAGATCTTTTATAATCGTATAGGAAAAATTTAAAGAAACAACTCTCAAAAAAAAAAAAAAAGAAAGAAAAAAGCTAAGAATTTGAAGGATACATCCATGGGAATCAAAAGATATCTCACTGTCTCCTGTAGGCTGCAATAAGAAGGCAGAAGAGGAACATTGAATCATTGCGGATGAACAAAATTTATCTCTACAGTATATATATATTACCACATATACTTCTTCCTCTTCTTCTTCCTCTTCTTCATCCAGGTCTTCATCATCTCCATACTCATTAACAATAACATCATCATTTGTGCTTTTACACTTTTCCATGTCTTCAGAGCCTGCACATCATACTACGGTTCAGTCTTCAAGGAACACATGTTTAATGACTAAAGACCTAATCCTAAATACCTAACACAGTGATCCGTTGCTGAACTTATAAATGCTTTCTACAAACACAAAGGAATATAACTCGCTCACTAGGCTTTCTAAAACGTTAAAAGAGATGAAACACACAACTTCGTTGGTGATTTTACCTTTAGTTGGCTCCTTGTGCTTCACTAGAGACGGTTTATGTGTCTCTTTAAAGGTTTGAATTTTTTCTGACCTCTCAAACTCTTCTTGAATGGATTTAAATACATCTTCGAAGCCTGGCTCTGGAAACACAGACACAAACCTCACAGCCACACGAAGTCTCAGAGTATCTAGTAAGGCTTCTGAGAACCATCCTGTTTTATGCTACAAAACAGAAAAAAAAAAAAAAAAACGAATCAGATCATAACATTTCAGGACTCACCAAAGTTTATATATTGAATCTATGAACAAAAGCTAAGATGAGAACTCACGCTACAGGTAATCTGCTTGGGAGGCTTTCTTATCTCTCGCTGGATGTACTCGTCGTCAAGTTCAAATAACTGCAGAAACGTTTGGCATTTAAAAGGAAATAGCTTAAAAGCACAAATGTCGTTCCATCTTGGCTTTGATCTGTATCAGAGAAAAGAAAAAAACAAATAATCAGATACTTCTTTCTGCATAAAGCACAAATCTTAGGATACTAATGACATTCACAAGGTTAGAATGCAAAACAGAAACAGAACAAGACTTACTTGTTAGTTGCATTGGCATCGCAATAACTTCGTAACTCAGGTGGAACCCTGAATTCCATTCTCTGATATCTGAAACACAGTTAATAACAATGTCAATCATTACACCTAACAAATGTCATGAACCATACAATGACAATATGAAGAACTCACACACGAGACTCAGGATCGTTCCGTGGATCATAGCCTCTTTTAATCCAGAACCTAAGAAACGGACCATTGGAGAAATAATACGCAGCCCTGAGCAGATACCTACAGAGAACCATGATTGATTAGTGTAGTACTAAAAAACAACTCAGTATTAAAAAAAAAAAAAAAAGATGTCTCACCTGTTTAGCATATGATGTGTACATTTGAGACCTTTATCAAGTAATCGTTGTACAACAGAGTCTCTTGTCCAAATAGGCCGCTCTTCGAACAATGCAGACAGTGATACCTGCCATTGCCAGTGGTGGGAGCTGGGAGATACAAATTCTTCCCAGTTTAGATTCTTTGGGATATGTATGATATAGTTAAGGACAATAAGCAAACAAACCACAGGCATACATATGAAAACAATGTAAAGTATAAAGAAAAATAAAAAGGATATCTTTGACGCTAAAATCAATTGCAAATACTGGGCCAATATCCATCTGCATTATAAAAGAAAACAGCATGAACAAAACAAAACAAGTTTCATGTTCGTGATGGTTCATAAGAAAACAGCATGAAACTGAATTATATTATTTCATTTAGAATATTCAGATTAAAAATTTGTGAATTATCTCGACTATCATGCAAACCTATAAAATCCAAATGCAGGTTTGATTAAGAAATGCCAAACCAATCAAGAAGGTCCCAACAACTTCATCATTCCAGTAAATCAACAATTAAACACTCTAAACCAGACAATAAGTTACACTCTAGACTTGGATGTTTTTAATTTTCTTGGTTTACCTCATAAAAGTTCTGAGTTGCCGCATCATCTTTCTTTTTGGGGCCAGATGTTGCCGGAGGTTTCAACCTGTGTATCGACACAAGGAAATTGAAAGCAGCACTATGACTGAAGCCACTACAATCAACTAAGTTGAAAAAAAGAAGAGTAATCTTACGCCAGGTTGTCTGGTACATCTTTGGGTGCAAAGACCTGTGGCAATAACATCATTACATCTTCATCAGCCAGACCCATCAAATCACTGTCTCCTGCACATATCATATAGAGTTTTTAAAGTGATCACACCTGACAATCTGCAATCAAAATGAGACAAGTAGAATATAATAAATCCAGGTGAATCACCTGCCATGGGATCCACGTCCAACCACTTTCTCTTTTTCTGCCGCGCTATATCCGCGTGAATAGGAATAACATGCTGATAGTCAGCCATGCCTACACAACGAACATATATATGTGAGATATCATCAAGTCATTTCTCATAAAAGAAGACATATTTCAGATAGCTAGACTCTGACCATCGAAGTGGAATGCATCCGAAACACGAGCTACAATATCTGCACATAGAGCTGGACTAGCTTCTTCCAAACATACATCACTAGTGGCAACAACAGGTTGGATTTCAGGTTTCTTAATATCTTGCTTAGAAATTTTCAACAAGAAACCGCTACAACGACGTTGTTCTCCCAATGCAGGATGTGCATAAGGATCCTCTGGCCGGAAACGCAGCTCAAGCTTGTTTGAAATTGACCCTCTTGCCTACCCACAAGAAAAAAGACGCTTCTTACTAGCCAACACCAACTCATAAATGTATGAACTATACCAAAAAAAAACTACGAAATTTTGTGTTGGTTACCATGACCATATAAGCATAAAGACTAGAGAATCACTGTAATAACTAGCATACAAACACAATTTCAGCATAAAGCAAGAGACTCTCAAGGAAAAACTTAGAGACCACTTTAATACAAGCTTCTTACTAACAAACATACCAACAAAAAATCTGAAATACTGTGTTGGCTACTTAGAGCTATAATATGCCATGACTAAATATCAGAATCACTGTAATTTAACTAGCATGAAAAGACAGTTTCAGCACAAAGTAAGAGACTTACTTCTGTAATCCCTTGAATGCCTCCAAGGGTTTCAATGGCTCGGGGAATAGATGATGGGTATCCAGGGAAGTGTACTGCAAAGGCCTCCTTGCTTGGCAAGGTACCTGAGACTGTTCCTTGTTCTATGATTCCCATTGTTTCTCTCCCTTCCTCACTATAAGTTACAAGAAACGGAGAGATTAAGCACGAGTACGTTTCTAGCCAATGCAACACGACAATAAGCTGTGTATCGAATTCAACTTATGTGAGCTTCATTGCGTTTCTTTTGCCTTGAAAAAATAAGTTTGTAAATAGGAGATTCGGTCTTACCGGACATATAAAGAAAACCAAGAGTTGCGGAAGATTGTTTCAAGTTCTTGTGTTTCCCGATAACGGCGACGGCGAATATTTCTCGCGGCTTCAAAAACCCTTTACTGTTTATGAGGAATAATAAATTAAAGCCCATTATTGATGAGAACTTCGGCATCACGGGTATTCGAACTCGGGTCTCCCTCTATTAAATATTCTCGGACTCTGAGCGACGAGCGAGCAACTTGCGGGAAAACGGCCCATTCATGCATCAACAGGATGTCGCGGTCCCGATCAGTACATATACTCATACTCTGTGCTAAAACATACATCAATTCTAATTATATTTAAATTTCATATGTCAACTAACACTTTTCGGTAAATTCATACCTTGACCGTATTTCCGTTAGTCAAATGTTAACGGAGTCTTATGTGGATTTATAAGGTTAATACGTGGAAATTAAGCCTTAAAACGAGGTTGTTTTGTTAAAAACAAAATCATTTAGATCTAGTATCGAGGGAGAATAAGAACCCTGATTCCCCACAATAACTCATATCCCACTCAACCACTCTGCCATGTACACTTCACTGGTTTAAATCATCTATTATTATAAAAACAAGTTTCCTCTCTTCTTAGGCGTGACACGTCGCCATCCAGCCTGGAAATTCGGACGATGCTGTTGCGACACGTGTCCAAGGCATCCAAAACACACCGTTTCATTAACTCCAGTTTGATGGGCTTTGATCTGTTATTCCCGTGTGTTACGTATTCGGGCTAAATTAGGTGTTTTCATTGCGTAACCCTAATTCTAAAGTATAGATCGTCTCTCCTCTTTGTTCGACGGCGACGACGATCCGAGTTATGGCTTTGAATTTCAATGTGTGGTTCAATCGCCCACGATTTGCTAGAGCATTTGATTATCGCACATATTTTTTATTTTGTTTCGATTTGTTCACTTTTGTGCTACCCTCATGGAAGCCACCGTGGAGTTTCGCCTGCGTTATGGGAGAAGATTAGTCACGGCCAGTCTCCGGTGGGAGCCGTCATCCGTGTTGAATCGTCTAGATTTCTTCTCACCGGCTATGTGAATCTGGAAGCGTCACAGACTGCAATCGTTGGCATTAGCGGTTTATTAACTCCTGAATGAATGGGCAAATAGACTTGACGATCCTTACGGACTGGAATTCTTCCTCCTTTCTGCACAAAGGCTTTCTTCCTCCTTTTCTTCACTATCACCACTATCATCGTAATTTTTCCTCAAAATCTAAAAACAAGATTGAAGAATCTAAGTTCTGAGAAGCTTTGCAATTTGGTGTTTGGGGGTTTCTAGAAATTTACAATAATCATTAAGTTTGGTTCTATTCCTATTTCATTACATCTCAGTGTTTGCTCTTCTTTTAAACCTGGAACTTCACTTCCTGCTTCTACAACAAATTGTCTGAGTGTTTTTTACGCCAAGCCAACCATCTTAACCAGTTACTGGCCATGGATGTGGAGCCCGAGGTGATGTCTACCAGTAATAACCCCAAGTTCATGGGAGATAACCTCCTTTATTTGATTCCACAGCCAACTTTTGCAATGCCGTTTTCACCTTTCATTGATCTCCTACAATTTGCGGGCTGGCTTTTCGCAAACCGGCACACTTTATACTTACTTTGAAGAAACAAGTGATGAAACCTTCATAGCCAGGTAGTTTGCTCTAGCTTTAATAATTTATTCTTGATTTTTTTGCTTGAAACCCACAATGTAGACAAATGCGCTGTTTTTGTAGTTTTGTTAATGGTGAATTAGCCTCTTCCACAATTTCGATCAAATATGGTGGTGTTAATAAAATATAAACAAGGTGTCGAGCTCAACACCTATGTGGTCAACTCTACACCTCAGGTCCATTGCCTATATCTTTCCTAATGCTTATTGTTTTCACATTCATTCATTGTAGACACCTATTAATACGTTACTTCATGTTGTAGAGTTCTTTATCCTTAAAAGGGACTTTTATTCCTTACCAACATATCAGACCTAAAACCTTAGCAACATACGATTTGTAGGTACCGTGTGGAGATGACCATCTCGGATGCGACTTACTCGGCTGTGTTTGTGGTGTTTGATGCAGAAATGTCTAAAACAAATGTGCGTGGGGCGGGAGAGTTTATGATATGTGTCACAACCCTCTTACTGTCGGCTAGAATATAGTGAAACATAAATTACAGATTATCTATCTATATAAAGATCTATCAATATGCATGGTGCTGGTGTTGGAGACCCTTTAGATGCAGAGGTCCCACGATTTATACAAGAAATTGTGGGGGAAAACATACACGTTCCAGTGACTCAGTTCAATTTCTCCTCAAAACATCGACCTTCACTTTTGCACTCATGTTGGAACGCCACCATCGTCTCTACAGCAACATTTGATGTTGATACACCCTAAATTCAGTTCGTACTTTGCACACCTCTTTATTGACATGAAGCTTTACGTTTTCTTTTAAAACGAAGGGACAACTATCCTCGAGGTGATACATGCCTTCTGCTACATGTATCGCGCAACAGCTCGATGGTGAGAAAGCAGATCGACCAGATCACCGGTGATGACAACTTCTCAAACCACCATGGGGTATGGGATGCAACAGCCGCTGAGCAGCCCACTTCTGGCGGAAGCAATGCAGAGGAACAACTGGTTCCAGAGGAGGAAACGACTAAAAGCACATATCTCCATCAAGTTTTATGATAACTGAACCATGTTCGCTTCTTCCATAAATAATGTCTTTCTAATGATTCCATTTACGTGTTGGATCTCATATTCACTTGGCAAACTACAACACCACAAGAGCAATTATAACATGTCACTAACATATCATTGACAAAACTATACGTAATTACAAGTCATATGTAGATATGCTGCATTATTAAATAAAATAAATCCCCCAAAGCCGATTTGGTGCAATAAAGAGGATTTACGTAGTGTAGTTTTTAAATAAAAATGATGTTCAAACTTTTTTTTTAAAATTGAAAAGATAAAAAATCAACCCTTACTCTTAAGATTTAGTCAAACCCCAAATAAGTCAAATGAATGACAAAACAAGATTAAAAAAAAAGAATAACAAAACAAGATCCATTAATCAAAGGTTCAAAAAAAAAACAAGATCCATTAGTCATTATTCGTAGTGCCAATTCATAATCACTCCAACAATAGTAAAAAATGAACATTATATTGACCATCTCATATTAAATTGACTTAAAAAGACACATTTGAGAATATGTTCTCTTAAGAACAAGTCAAAATTTAAAACACGAAACACAATGCTTAAAAAGACACATATGAATTACCTATTAGGCGACTCGCTAAAATTTTAAAATCAAGAAACTTTATTTAAGTCAGATTATAAACATATGAATTATATCTTAAAGTCCAAAAAGGACACTATAAAGTCACAAAATTTTAATAAAATATAAACCGCTGATTGATTATCTATGACGATCATATTTTATGACTCCGAATGGTAACCGATTGCACCGCACCATATCACCATGAATAGTAACAAAAATCTCTACATATACTTATGTATCTACATTTCTGTTACTATTAGAATAGTAACTCAGTTGTTTCGTAATTGTCCCATATGTTAACATTCGGAGTCTATATACTTTTCTTGCAAATGCTAACATAACGCAAACACAATGAAAACATATCATCCCGCCCGTAGGGCGGGCCGGCCCTAGTATGTATATATATTTAAGAGTCATCATTTCCGGGTTCTCCAAAAAAATGTTGTCATTTGGTTTAGAGGGAATTCGAACCCGTGTTCTCTGCAATAAACACATCCATATTCAACCACTCTTACCATATATGCTTCACATGTTTAATACATCACATATACATATATTCGTTTTCGTAAGAATTATTCAAATGTTTTGAAAAAAAAATTGCTTAAATGTTAAATTTTAGGAAATTGTAAGTTTCAATTTATTTATATATTTTAATCTAAAATTTAACATTTGAGCAATTTTTTTTTATTTAAATATTCTCGGACTCTGAGCGACGAGCGAGAGCAACTTGCTTCTTATTGGAGCTCGGAGCTGGTGTTAAAAAAAAAAAGGACAGAGTTTATTTTGGGCTTAGCCCATAGATAAAACGACGACTTTTAGGTTTACCCAAAGAAAATAAATATTGTTTGAACCACGAGCGAGAGAGAGCACGTTGACTCTCGAATTTAAGTTAAAAAATAAATATTTAAGATCTCAGCTGCATCACCGCGATTCGAACTAGGGTTTCCGTACTGAATCAAAATCGGTAGTTGCGTCGTCGTCTCAAAGCAAGCTCTCTTTTTTTTTCCCTCCAAATTTTCTGCTGATTCTCCAACGGATCTGGAATTTGATGCTAATTCCTTGAAGTCTTCTGCTTTCAGGGAAAAAAAAACGATGGCGTCGCGGTTCCAAGAAGCTTCACTGGTAACTTCTCCATCGTACCCTAACGCCGTCGCTTGGTCATCGGAAAATTTGATCGCCGTCGCCGCTGGCCACCTCGTCATCATCCTCGTGAGTTTCCGCTTCGTTTTATTAACTTAAAAATTTGTATTGACAAAAGAGGTGTGATTTGTCAGAATCCAGCATTCCCTAGTGGACCTCGTGGGGTCATCTCAATCCCCAACGCCGAGCCTTATCAGATTGGCAAGGTTCGCTATGAAGGTCTGTTCTTTCAATGCCTCCTTCTCAATTAACTGAGACTCTACTCTTTATGTTAAGTTTTCAAGAAGATTCTGGATAACAATCTATTTTACCAAAATGCCAACTTTTTTTTTATGTGTAGATTTGCTGACTGGTGGACTCTTACCTTCGAGTTTGAAGAGGGAAAGACATCCCTGTGTCCGGTCTCTCTCATGGTCTGACTTAGGAATGTCTCAAAACTACGGGTATTATTAATGAATTAGGCTTCATATAGATAGAATTTTATCCCAACAACATTGTTCATTCTTTTGCTCTGCTCTGCTTCTCAGCTGCTTACTGGCTGTTTGCACAGCTGAAGGAAGGGTTAAGCTATACCGACCTCCCTTTTCTGATTTCTCTGCTGACTGGGTCGAGGTATAAAAAGAAAATCATTACTTTTTTTTTTTTTGCGTTACAGTTTCTTTCTCTCAGATTGCCGATGTATCTGATTTGCTTTTTGAGAATCTATTAAGCATGAACTTTGGAGAGTCCAACAATCTTTCTTCTACATCATTATCTAAGAAGGTAACTTGGATCTTCTTTCAGTCAAAATTTTTTATTATCATGATGTACAATTTACATGCTCTCCCGAACTGTATTTGTGGTCCTATAAGGGATGATCAGATGGTTTGTAATGCGCACTCTCACCTTTATATGTTGATAAGGACTCGTATTATTAGCAAATCGTTTATGCTATGCATTGCCGGTTATTTGACTCAATGGTTATTATAAATCTTTATTTCTTATCACTAACTGGTCATGGGTAACATTTTGATCCTCTGTTCTATGTTTGTTACAGGATCAAGTGGTGCAACATGACCAAGAAGATGATGAAAGGATTCCAATTCTTAGGACACGCAAGCGAAGAAGAACGAGCGTAGACAACATGTAAGAAACATTTTTTCTCTTTTCAATTCTTATTTTTGCATACTACTTTGGATTGAGAGAGGAATTTTGCATTTATCTGTTTTCTGCTTTGATCACTTTACTAACTTGCTTTCATCTATTATGGCTACATCTAGAAACGTGCATGAAATGGATATTACAGATCGAGCATCATGTTCCAAGCAAGATAATCAAACGGTGAATAATGTACTGCCTCGTTTCTCTTCACTAACTTGTTTTCTGGTGTTGTTTATTCCCTTAGAAACTTTCGTTTTATATCCCTCCGACTTATTTTTGTTACTGCAAATTTGATCTTATCCTTTGCTTTTGTGGAAACCTTTTTTTTCTTTTTCTTTTGATAGTAGTATTAATAGGAATCAAGGTCATTTCATCAAGGAAATTAATATTTTGAGCAATTTTTTTTATTCTATCTAGTATTGTTTTCAACATTATATGGGTCTTCGTTTATATTGTTTCGTTATTTTTTTGATGCATTTCGACTTGTCATGGTTTTGAATTCTACGTGAGTCCTTTATATGCGTTTGTTCACACCACATGGTTCTTAAAGTTTTGACACTCTCACTCTTAAATGTCATTAAGAATCAAATTGCCTCATTGTATCTAAATTGATTCATTGTGTTGCTAGGTACTTGCGATTGAATTGTATGAGCAGCCAAGCAATGCTCACCATTGTCACTCTTTGCCTAAAGGTCCAAAAAAGTGCAGTCGAGAGATAAGTCCAGAGAAGTATGTTTCTCGTGAGGCATTATTATCCTCTCTTTCCGTCGCTTGGTCTTCTCTACTAACGTTTTCAACAGAAGGTTCTTCTTTTGAGAATGTGTTAAGATTCTCTCTTTTGGCAATTGGTTCAAAGTCCGGTTGTGTTTCGATATGGAAAGTTCATACACCAGAAAGGTATCACATTGAACGTGGCAATGTATCTCCCAACGTGGAACTTACAGCTATTATTCAAGCCCATAGCTCATGGGTTTCAACGCTGAGTTGGGGAATTTTTGGCCGCGGTTCTTCGAATCCGCAAATGCTGTTGGTTACTGGGAGTTGCGATGGTAGGTAAGTTAGTGTTACATTAAAAGAAAAAAAAAATTTGTAAACCAGTACAAAAGATGCTGTCAGTGATTGGCTGAGTGTTCGAAATTATTTTAATGTATATTCATTTGCATAGGTTTCTAATGGAATCCCTGGTTATAACATTTTCTTTCCACACTTTTTGTAGTGTGAAGATTTGGATGAGCAACAAAGAAGACTTGCAAAAATCTGTTGAGGTCTACACATCTTCATTTTCTCTGTTAAAACAGGTGACGTTTTTTAAATTCTTCTCTGTGTTTTGTAATTTGTCTTATACTCTGCTGAGGAACAGATTGGGTATGTCTTGTAGTGATTTCTGAGTTGATTTTGACCATCCTGGACTTTTGATTGTGATCCTTTTATTGTTTTATGTTTTGACATTTTCCGTGTTTTTCTAGGTTGTAGCGGTGAACCTTGTTCCGGTTTCAACGCTTTCATTTGTTTTGAACAATTATTCTAATGAAATGCATTTGGCAATCGGCAAAGGATCTGGTTCCTTTGAAGTATGGAAGTGTGAAATATCAACCAGAAAGCTTGAACAAGTTGCTTCAACTAATGCTCATGACCAAGTGGTAAGTCTTCATTCTTTTGATATAAACCTTTTAGTGAATGCAATATATGGGTTCGATCTATTCATATATATGTCAATGTCTTTTAGGTTACGGGTTTAGCTTGGTCATATGATGGCCGTTGTTTGTACAGCTGCAGTATGGTAAATATTTTTTCTCTGTAAGCCCAGCTTTTATATCGGTTGTCTTCTGTGTGACAAACAATAGTGATTTTTTAAGCCATAAACTGAGCTACGAACTACATTATGATCTGTCAGCTGTCTTTTCTTTCTTAGCTATGTAGGTTGCATTAACTCCTTTAAATAAATATTCCAGGATAATTATGTCCGGAACTGGATCTTATCTGAGAATACCATCTCTGAAGTGCCGATTCCTGCAAACACTCCTGGTCTCAGTAGCACAAGTGATGTACGTCACTATGCTTTGTTTTGAATCTTGCCTCATTTTTCTCTCTCTTCTAATTCATCTTTACAACCAATGAAAAAAAATCTGCAGCTTCCTGATGACTTCCTGTCATGTCTTGGTGTTGCATTGTCCCCTGGAAACCTTGCCGTTGCTTTGGTATATGATCTTCCCAGCAAACTGTTTTTGATGTGGCTGTAAGCTATCACGTTTCTCGGAATAAATACACTAAAACTTATCTTGATTATTCGCAGGTCCGCAGCTTTAATATTGAACTCTTGAATCCGATGTACCAAGCCAGGTGATTGTCAAGAAGAATCGTTTTAGTGAATTGCTCATTGCAAAACTTGACCGTTTATTCCTGTTTGCTTTCAGGTCGCAGAAGGCTGCTGTAGAGTTCATTTGGAATGGCGCACAACAATCAGGTGAGACGGAAGATTGTTCGGAGACTATAACCGAAGCTATTCTGGGTTTCTCCAAGAACGAATACGCATACTGGGAATCTAATTTGCTCTGGTCGTTGAAAGAATTCACAGATTACAATAAGCCTCTAGTTCTTTGGGATATGATAGCAGCTATGTTGGCGTTCAAACAATCAATGCCGGAGTTTGTTGAATTGGTAATAACCAAATGGCTCTCTGTGTCGTACCTTGGATTTCATGCTGATATCCCCATGGAAGATCTCGTTCCAAAAATCTCCAAACGCTTCTCTGCTGTTCCTTCCAGGCTGTTACACATTCTCAACGTAATCTCCAGACGTGTAGTGTTATCCGAGCTCAAAACAGAGGAAATCAACAGAAAACTGCAAGGTCAGAGAATGAACAATGAAGAAGAGACTGATCTGTGGCTCAAACTGCTCCAGGAAAGCGAAAGAGAACTCCGGGAAAGACTGGTTGGTCTCAGCTTCTCCGCTTATCTAACGGCTGAGTCATCTCCTTCCACTGGGAATTGGCATCCAGAGGGACTGGCTCAGATGCAACAATGGGTTGAGATCAATCACGATATCGTGGATAGTCAGCTCCAAACACTTTCATTAGAAGTAAAATCTAGTCTAACAAGGTATATATAAAATCTCACATGTCTGCTTCTTCCCTTTCTTAACAACATGCTAGAATGTTTCAAGTTTCATATCTGCTATGTTTTTTTATTCATCGCAGATCATGTAACAGCACAGAAACCGGATTAGAGGAAGAGAACTGTCCTTATTGTGCGGCGCCAGTCCATTTCAACTCACCAGAAGAAGCTGTTTGCCAAGCTCCGCACCAAAAGAAGAAGAAAGAGAGGTGTGATCAAGGACACAAGCTTGAGAGGTGTTGTGTCTCAATGCAAGTATGTCCACCAACTCCTTTATGGTTCTGCAAATGCTGCAACCGGTTGACTTTAGAGCTCGCTCCAGAGGCCTTATTCGCATTGCCTTCGTTCCCGAATGATCTCAAATCGCTTCCGGAATCTTCCTCTAGCAAAGTTGCCTTGAAACCATTCTGCCTCTTCTGTGGAATTCTCTTGCAGAGAAAGCAGCCGGAGTTTCTGTTATCTGCTTCACCTGTGTGATATTGATAATTTATATTTTTAAATAGGGACTAAACTTTATTTGTATTTATCGTTTGTGTAATCTTGTGTTTCACGTATTACACTCTAAGATGGTAAATCCAAAATCACCAATCTTTTACCATGCATTAACCAAAAGGTGCTTTGGTACTGTAGCAAGAAGACGTATTATATATATTTTTTTTTTTTTTTGAAACTTGACGTATTATATATTGATATCTAAATGTCTACAAGATTTTATAGATGCACTTACAAACTCGGCGATATCAAAAACAATCACAATCTGAGCCAATGTACAAGATCTTTCCAACAAAAAGAAAAGAAACATAATGAATGAGTTTAAGAAATCTTCCAAGTTTTGCTTTTAAAACTTGTCTGAATCTACCAAACGAATACGTACTAAATATTTTTGCTAAGAAAAAGTCAAATCTGCTGATGACACACACTTATCAATGCTAATGCCCCTCGTGTCTTACTCTTACATATAATTGAATGACTCTTTTTTCCTTTCCCACACTGAATGAGTTTTCAACTTTTCATCGTCTGAAAGTTAGTGATAAACTGATGATCACACGTGAAGACTAAAGACCATAAGAAAATAGTTTAAGAATAAAGGTAGGTAGGTACGGGATAAGCAATAGAATCGGTCAACAACGCGGATAAGTAAGTTTTACATCCCCAATGCAACGTTCTGCAGTATTTTAAAAAATTGGATGATTACTTGTTTAAACCTACATTTTGAAAATTTACAATGTTGTTTTGAAAATTGTTGTAACTTAAATCATCTCATTTACTAATTCTTAGAGCTGGTGGACTTTACGTCTTTGTCAATATCTGACGGAAAAACTATACTCTCAATCGATTGAGATTGTAACCTCTCAATAGATTCCAATGTTCATAAAACACCGAATCCACACTCAAATCAACGAGAATCACAAGGAAGAAGGATTCACGAAAAAGATGAGATACTGTTTAGAATTACAGAGAAAGAGATAAGAGAAAATAACAAACTCAGATATTTTTTTGAATGAATCTAGAAAGTTGATTTGTCAACGTATATAATATGGTCTTCCTTCCTCCTTATCCACGTGGCTAGCTGAGTCAGCTCTTATTGATATTCCTATATCAAATCCTCCCTCCCTCGAAGAACCTTGTCCTCAAAGTTGAAATGAAGGAAACTTCTTGGCCAAGTCAAACATAAACTCCCACGACGCTTCATCAATAGAACTGTTCTTCCACTTAATCAAAAGCATAGTAGCAGCTCGTCCCTGTCGCTTCACCATCTTCCTCTCCAGCACACATTCTGGTTCACGAACCAACACATCACAACCCTCCATTGGCAAGTCTGTAGAAGTGAGAACAGAGCCAATCATCACCTTCAATTGTGACACATGAAATACAGGATGCACCTTCGAATGAACCGGAAGCTCCAACTTATAAGCGACCTCTCCACATTTGTCAATGATCTTATAAGGCCCAAAGTACTTAGGAGACAGCTTCTGATTAGAACGTGTCACTACAGATTGTTGCCTATAAGGTTGTAGCTTGACATAAACCCAATCACCAATGTCAAAGTGGCGGTCAGTCCTATGCTGATCCGCAAACTGCTGCATTCTATGCTGAGCCCTCATAAGATGAAACTTCAACATCAATAACATGTCTTCGCGATCTTGCAAACACTTTGCTACAACCTCCACTTTCGATTCTCCCGGCAAGTAAGGTAAGTGTTGCGGTGGAGGCTGACCATAGACAGCTTCATAAGGAGTCATCTGAATTGAAGAGTGGAAATTGGTGTTGTACCAGAATTCAGCTAACGGCAACCAACGACTCCACAATTGAGGACGGTCACTGCACATACATCGTAAGTAAGTTTCAAGACACCTGTTTACGACCTCCGTCTGTTCGTCGCTTTGTGGATGATAAGCAGAAGACATGTGCAACGTAACCCCTTGTAAGCTGAACAACTCCTGCCAAAACTCACTGAGGAATACTGCATCTCTATCACTCACAATCGATCTTGGAAACCCATGTAATTTAAAGATATTTTCCAAGAAGCTTGAGCAACAGAAGAAGCAGAATAATGTGGGAACCGAAATTCACACCGTCAATTTCCGATAAATAAGATTGCGGAGGAAAGCCAAGTAAACCCGACTTTCCTTGAAGGTCCGGATTCTCTGCGTTGCCACACGAAATCGATAAAGTAAACAGAAGACAAAGATGGGAATTGTAGTATTTGCCCGAGGGCGTTTTATTAGATGAAAGATACGAGTACAAGGATTCTCCGAAAGACAAAGAGATTTGCGATTAAAGAAAAAAGATAGAGTCGCAGGCAGCCAAACGTCCTAAGCCTTGCTCCGCTAGTCTAACCACCTAAACCCTAGTTCTTCTAAGCTAGCAGGATACTCTAAGTCTAATTTTCGGATCCCCTCCTCTTCTCTTGCTCTCCTTATATATCCACTCCAAGGTCGGTTTGCCTTAGGATGATGGACCTCGCCTTTGGGCCCAAGCTTATCTCTTCAGGAAATATTCCATTTTCGTCGGTCTTCATAATTATCCTCGAGTTTTCCGCTATTTTTCGGTGACTTGATGTTTATCCGACGTTCGGGAAATCAGATAAACCGTCATAGCCTGATTGGTCCTGAATCCTTAAAATCGTAAGTAAGTCCGTGGACTTTTCTTAAGTCGTTGAACGTTTTATACGATTTCTGGAAGACTATCTTTCTCGTAAAATAAACCGTATAGCTTAAAGGATCGATGTTCAAGTTAATCGATCTTTATTTTATACGATATCTTCTACGAGAAATCCAATCCTTCTAGTTTTTGTCGTAAAACATCGAGGATGATGTCGACCGAATCGAAAGATGTTCATTTCATAGCGTGATCGTATCAAACTCACGAGGATTGATCAAACAAGCCAAGATGGGATCAGACCGAGCATGATGGGACCGAGACCAGGGCGAGGGCCGTCGACCGGCCAGGCGAGTACGCCGGCGCCAGGCCAGCTTGCGGCAGCGTGCCGCCCGGCGCCAGGCCGGCTTGCGGAACGCGTGCCGCGGGCGCCAGGCCGGGTGTGCCGCCGGCGCCAGGCCGTCTTGCCGTCCGTGGGTTTTCCGTTGTTCGATCTTTCCCCCGTCAGTCGTCCGTGCGGGAAATCTTCGAGTTTGGAAGAATCTTTAGCCGTGGATTTCGAGACAACCGTTTTTGACCCCAACAAATAAGGATGCTTCAAAGCCACAAAGTGAGCAGCCTTACTCAAACGATCCACGACCACTAGAATCACCGATTTGCCAAAAGAGAGTGGTAATCCATCTATGAAGTCCAGAGAAATGTCGATCCACACATTAGAGGGAATAGGCAACAGTTGAATCAATCCCGGAGATGCTGTAGTGTCATACTTGCACTGCTGACAAACTACACAACTTCTGATAAAGGCTTGTATATCAGTAGACATGCCCTTCCAATAAAAGATACTCTTGATTCTCTGCAGTGTTACATCGCGTCCAGAATGCCCTCCTGCACTTGAACCATGTAACCACTGAAGTATGTTCTCCCTTAACTGAACATTTGCAGGCACGAAAATCTTGCTCTTCCTCCTTAAAATGCCTTGAGACCAACCAAAATACTTCTTCGCATTCGGGTTTTGCTTCAACTCTTCTATCAACACACGACAACTAGTATCCTCCTCATACAATGTCTGAATGCGTTTCAGCAAGTCACACTGCACCACAGACAATGCCATAGACAAGATCTCCGAACCTTCAAATCTGGAAAGAGCATCAGCCACCACATTATCCTTTCCCTGTCGATATTGAATCTCATAGTCGAACTCCAACAACTTAGGAAGCCATTGCTGTTGAATTGGAGTATTCAAACGTTGCTCTAACAAATACTTTAAGCTCTTCTGGTCGGTTTTAATCACGAAATGGCCTGTCAGCAAGTAATGCCGCCATTTCTGAACCGCAAACACCACCGCCAGTAACTCCTTTTCGTAAATAGAGAGATGCAATTGTTTACCCTTGAGATGCCTACTGATATAGGCCAAAGGATGTCCTTCCTGCATTAAAACTGCGCCAATTCCGGTCCCACAAGCATCAGTTTCAATCACAAAGGGCTTGTCAAACTGCGGTAATGCCAAAACAGGAGCTTCACATAGAGCATGCTTCAAACACTCAAACGCTTCTTTAGCTTTCTCGCACCACAGAAAGTTGTCTTTCTTTGTCAAAAATGTTAAAGGTCTAGCAATAGGACCAAAATTCTTGACAAAGCGCCTGTAATAACCAGCCAATCCCAGAAATCCTCTCAGCTGCTTCAAATTCATAGGAACTGGCCATTCTGCAACTGCCTTAACCTTTGCTGGATCTGTGGAAATTCCTTTTGATTCAATAAAGTGTCCTAAGTACTCCACCTTACTGGCTGCAAAAGCACACTTGCTTCGCTTTGCAAAGAGCTTATCAACCCGTATCAATTCCAATACACTTCTCAAGTCGCTAACATGGGATTCCAAAGAATGACTGTATACCAATATGTCATCAAAGAAAATCAACACACACTTCCTCAATAAGGGTTGAAAGACAGAGTTCACCAAGCCTTGAAACGTTGCTGGCGCGTTGGTTAGGCCAAAAGGCATAACCAAGTATTCATAATGACCGTTGTGAGTTTTAAAGGCCGTTTTATGAACATCTCGAGGATCCATACGCACCTGGTGATAGCCCGCACGCAAGTCAATCTTGGAATAAACTGTAGAACCTCCGAACTCATCCATCAAATCCTCAATCAAGGGTATAGGGAACCTGTCTTTCACAGTCATCTGATTCACGCCCCTGTAGTCCATGCAAAGTCTCCACGACCCATCTTTCTTCTTGACTAACACCACCGGTGAAGAATAAGAGCTCAAGCTGGCTTGAATGGTACCATCATCTAACAAGTTCCGAAACATTTTATCAATCTCGTTCTTTTGATACACCGCATATCGATAAGGCCGTTGGTTAACAGGATTGGATCCCTCCAACAACGGAATCTGATGATCATGATTAGGTCGAAAGGGTGGCAACTCCTTAGGTTCTTCAAAAGTATCCGCATACTCTTCCAACAACTCTTCAATTTTAACATCAAGTTCTTCCTGTAGCTCCTGCACTTCCAAGTCATACAGTTGAACAGAAGACTCCTCTTCTTCATTCTGAACACAAATCATCGAAAGTTGAATCTCTTCTTCTTTGATCTTGTTCAACTTAGATGCCTTCATTTCTCTCACGGAACCTGACTGAAGTCCATGTAACAACACCTTCTTATCACCCATTTTAAATGACATGGTTAACTTCTGAAAGTCCCACGTAATCGGCCCCCATTGTGCCAACCATTGTACGCCCAACACTATATCGCAACCTCCCAGTGGCAATATCATCATATCTGCAGTAAAAGAGATGCTCTGAAAATTCCACTGGAACTTCTCAACCTTAGCCTGAACTCCCATCTTTCGTCCATCAGCAACCTTCACTGTTGCTAAACTAATAGGAAGAATCTTGCATCCAAGCTTATTCGCAATCCTCGGGTCAATAAAATTATGAGTAGACCCCGAATCAATCAATACGAACAACGAACGCTTCCCATAGACGCCTTTGACTCTCATAGTTTGAAAACCAGAAAGACCTTCCACTGCATGAACAGAGATTTGAGCACAATCTCCTGTCGCAACATCCTCCAAAACGCCTTCCTTAGCTTCTTCTTTAGTCTCTCCCTCATCAATCTCCGTTGAAAACAGCTGAGTTTTCTTATGCTTCAAATAATGCCCCGGTGTATACTTCTCATCACAGAAGTAACATAAACCTTCAGCTCTTCGCCGTGCCATCTCTTCCTTAGATAAAAATGGTTGGGGTTTCGTCTCAACAGGTTTATCAGTCAACAAGGGATAAGATGGCTTCACCTCATTGTCCTTCTTATAAGGTAAAATTCCCTTACTGCTCGTAGAGTTCTTGTTCTGAGACCAGTTCTGTGGATGAGGCTTCTTAGGATGTGCTTTCTCATAGAGGCGTCCCAAAACTAGACATTGATGAACCGTCGTTGGCTGAAACATGCGTATATGCATTTGAGTATCCATACGCAGACCGGCTAGATAAGCACTGACTAAGTACTCTTCCGAAAGTTTGAGACGAGTCTTAATCAGCTCGAATCGACCATGATATTCCACAATACCGTTAGTCTCCTGAAGTTGCTTAAGCTCCGCCATAGGATCATCCAGTAACTCTTCAAATCGTTCCTGCAACAACAACTTATACGCCGGCCAATCCTCCAAAAAATTTGCTTCTATTGTCTCAGATTCGAGCATGGATTGGTGCCAAGTAGCTGCAAGATCATCGAAATGCATCGAAGCTAGACCAACTTTCAACTCAGGTGGTGTATGATCCATCAGAAAGAATTGCTCAACCTTAGAGAACCACTCCTTCATCTTAATACCGCTAAATCTCGGAAAATCCAGTTTAGTCAATCTCGTCATACCAGCATAAGGTTGAAGCATACCTGCTCTGCCCCGTCCTTGAGCTAGATGATTGTTATGATGCATCGGAGGTGTCGGAGTAGGTAAAGCTGACCGATCCACCGTCCGATCTTCACTCGATGATGCGACACCCTTTGGTAATGCTATCTGAATCGCTTCAAACAACTCGGCTATGCTCTGATCGATTTTAGCGTGTAACTTCTCGTTCTGTGCTGCGATGCTCAGATCTAACTTGGTATGAAGCTGTTCATTCTGATCTGCGATTTGACCTTCAAGCTCCTGGAATCGCGAACCAAATGAAACTTCCACCTCCTTCAACAACGCCTGTGAACGTGTTTCCGTCATCGATTCCGAAGATGACGAAGCTCTGATACCGTTGTTAAGGAAAAACTATACTCTCAATCGATTGTAACCTCTCAATAGATTCCAATGTTCATAAAACACCGAATCCACACTCAAATCAACGAGAATCACAAGGAAGAAGGATTCACGAAGAAGATGAGATACCGTTTAGAATTACAGAGAAAGAGATAAGAGAAAATAACAAACTCAGATATTTTTTTGAATGAATCTAGAAAGTTGACTTGTCAACGTATATAAAATGGTCTTCCTTCTTCCTTATCCACGTGGCTAGCTGAGTCAGCTCTTATTGATATTCCTATATCACTGACCTAGTTCCAAAAAAAATCCATTGAATTGAATGCTATGAGACAAAGAAAGCCCAACTGGTTAGAAGACAAAATATGATAATAAAAACAACGTAAGAAGCTCGCATCTTTAAATCTCTTTAAATCAGTGTTTTGAAAACCGGACCGGACCGGCCGGTCGAACCGGTTCGACCGTGACTCGCTGAAGAAGCCGAGTCCGGTTCGGTTTAAAATCCGGATTTGTAAAAAACCGATAAAACCGGCTGAAAACCGGTAAAACCGGCTGAAACCCGGTGACCCGGGTCAATTTTAAAACCGGTTTATAAAATTAACATATAATTAAGTGTTTTCAACTATTACTAGCTAAAATTTAATATTTTATAATTAGTGCTCAACTATCACTATTTAACTGATTTTTATTTTCTTAAGAAACAATGTGAAAAATATATTTTTGACTTTCATATACTATCTTTATTTTACCATATTCATAAAATTTGAGATTTAGTTATAAAAATAAATAAATATGATAATTTTAATTGTAAATCATAGTATGATTTTATCAATTTTAGTTTACATAGTATTCACTATTCAGTTTTATTTTACTATATATACAGTTAGATTTATGTTTATTGTTTATATTTAGTTAATTATAGAAAAGAATAGAGAATGTATTAGAAGTAAAGTTCATTTAATATAAATATATAATTATATATATATATATATTAATAAGTTTCATAGATAGAAAACCCGGTTCAACCGGTTGAACCGGTCCAACCAGTCAACCAGTAGCTACACCGAGTCGGTATCCGGTCCGGTTTTCAAAACATTGCTTTAAATCTTGGTGTATTTAGGTTAAAACGAATTCTTTCTTTCTCTCTCTCTCTAGGCACGTTTTGAATTTGCTTTGGAGTGGAATGAATGAGTGAAAATGAAGGAGGAGTGGCTGGTATTTACAGAAACCACCAACCAGTGAGATTGAGCCACACAAGCGACTGTGTATCAGCCCATATGTTTCTGGTTGCATGTGCGACAATATACGGGCACACACATGTCCTGATGCATGGCTCAGACTCATGCACAGTGACACACCCACTTCTAGATGGTTTGCTGCATGACTGGACTGCATGCATCGCGACACACGGTTCCTGTAATATCCCGAGTTGTGATATGTGGAAAGGCTTAAGAGAATTGATTTGACTACCTATGTCACCAAAGTTGACTTACCTTTTCCGGAGCATATCTAGAAAGAACTCCAGAGTTAAGCGTGCTTGAGCTGGAGTAGTGGAAGGATGGGTGACCTATCGGGAAGTGATTCGCGATAGCGTGCGAGTGAGGCCAAAGCACGGAAAAAGGTCGGGTGGTGATTGTAGGGTCAGTAAACAATGATTTCGAGCCTTCGAAAATTTAACGACGGACCGTCGGATGGGATGGGGCCCACGCGGCCCATTAGCCGTGGGCGGTCAGGGTGTTACAAGTGGTATCAGAGCTGGTTAGCCGTCTCAGTTCTGACCGAGAGGCATCTTGAGACCTGTCGTGGGGCATAACGAGGATGTTGCGTTCTTTGAGAGGGGGTGAATTGTAACATGCCGAGTTGTGATATGTGGAAAGGTTTAAGAGAATTGATTTGACTATCTATGTCACCAAAGTTGTCTTACCTTTTTCGGAGCATATCCAGAAAGAACTCCAGAGTTAAGCGTGCTTGAGCTGGAGTAGTGGAAGGATGGGTGACCTATCGCGAAGTGATTCGCGATAGTGTGCGAGTGAGGCCAAAGCACGGAAAAAGGTCTGGTGGTGATTGCAGGGTAGTAAACAATGATTTCGAGCCTTCGGAAATTTAACGACCGACCGTCGGATGGGATGGGACCCACGGGTCGAGAGAGCGGGCGTGGGTGGCCCATTAACCGTGGGCGGTCGGGGCGTTACAGTTCCCAACATGTCAGTTCGCATGCGCCGATTGCAGGTACGGCTATATTTCGTGCTTCGACATGTCAATCTGCATTTGCTGCTTCCATGTGCGGCCACACATCATGTTGTGTGGCCACACATCATGTTGTGTAGACAGATAGCTTGTTAGACAGTTGACATCACGTCCTAATTCCATGCAACGAGCCACCTCTTGCTTCTTGGTTCATTTGTATGATTTTGGTCCTTCCGGCATATTTTCGACCTGCGATCAATCCCGAATATTTTCCGCTCCTGTTCTGATGCGCTGAATATTTTTAATAAACTCCAAATCCCCAAAAAATTCCACAATACTGAAAACTGGGGTTTTGCTCAACTTCAGGTTTTTCCGTCGTGCTTCAATTTTGTCATGCTTACTTCCCGTCCTGTTTAATTCCAATCCTGCTTCCACTTTATTATGTCTCTAAAATAATATTTTGTTGATACGAAGTTTTTCCGAAAACATCGTGTTTCAGAAACGTCGTGCTTCTAAATCGATGTGCTTCAAAAAGTGTAATGCTTCCAAAACATCCTTCTGACCAATCTATCACATTGTCTAACCATGGTCGAGTGGCATATTCGACTCATGGTCCTCCCACAATTAATTCTTCGACCACCTCGTACTTCAAAATTTCTCGATCGATCCTTACCGCCCGCGATTCGACCACCAAGTAGATGCTCGACCATTCTTCCATTTTCTTCGAATCAAGTCAAGTTTTATATGACTAAAAGTCAACCTTCCTCTTCATACTTTGATTCCTAAAAACTTGGCTCCAAATTCCGACTTTGTAGATCTCGATCATTTTACCCCTTCGAGAGGGTTACTATATTCTCCCCCCTAAATAGAATTCGTCCTCGAATTCTGAGATGTCCACTTACTCATCTTCACGACATGCTCCTCCTTGATGTGTTTTGATGATGACACTCTCTTCTTGGTTTACTTCAACTTGCAATCTCTATCATTTGATATGTTTCTTCGCTGGTTCGCCTTTGTTGTCTTTTTTCAATTTCTTTAGGTCTCCATACGACTTCTGATTCAGAATTCTCTCTACTTTGATACATTCCTAAGCATTCGAATTAGTCTTGAATCATTTCACTACAAGAAAACACAACATTAACGACGGCGAAATTCGTAGTAAGTTCGTCGTAAAATAGGTTTTACGAGGAATTAGCGAGGAAACAAGTTTCGTCGTTATTCGTTCGTCATAACGAATATTTCCTCGCCAATTCATCGTAAACTAGCGAGAAATACATTTCGTCGTAAAGACGAAGTAAAGCTTTCGTCGTAAAGACCACTTAATCTTTCCACGTAAGGAGGACGCTACATTTCCTCGTAAATACCTCGAAAGTATTTCCTCGTAAATTACACTTAAACCTTTCCACGTAAAATAATCGTTAAGCTTTCCTCGTAGTGTTGACGTAAAAGCTTTCCTCGTTATTTCCTCGTAAAATTTCCATGTAATGTAGTCGTAATTTAGTTACGAATTTACTTCGACTTTTTATTTTCCTGAATTATAAAATATAATAAAAATTATTTAATTGATAATTAAAATTAAATAATTTATTAATAACAATATAATTTAAAATAAAAGTCAATACGAAAATATTTTATACATAAATAAGTTTTGAATTTATAATACAACCAACGAAAAAAAAGAACTAAGGGTCGTTCATCGCCCAGTAGAATTCCTAACTCCTCCTCTCTACAACCTCCTCGCCATGTGTGTCGGATGACTCGCCTAGAATGGGATTTTGTCGTCGCATTTTCCTCAACAAGGACTCCCATTTCGGGGTTGTGGCCGCTACAACGTCCAAGAAGCCCTCGACTCCACCCATACGAACTGTGAACGCAGATCGCGTCGAGTCCAACTCATCACGCAGCTGAGTGATTTCATCATCCCGTCTCTGACAATAAGTCGATGTCGCTCTGGGAACATTGTTTACAAAACCAATCCCCAACGTACATCCCTTTTTCTTAGGGACAACCTTAAAAACAAAAATATAAATATTGTTAGTAAAAAATTTAAGTTAAATTAGATGAATAATAATAAAAGTTAATATTTAAAAATTTAACCTCCTGGTAAATCATAACCACTTCAAGTGTGGACAAGGTGATGGGTAATCCGTTGGTGGACTGCTGGGTCAGCTGGGTCTGGCGGTCTTCAACCCGACCAACCAAGTCGTTGAAGATTTGCTCGGACCTAGCATCTATAAATTGGCCCGCCTTGTTCTTGTGGGTCCGCCTAAAACATTTAAGAAAATTAGAATATATATATATATATATATATATAATTACCATATCCATACGGACACCGGCATGGGGTGTTTGACCCGCTGAGTGAAGCATCGCCCGTGGCCTAGCTCATCTACCGTCCGACGGAGGCAGAAGACGGAGACTCTAGTGGAATCAGGATCCCGTCAATAACGGATGAGGCCATCCCACATGTCCTTGGTGAGCTCAGGGGTTTGCCACGCCATACCCCTTCACGATCCAGTCACCCTTCCAGTTGGAGACCGTGTCCAACAAGCGAAGCTAGCGCGCTTTCAACTTTTCATTGACCCCATGAACCAATGGTACTTTTACTGTAAAAAAAAAATTAAATTAAAAATTAGTTTTAAAAATAAAAATCTAAATCATAAAAATTAAAGTATATATAAATAAATAATAGTAACTTACAGCGAAAATTTTGAACCACGCCTTTCGGCGTAGATCGTCTTTTTCCAGTTGATGTGGCTCGAGAAGTAACCTTTGATCGCCTAGGTTACGTTCGAGCAAGACATCCACAACCCCAAACCTGAAAAATAAATTTAAAGTATAAATTATTTATTATTGTTATAAAAGAATTTTATAAGAATTTTTTTTAAAAATGTAACGTACCACAATGTTCTGTCCGGTCAGTCGGGGTCTATGACTGGTAAACCTTCTCTGCCTGGCTAAGCGAGAAGATCCTCGACAGTGTACTGCGAGTAACGAGCACTCGGCGGAACCATCAAATCGGGATGAATCCCGGCCGACATCGGAGGAGCCATCAAGGAGGCACAGGAGGAGACACCTCTGGGACATGATCATGAGGAGCCGGTGGTGCAAAAAATCGAGGAACCGGTGGTGCAACAGAAGGAGGTGAACGAGAGACTCTCTGAGAAGATTGAGTCTCTGGGACAGTTTCCGGACCCGAAGAACCGGGAGCTGAAGAAGACGGGTCTAAATGACTACAAGGCTCACCGAACATCTCTCTGTAATGGGAAGTAAGTCTGTTCTTTCGAACCGTCTGAAAAAAAAATTAATTTTTAAAATTAACATCAACAATAATTAACAAATTTTATAATCAACACTGATTAACATAAAATCCGTAAACCTATTTAAATTTCCTACACTAACCACCTAATCTACCCTAAACTAATCAAATTTGAGAGCAAGTAGAGAGAGGACGTACCATTGCTACCAAAGATATGGAAATGGAGACGAAATGGGACTGAGAAGCTCGCGTGTATATATAAGAAATTAGTAATCCTCGTAATTTCCTCGTAAATTTACGAGGAACTCGCGAGTCCCGTGTTTTTTACGAGGAATTAGCAAGGCCCACGTTTTATTTCCTCGTAACTTCCTAATTAATTAACGAGGAAATAGGAAGGCGCGTGTTTTTCTTTACGAGAAAATAGCGAGTCCCGCGTTTTCCTATTACGAGGTCTTTACGACGAATTCTGCTTACGTGGAATTAACGAGTCCCGCGTTCTTTATTTTTAGGAATTGTCGTAAGTTCCTTGTTAGTTTACGAGGAAATAACGAGGATAATGTTTAATTCCCTAAAATTTTAAACCCTAGTCCCCATCTTCCTTATCTTCTACTTCATATATTCCAAACCCCAAACTCATCTTCCCTTTAACCTCAATCTCTTCTTTCCATTCCAAACCCCAAATTCTAAAACCACAATTACTTAACTTATAATCTCAATCTCTTATTTCTAATTCAAACCCCCCATTACCTTACACAAATCAATTTATATAAATAGATTTTCATGATTAAATCAATCAAATCACATGCATTAAGTCTGAAAATCAATCATATTAAAAACAAATACATCAATCAGATACATCAACATTCTTGTCATCAATAGAAACATCATCATTTTCATTAAACTCGTCTTCAACAACTTCGTCCGTGGCAGCGTCAGTAAGATCTTCGTACTCATGATTATGTGGATCAATGAGAAGGATGTCATCACTTTGTTGTTCAGGTTCCTCGACTTCATTTATCTGTTCTTCTTGCAATGGTGGTTCTTCTCCACTGATGATTCGTCCACGAGGTGTAACTTTGATCATGGCTAACCAATTTATTCCCGATTCTCCAACCGAGGGTATGGAAGGAAGCTAACTTGGTCTGCTTGTGAAGCTAAGATGAAAGGCTCGAATTTGTTGTACCTGCAAAAGTAAAGACAACATAGAAATTAATCATACAGATCATGTATGCCAAAAAAAAAGAATTTGTTGTACCTTCGTCCACCATTGACATCAACTACACCGAATTTATTAAACCGAACACCTCTGTTGACGACGGGGTCGAACCATTCACATTTTAAGAGGACGCATTTTAGCTTCAATAACCCTGGGAATTCCACTTCAATAATCTTCTGCAAGATCCCGTAGAAACATGTTTCGCCTTTCACACATGTTCCATAGTTACTGGTCGCTCGCTGCCTACCATACTCATATGTGTGAAAATAAGCCTCCTGTGAAATACATCTTTGCAAGTGGTGACCTTTGCAAGTGGAGCTTGAATTACTTCGTGAAACCACGTAGGATAATCTGCATCGTCGTCATTATCAACCTGCAAAAATAAAGACAACGTTGAAATACAGATCATGTATGAAAAAAGAGTTTGATCAATCAACCTGCAAAAATTAAGAGTTTGAGTTAATACCTGATTCTTAACCACTTAATAAAGTGTTGATCTTTCCTTCTGTCTACGTCACTTGTGGATATACCTGGAAATGTTTCTTCAACTTGAGAAACAAATAGGTTGTAAAATCATATTTTATATTAATTAATCTTTGGAAATTATATAATTTATACTTATATGTGTTTAGAAGTTTCCATATATGGTACATTTCAAAATAACGCATCAATGGGTCCTCGCAATTGAGTAATATATAGGTGTGTGCACTATGAGCGTCTTCTTCACTCGACTACCAAACCTCTTTCGATTTTCCACCGATTCGCCCAATCTGGCTAAAGATGTACGGACCACCATCAACTGCATATGTTGGCGCGACACCACCATCATCATATCTTCTTGGAGCTCTTTTCCGAGTATGTACTTTTGACGCAAAGTAGTACGATGTGAAATGAGAAATTTCTTCCGTCAAACATCCAGCAATTATAGAACCTTCAACTTTTGCGAGGTTTTTTGCTTTTCCCTTCAAATACTTCATGGCTCGCTCATACTGATACATCCATCCGTAATGTACAGGTCCACGAAGCAATGCCTCATATGGGAGGTGGACAGCTAGATGCTCCATGACGTCAAAAAATTCCGGAGAAAATGTCTTCTCCAGGTTGCACAATAAGATGAGAATGTTCTCGTGAAATTGTTCCATGACTTCTTCTTTAAGAGTGTGTGTGTGCTCAGATCCCTGAAAAATACTCAAATGTCTTGTATATTCCAAAAACAATTAAACACATTAGTAGTCATATATTATTGCAAACTAAACCATTATAAAATTAATGCATTATTATAATATACTACCTGCAAGACCTGCAAGTGCTTCATGTATGTTTGTTGGAAGTAGCTCCGCAAATGCAAAGGGAAGTAGTCGTTGCATAAAGACATGACAATCATGACTCTTCATCCCGGAGAACTTTTGACACTTTTCAACACATCTAGAGAGATTTGAAACATACCCGTCAAGAAACTTCACTTCTGATGCCACCCAGTTGAACAACACAGACATTTTTTCTGAAGACAATCTGAATACCGGAACGGAAACTTGTCCATTGCTTTTTATATGTAACTCACTTCTTGAGCATATATACGACAAGTCCAACCTCGATTTTATGTTATCTTTTATCTTTCCTGAGACATTCAATATTGTATTCATGATGTTCTCAAAGAAATTCTTCTCTATATGCATCACATCGAGGTTGTGGCGCATAAGAAGATCTTTCCAATATGGCAACTCCCAAAATATACTCTTCTTGTGCCAGTTGTGCCGAACACCGTAAAAATCAGGCATATTACCGGGGACATGCCAATTACCACCATGAGGAACTGTTTCCAAAGCTCCATAGTAATCGATTTGCGCTTCAATTTGTTATCCAGTTAGATATGGAGGAGGAGTGTCTCTCACAACCCTTTTGTGCCTAAACAAATTCTTATTTCTTCGGTACCATTCTTCAGTTGAAACGCATCTGTCGTTCCATTACAATATGGTCAAGCTAATCTCCCATGTGTAGTCAATCCAGACAACATCTCATAGGCAGGAAAGTCACTTATGGTCCACAAAAGCATCGCTCGCATCGTAAAATTCTTCTTCGTTGAGCAGTCATACGTCCTCACCCCTGTTGACCACAAATCTTTCAATTCTTTTATTAGAGGTTGTAGGAAAACATCCAGAGACCTTTTTGGATGGTTCGGACCAGGTATTAATATGGTCAAGAATAGCAACTCCCGTTGCATGCACATCTCCGGTGGTAGGTTGTATGGCGTAAGAAAGGCTGGCCA
This sequence comes from Brassica nigra, assembly GCA_016432835.1. Taxonomy (NCBI): domain Eukaryota; kingdom Viridiplantae; phylum Streptophyta; class Magnoliopsida; order Brassicales; family Brassicaceae; genus Brassica; species Brassica nigra. The sequence goes on from CM028242.1 coordinate 28,720,164, forward strand.
CAATGAATATTGTCTCCCTGACATTCCGAATGGACTAAATCCATCTGTGCATAATCCTAGATACACATTCCGGCTATTGCTAGCGAATTCTGGATGTACTTTGTTAAAATGTTTCCAGGCTCTTGCATCTGATGGATGAGTCATCTCACCATTCGTCTGAGTATGCTCGGCATGCCATCTCATCCCTCCAGCAGTCTGCTCAGATTGGTACAATCTTTTCAATCTAACTGTAATTGGTAGGTACCCCATCCTTTGGTACGGTACCCTATTACGTCCTCGTCCTTGCAGCTTGAATCGTGGCTTCTTGCCGAATCGACATTCTTCTAACTTCTCATCATCTCCCCATTAGATCTTGCAATTATCGATGCAAACGTCTATCATCTCCGAAGGCAACCCAAGATTATAAACCAGTTTCTGAATCTCATAATAAGAATCAGCAGACACATTGTCTTCCGGCAAAACCTCTTTAAACAAGTCCGCCATTCATTCTGCAACTTTCAGGTAGATTGTGATCAGTTTTAATATTCATCATTCTAGCAGCCAACGACAATTTAGAGAGACCTTCTCTACAACCACTGTAAAATGGCTGATTCTCAGCATTTAACATTTCATAAACGTTTTTTGCATCTATGTTAGGTTCTTCATCTTCTTCATGAGCTACGAATGCATCAGTTACCATATCATGAACCCTATCATAATCTACCATCCGCTCCTCCTGATGGTAACTATGTTCATTATGCAAATGATGATCAACCGGTTCTTCCTGAAAATTGCTATTACTACTACTAGCTTCATTCTCATAATTATAACCTTCTCCATGTTGAAATCAGATATAGTAATTTGGCGTGAAACCTCTATTTATTAAACTTCCAAATATTTTCACGATTTGCCAATTTTGAATTGTTGCATTTCCGACAAGGACATAACATCTTACCGTTTTCTTGGGCAAGCGGTGTGGAATCTGCTTGATGCATAAATGTCTCCAGTCCTTCGAGGTATTCTTTCATCACACTCCCGTTAGCATCTCTGTGCCTCCACAACTCGAAAATATTTCCGGAGCCCGACATTTTTTTTTTCTTTCAGGTTTTTATTTTTTTCTTGTTGGTGTGTCTAAAATGATGTTCAAACGTCCATATTTATAGGAAATTTTCGAATCTGTAGTTGAGATTTTATTAGGAATTTACGATGAAATTTAGTTAGGTAGCCGAAACAAAAACGTGTTACAACTACAAAGTTTGAGAACTCGAAATTTTGTCGTTAAGTAGACGTAAAATATTTCCTCGTAAAGTAGACGTTAAGGTTACGTCGAGTTTACGAGAAAACCATTTTTTCTCATAAAAACCACATTACATTACATCTTTTTTACGAGGAAATCGTTTCGTCGTTATTTTACGACGAACTCACGTTGATTTTAGATTTCCTCGTAAGTTACTCGTAAAGTCGTCGTAATATACGAGGATTAGTTTTCCTCGTTAATTTTCGTCGCTATAGTTGTGTTTTCTTGTAATGTCCTCTCTTTACTTCTTGATTTCCAGTGGTTCACTCATTCTCAACCCATCTCCATATAATTTTACTCTGTCCACCAGTGTTCCTTGAGTATCCCCCTAATGTCGCCATAATCGTCTTCATATCTCTTCAGTGTTATTCGCTTGGTCAAACAAACAGGAATGATACATTCTGACCTGCACTAAATGCCTAGGGACCTCACATGACATGATCGAATATTTGACTTCATCACTAAGGACGACTAGTTATCTTTTGTCTCATTCAAAACCGAATTTTCTCATGAGAACTCTTAGAAAGAAAGACTTTAGAGAAATAAAATTAGCGATCTTGATAATCATTGTATAACGCGCTCGATTCGATAATCAAACTCATCTCTCATTTATATATTTTTTTAAATCTTGATTTTTTTCTAATATAAACGAGATTTCCAACATGAGGTCTGTTCGTTTCGAGAACGCTGCGTTAAGTATCAGCGATCAAAAAATGCAAAAGAATTTTAATGACAGCTCAGCACCCAATCAAAATAGAGAGTTACAAGATGCTAACTTCAGCCGCTGGCGGCACATCGCCGATTGTGGTAGAGACGCTGTTTTTTACAGCGGCAACTAAAAATATAAAAAAGACGAACAGAAACAGACGCCGGCGGCAACCGTACATCAATACACCATTAAAATTGTTTGCATCTGTTTATTAATTTTGGTCGCAGCCTCTTACGCTTGCGTCAGAGAAACGAACAGGCCTATGCTTTACCCAATCTATTCATTAATCACTATCTCGAACTCACTGATCAACATTTTCTGTGCATAATGTTTACAACGTCTTCTAACAGTGATGAAAACTTTTTTAAGAAAAACATTTAATGCAACAATATCTTAATAAATCGCCATGTATTGGAAAAATATACTATTAAGGTAAAGTATTATGTGGGGTGGAGGAGGAAACCATAAATCATGTTTTTTTTTGAATGTCCACCAGCATTGCAAACTTGGGCTTTGTCCAAAATACCTTCCTCCCCGGGGGTTTTTCCATCATCCTCGGTTTACACTAGTCTGGATTATTTATTTTGGAGGATCCCAAAGGAGGTCGATTCAGATTGTTTTCCATGGATTATGTGGTATATCTGGAAGAATAGAAATGAAAAAATTTATCAGAATAGGAATGGTAATCCTCTGGAAATATTGCGTAAAGCTGAAGTGGAAGGAGCTCTTTGGGCTGAGGCACAACTACTATTGCTACATCATCAGGGTAATCTTCAGCCACCTACGAATTGGCAAACAATGGAGTACTCAAGAGTTTGCTTTATTGATGGAGCCTGGAAGGAGCAAGATTTTTTCACGGGACGGGCTGGCTCACAAGTGAGATTGAGGAGGTTATGATGGGGGCCATGAACCTAAGGCGAAGCCTATCACCTTTACATGCTGAATGTGAAGCAGATATGGGCAATGGAGTGCATGAAGATCCTGCAGTTTTGAAGTAGTTTTGCAGCGGATTGTTCTCAACTGGTGAAGATGGTGTCGTCACCCGAGGATTGGCCGGCTTTTGCTACACATATGGAGGAGTTTTGCCGCAGTAAGACTTTCTTCCCTAATTTCAAGATCACACATATTCCAAGGGCTCAAAACATAATGGCGGACAAGCTTGCGAGGTGCAAGGAGTTCTCTTTCAGCTATGTTATATGTGGATTCCATACCTCGGCTTGGTTTTCGATCCGGTGGCTTCTTAAAATAGTTTTCTTTGTTGTCAAAAAAAAAAAGGTAAAATATTAAAAAATGTAACCAATGATAATGATAGTTCAACATCTTGAGTTAAACACTAGTAACGCAGTTACAATTTTTTTTATTTTTTAAAGGGCTTAAGCAGTTGCAAATCTTTAGTTTTGAATATCAATATTTGCAATTAACAGCTTAGTTATAAATATATTTATATTTTAATTTAGTCAAAATTAAAGAAGAAAAAACAAGAAACAACGAAAAGAAGGAAGTTCTTTAGGACAAAGCAAAAGTAATTAGTTCAGAACAAAATGTATGGTCTTATGATGTTTACTTGTATTCTTTTCTTTTTTCTTTCTTTTTTGTTCACTGAGTTTACTTGTATTCTAAATCTCTAATCATATGCCCTTTGGAATATTCCAAGTTTTCTCCTTTTTTTTTCATTTACTTTCTTCCTTAAAAATCCAATTTTATTTTTTCTTTGTTACAGTCTAGCTTTTCTTCTGGCTCATTGTCGATCTTTAAAGTTTGGGTTTTTTTCCATCTATGGAACATCATTGATCGACCGATAAGTCTCAGGTTTCGTATCTTCTCCATCTCCGTGGCTGTTTGGTTTTACATTCTCTGTTTTAAAAAATTCTCTTGCAAGTCTTCTCAGTTTGGTCTAGTTTTGATGCAGACATATTCAAGTTCCTAACTTTGTTACTGATATTTTGGAGAATTTCACCTCTCTTTCTCTGTGTCCGATCATGGCTGTCCCTGAGAATGCTGGTGTCAAAGTTGACTCTTCTGGTCAGAATTTAGACAACAACAACACTGCCTCTTCAGTAGCTGAGACCAAGCCCTCGTGTTCTGATGATCAGAGCCCTAAGTCCAGTTCCACTCTTGACTCATCGAATCCTCCGTCTCCAGATTCCGACGATCGGACCAATGAGCCTACTGCTGAAAAGGGTCAGAACCCAAATGGAGGGTGTCTAAAGAGTGAGATCAAAAACTTGGGTGATGCGTTTTCTAAGCTCAACCCGATGGCTAAGGAGTTTGTTCCTCCTTATCTGACTAGAAGCCAATCCGGGGTTTTGAGAAATGGTTTTGCAGCGCAGCCTGTTGTTGCAGATGGAAATGATCATCTTCCTAGAAGGGTATGTATAATCCTTAAACATTCTGGATGAATTTGAATCTTTGTGTTTTGTTTTATGGTTTAATAATCATTTGCAAGTTCAGACCTTTGTATTGATCTTATCTTCTCCTACAGTGAGATGTAGAGTATTCAGTAGTATAAAGTGTTGAGCTTTTGTGTGTTTTTGCTTATGATGATTTGGTAGCTTGTTTATTGATTGAAAAGTTTCGAGCTTTACGTGTTTGGCTTTTGTGTGTGGTTTGTGAAGTTATAGGTTTTTGCTTATTCAGTTACACTATGGTTGCCTTTGCTCTCTGCAAAGTTCGTTTAATGGTTGTGGAAACATTCTTACTATCTGCTAGAGACGTGACGTGAATTAAAAAAACTCTGCAAAACTGTCATGTGTAGTGGATATCAGTTTTTTTATTTATTGTGTGTTTACAGAGAAGGAGCTTTGGCCAAGGGAAGAGAAGAATGAACAAAAGAACCAGCTTGGCTCAGAAGGACGATGTTATCAAGAGAACTGTCTATGTCTCCGACATCGATCAACAGGTAAACTGTTGTCTTTCGATACCATTTCTCTCCTTAAAAGGAATCCACTTTATAACCACCTGCCTCTCTTAACTCGTCTCCTTTGTAGGTTACTGAGGAGAACCTCGCTGGTGTATTTGCTAATTGTGGACAGGTGCTTAAAATGATATGTTTTGATTACATGCAGTAACTCATATCATCATACTTTCTCATAATTTTTTTTTGGGGATCAAAAGGTTGTTGATTGTCGTGTGTGCGGCGACCCAAACTCTCTCCTTCGTTTTGCTTTTGTTGAATTCACCAATGAAGGTAGAGTTCGTTTCTTTACTAGTTAAGATTCTTTTAACAAATACTGTTTCTTATAAACTAATATTGCTGCAGAGGGAGCTAGGTCTGCTTTGAGCATGTCAGGGACAGTACTTGGTTTTTACCCTCTTAAGGTGCTTCCTTCCAAAACCGCTATCGCCCCAGTTAACCCAACTTTCCTTCCCCGGGTAGGTTCAACTAATTATGTTTAATCAGATTAGTCAAAATGTCCAGCAGTATAGTGATGATTCTTTCTTACAGTCTGAGGATGAGCGTGAGATGTGCATGAAGACTGTTTACTGTACCAACATTGACAAGCGGGTAGCTTCAGTTCACTCATGTACCATTTTATGAAAGTATTTAGAGAAATCAACTTTCATTGTTCTGCAGGTTAGTCAAACTGACTTGAAAGGCTTCTTTGAAATGCTTTGCGGAGAGGTAAGGATTTGGTTTAGGCTTTTTTTTATATGTGTGTGTTTTCTGCTCTCTAACGACCAGTATTGTAGGTTTATCGTCTGAGGCTTGGAGACTATCACCACCATAGCCGCATTGCTTTTGTTGAGTTTGCCAATGTAATTCTCTCAGCCTTTTTTTTTAAGGTTTAGCGTGTTACCTTTTTGGAAAATTAGCTTTGGTGATTGAATAGTTTCAAGTTACTAGTTAAGATTGTACTACTTGCATTCGAAAATGCATTTTAAAGAAACTGGGAATAGCTTTTCTATCTTGATATGTTGAATTGCATTTCATCAGGCTACTTGGTTTTTAATGTTGGTTCTTTGACTCTCAAAAAGTCACATATCTATGGACTATGCTTATTAATGGAAACTCATACGTCTCTCAGGCTGAAAGTGCAATTCGTGCTCTTAACTGCAGTGGCATTGTCTTGGGTGCACTGCCAATTAGGTAAAAGCTTTCTACATTTTACTCCCAAGATTTTAGCTTTTCATTATCTCCTTGATGACAGTTGTTGCATGGTAGGTTGTAGTATGCAGGCATTACCAAAAGCAAATTTGATATATTGATTGAATAGAAACTAATAAGAAAGTGTTGATGTCAGATACTCGACTAGGCTCGCTATTTACTCAGTTCTGATTATGATTCATTTGCATAAAAATGTGATATCTTTCTTGGTGTCTACATTATATTAAAATGTTATTAACATCATTTGAGAATCTTATATCCATCTTTATGTATGTTTAAAGAGTGAGTCCATCAAAGACACCAGTAAGGCCGCACTATCCCCTCGCTGAGAGCAAATGAAATGTTGGCAAAGCTCTTGCTGGAGATCCCAAAAGACATATATATAGAAGAGGAGAGTGAATAAGGTCTAAAGAAGAAGAGATAAGAAGGTACTTGGGGCGTTATGTGTGTTATAATATCAAAATCTTTTTAGTCTTTTTTTATTTTATTTTGAAGTTTTGCATCGCAGTCAGCAGAGCCTGCTGCCCGGTATCTTTGAACCAACTCTTACGAACTTTGGTCTTTAACTTTCTCCAAAAACAAAAGTTTCTTCTTTTGATGTTGTTATTGTCCAAATACCCTTTTCAATATTTTTATATAAGACATTTGGATCAGTTCACTGTCCTTTTGCTTTTTGATTCCAGTTAAATCTTGTCTGATTTATGGGTTGATTTGCTTGTCCGTTGTATCGTGCTGCTAAATGTTCGTTTGATCTTTGGCATCATATGTTTTCTTACTGTTCTAACTTTCGAATTACACTTGGGGTTTTTTTTTTAACTTAGGGTAAATAAAAATTTACAGTTGTTGCTTAATAACATTCGATAATATTTTGAGGAACTCAGCTATTTCAAGTATATCTTCACAGTTCTTGTCTTAATACAAAACGTAAATAACAATTATGGAGAAAACAAAATAATAATTTTCCTGTTGCATATGCCTTTACTTTCTATTTGTCTACATTTTTCATAATTAATGAAATCATATACTTTTAATGCACTAGCATTTTGATTCATTTCAAAGTTGAAGATATATAATTTATCTAATATTTTAACTCCTTATCAATGTATTTATAAAATCAATATGATGTCATTTGATTTCTGTTACAGTATTGGTTAGCTTGATTTTGAAAGAGATAATTTGAAAAATGATCTCAAAACACCAAAACTATATACAAAATATGTTGATAAGCAAAAACTGATCTGATTTCCAGCTAATCTGGTTTTTAACTATTATTGCACTTTTAAATCTGTATCTAAAAAATAACTGATGAGATTCCATTTTGCTTCATGGTTATATGATTTTTTGGCTCTTTCACTTCTTTTAATTCATCGTACACTTGAGATTCTTTCACTTCTTTTAATTCATCGTACACGTGAGATTCCACAATATTTGGTTGGACCCCATTTTATTTTGAAATACCTCTTATCTTTGTTTTTTTTATAAATGTGAGAATCCAGGGACTGAGGTCAACCAACTGATTCCACGAAGCCTATGGTATTCTGCGTATTCTTGCCATTAAAAACAATCCGGATGGCCAGCGAGATTCGAAAACCTCTTGCATGCTTATAAGATATGGACTCGTTTCGTTCATCTGAGTCTGTGAATGAGGAACACTCATAAACTAGAGAGATTTCCATGCTAGAGTTATCATCATCAACCCAGAAACTAGAGAGATATTTTCATTTGGTCGAGTCCAGATTTGCTCCGACGAGTGACTTCTTTTTCAATATAATAAAAGTGTATAAAATCTGAAATAAAATGTTAAATTTTAAATGATATATTTTACACATGAAACTGAATCCCAAATCATTTGGACTCTTTTAAATCAAATGAATTATAAGAAGTGAGATTTAGCTAAATATCCTTATTTGGGAGTTGAACTAAAGGAATGCATATGATTAGACACAAAGACATATTGCTGTAACATTTTCATCCCAAACTTCCAAAATACCCTTACTGCCACTTTTCTCATTTCTTCTTCTCTTGCAATTCTTTTCTTCTTCTTTATTGTATCCGATTCGTCTTTTTCTTTGCAGATTAATTCACATAATTTGTTTTAATATCAATTCAATCACGTATAAAAAGGATTTCCAACAATCTTTTTTCATCATTCATCAACATTGAAAGCTTTTTAAAAAGTCTGGGTCCATCAACTTTTTTTTTGAATCTTCCAACTGCCACCAGCTTTAATTTCGACACCATTCTTTCGTCAACCTTCTCCTCCTCTTATCATATTTGACATTGGGACAACAATTTGGCAAAGGCTGATACAAGAAGTGTTAATAGTTAAGAATGTAGAAGTAGAATAGTTAATGATTAACTTAGCATGGTACAACAATTGTTACTATGTTAACAAATAATGTAATTGATTATGAAGATGATTGAGAATACATGACAAAAAAATATATCAAAGTATTTTAATTTTTTATATACTACATATTTTTTTAACATGTTATCATATGTGTATAAGTGTTCACAGAAACAATAACATAGAGAGTAAGGAATGCTTTTTTTTTTTCTACCAACTCATGAACCAGCTTATAAAATATGTATCATATAACAACTCATGTATCAGATAATAAATCATATATCAAACAATGTATCAGCTAACTAACTACTTATCAGCTAACAAAGAATGTATCAACTGATGATAATTATTTGGTAACATCTTACAAACCATTATACCAAACAAATATAACAATAAACAAACAATGTATCAAATTTTTTGTCCCTAACAAACCATGTATCAGCTGAAAAACATTTATTTGTAACATCTTACTAATTATTTATCTGTTATAGCAATCTTTTGTAACTGTAACAAAACATGTATCTCAAAGAAAAATATGTAAATTGGGGTTTTGCTAAAACATAATTAATGTCAGGTACAAAAGAAAATGTTGGTTAACATTGTTGTTATCCAAATTGTAAAACAACTTTAGGGATTCACTTTTCTCTTCTTTGTTTTAGGGTTGGAAAAGTTCACCGGTTAAGTTTTCTCAGAAATGAATTTTTGGAAGATTATTTAGGAACTTACATCGAACGCGAGGAACTCAATCCGTATATCTGAATTTTCTTAGCCCCACCTCAAAAATGTTGTGGTCTCAGCTGTCACATATGTGGAAGATCGATTGATTTCTTCGATTGCATCCATAGTCTTGTGATTCAAAATCGAAGGCAAGGTAATGGTGGGAAAGGTAGTTGCTGTCGGTTTAGGAAATCATCATTGCGGTAGTGATAAAATTAACAAGAATTGTAGGTGTTGTAAAGGAGATAGTAAAAATTTGATAGTGATTTGGATAATGATTTAAAATTGGAGAAGAAAGAGAAGAGATAAGAGAGAACACGAAGAAGAAAGAGAGCTATAAGAAAGAGAAAGGAGAATAGATGTATTATTGGAATAAAACTGATACCGTCATTTCAGGTGCACAATTCAAATTAAGGTCCTCATTATGGGCATCGGTGCCAATTTTCCCTAGTAAGAATCTATCAAATATGGATAACAAAAGAATTTAAATGATATGTTTAAATATTTGATTGAATAAACTTGATTTTAAACTCTTTTTGTAAATACAAAAACCGATAACACTAGATTTCAAAATCTTTTAGTATAAACATTTTAAGTACAATAACCAATAACACTAGATTTTAATACAAGAATTTAAATTACTTACTGAATAACATTAGATTACAAAACCTAGAGAATTAACTTTAATTTTGCTATCCAATAACACTCGACGCTTGGTAAACAGTTGCAATAGTTTCTAATGTTCGAATGAAAATGAAGAAAACCACCAAATTAACCTGGAACTTAAAAAAGCAAAAAACTTCAAAATCGTATTTGAGCAATAATCATCAAGTTTTCATATTTGGTCATTTTAATCATACATCAATGTTGACTCAGCCATTTAAATGCAAAGAAAGTCAACATTACCTTTCCATTAACATCCATTTAATTCTTTTGTCAAAATTTTAGCTGAGGGCAGTGTTATAAAATGCGCCCCGTGCGGACGTCTATGCACTATGTATACGCTACGCGGCTAACAAGTGTACTAAAATCATCCTATGCGGTATAATATACGGTTTAATTAAAGACGGGTGCATATATGGCCGTATAACCCGCATAATCCGCATAGTCATCACTGTATATGCGTTTGTTTTTGACTTTTTCATTGAAAATGAAGTTTAATCAAATACATTAAAAGACATATATTAACTAAAATTTTAATAAAACAAGAAACACCCACTCACAAATCACATGCAAGTCATTTCTTTTCTAGTTCTCTAGCTGCAAACAAAAACCTAAAGTCTGTAGTTTTAACTTTGTCACTATCTCGTTCTATCGCTAGCAAAGGTAAAATTTATTTTTGTTGATTGATGTTTTCTTTTTTTTTTCTTTCTATATTCATGTTCACTAAAAATTGCAGAAAATCATTTTCGAGATTTTGGTATGGCTGTTTCATCTGCCAATTCAAATATGAACCAAAAGATTGATGAAAAAAAGACAAAAGGAGAAGAATATAAGATGTATTGATTGATATGCTACTTATGCTCCAATATGGCTTTTTGAAGATGATGATGGAAACTTATATTATTTTAGTATTCATATAATTTAGTTTATACTAGTTGTAAGTATATTTTATACAGCTTAGTTAAATATTATATATAAATACATTAAAAATTTGTATCCGCGTATACAACTATACTCTAGGCGCTACATTACCGCACAGAGAACGCATAGCGTATTTTAGAACACTGGTTGAGTGTTTATTTAACAATCCATCTTTAGTTGATGAGTTTTATTACAAAAACCCAAAATAATATGTACATAATTTTTCAGAAAATATTAACATATAGAAAGATTTAATTTTCGAATAATATCTATATAAATTTTAGGCAAATGTTAACATTATGAAAGATTGGAAACCTTTTAATTAGTTTGGAAATAATCCAAACTATATTAACTATATCCTGTATAGATAACATGAAAACAATTAAATAAATAAATATATTTTATAGATAACATGTAACAAGAAAAAAACATATCTTTATATTTCTTTTCAAATGTTTTGAAAACATAATTTATAAAAAATCTTTTTTAATTTTTTTTTTGTTGAAAGTATAATAATTCTAATATCTGAAGATTGTATTTTAACGTTAAAATATATCTATCCCAAAATAACAAAGTAATTAATTTTATATAAAAAGTAATATTCAAATCCTACATATTAAAAAATACTATGCATCTATACTAATCACAACATCAACTTTGCTAATATAATGATTCAAGAGAAATGACATACCTATGTATATATTATAAAACAACTTCTTACGAAAGAAACAATTTTGCGCTTCCAAACACGGATCAAAATCTAATAGGAGCATCTCCAACCCCATTATGTTTATCACTCTATAATAGAATTTTGAGAAAAAATGTTCCAATGGGATTCTACTTTCCACTCTATAAATAGAGTAAAAATGGGTTCTCTATAAATAGAGTAATCTATTTATTTTTTGGTTCCTCACTCAATTTTTCACTATAAAATAGAGTACCATTAGAATAGAGTCTAACTTCATTACAGAATTACTTTATTTTGAAATAAAAACAGAGTGAACTATTGGAGATGAAAATATCTTATAAAAATACAATAATGAAGTTACATACTGACTTGAAAAACTTATGGTGTTAAAATTGTTTCTTTCCTTATATCATATTATATTTTTGATCATTTCCCTTGTGAAAGATGATGTAATACCTATGTTCAAAAATGGCTGACCTTGTTTAAAATTTCTAAGTTGACCTGAATGAGGCTGCTCATGTCGTTGACTGACGTCAGCCTCAGGTTGTGATCTATTAGACATGGGCCTCTTTTGCCATGAATACGTGTGTAGTTCTGTTTTTGGGACCTTGTCATTGTTTTGTTGTACCTAAGAGAATCTCAAAAGTAGTCATTCTGGGTCCAACTGTTTCTCTCTCTATTCGCTTTCCCTCTCTCTAGGAAAAACCGACGAGTAAACCCTAGCTCTGGCCGCCGCTTCTGGTGCCGGAGACGCTCTCTTCTCCTTTTAATCTCTTTTATTTTTGCCCCCCTCCTCTCCTCCGTTACCCTATGTCAATATGCATGGCTTTCTGTGTTTGTCATGAACAAGCTCCGGTGTTTCCTTTGTGGTCATCGGTGGCAGGTTCTGGCTTCTTATGGCACTATAAGAAAATAGTTCTATTGCAACAGAAAAATTGCAACGTCCATTTTCGTTAGTAATTTGCTATGGTTATTGCAATATTTTTGCATTAATGAATATTCCTTAAAGTTTCATTACAAAATTATTGCAAAATAACAACTATAACAGACATTGCATATTTTCGTTACTAAATTTCAACCTTTTGCAACCTAAACTAATATCTTGCGAATTTTGCAAGAAACATTCTATATTTTTGAATCATTTCTAATTTGCAAAATATATATATATATATATATATAAAATTATGTGTCGAAAATGTGACAGTTATTATATTTTTATTGTATGTTTTATAGAAAAGGTTAATAGTTTTCATAAATTGAATAAAAAATATTTTTAATTTATATTGTATATTTAAGGGAAATTGCTAAAACTACCATATTCTTAGTACCCTTTTTCATGTTTACCTTAACCACATTTACATTTAAATTTAGATAGGAAAAAGACTATTATGCCTCTAATTAATTAAACATAGAAACCAAAGCTTTACCTTTTCGGTGTTAAGAATTTTTAGTTCTGACGACGACCTCCGACGATCCCCGACGATCTCCGATATCCAATGACTCCAATGATCTCTCACTATCTCCTATGGACCCCGACGAATGAAGACGACTAACCATGACCATCAAGTTTTCTCAATAGTGGTTATGACTTCCATGGAAGTTCCACTTCCACTGTTTCAGCCTCCTTACTTTTTTCGATTCAACTTAGTTTTTGAGTCTATACTAAAATCCTGCAAAAGCAATCACTAAAGCTTTTGGATTTTGTTTTTGGTTTATGCTTAGAGTAATCAGCAGAAAGACGCTCTCTTGGATCACGAGGTGGTTCAAAGGTTGACGCTTACTATGGTCTAAAGAGCCCTCCTTATCCACTTGTAAGTCTAAATGAGACATATACTCTTGTTTGGTAGTTGTCTGAGTGTGAGATGCTTTTATCTTTGGGTTGCTTATGGATTCTTAGTTTAATATGTTTCTCTTGCTTCAGTTTATCCATTGATGTTCCTTAATAAGAAAAGAAATGGAAAAAGTTTGTTAATTTGGTGAATATCTTGTAGTTTCAGGGCTAACTGCAACTAGATCTGTGTATATTTACTCTTGCAGTTGCATTTAATATGATCTTAGGACCTTTGGTGATATGTAAAAGAGCATGGTTTTTGATATTCTAAAATAGTGAGCGAATAGGATGTTTTGGACCGTATATGAGTCGAAGAACACTAGAAGTGCATTGAGGAAACACCATCAAAGCTATGCTGACAATCAAAATAAACCTTTGATAATGTATACCATATAATTCAAACACTGTTTTAGCTTCTTTTGTATGTGAATTATTCTTTCTGAGGGGTTTCATGAACTAGAATTTGGTTTGTGATTTCAGTTTATATGTTCTTTTAGATGCTCTTGAGAAGTCTATATCTGCACTCATAAATGGTACTTCATGCTGGTTGATGCTCAGATTGGCTTGCACTAGTAGAAAGTGTTTACATGTTAACCCTTTTTTTCCCATCTTTTAAGATCAAGTGGTAGGCGGGTCTGAGTCGTTCCGAAGAGATGCTCTGTCCGTCTGGGTCTGATCTATATGGGAAAACAAAGTACCACTACGTCTCGCCTCCTTTGCGAGAGAATCCGCACGCAAATTCCTAGTCCTGGGTATGAGGGCGATGCTAAACTCCGAGAAACCGTCTCTCAAGAGTCGGAAAGAAACAAGCTCGGAAGCGAAGGCATGCCAGTCGAAGGATTCTCAATCATGTCTACCAGGTCGGAGCAGTCCGTCTCCATGTGAATAGTGGTGCAATGTAACTCTTGTAAACAAGAAGTCGCCCATATGAGTCCTTCCATCTCTGCATGGAGGGCAGAAATGCTTTTTCGGCATCCTTGTAAACCAAATCTTTCGACTCCCATTGAATCCTTGTAGAACCACCCTAGTCCACTGACCGTGCCATCATCAATCCAGGACGCATCGATTTGACAGGTCGGGCGTTGGGGGTCCATAGGGAGAGTCAAACTTTCCGATGGGGCAGATCGTGCCTCCTCTTCCTCGTCGTTCTCGGGTAAATTTGCTTTTCTCCAGCACTCGGCTTCAACTGAGGCCAGCTGGAGGGTGTCAACGGGTGATACCTCTTTTCCATTGAACAATTTGTCGTTGCGAGCCTTCCAAATGTACCATAAGATCCATGGGAAGGTCTCAATAAGTGGTTCCATATAGGCCACGTTTTTCTTCTTCTGAAGAAGGAAATTCATGTTTTGATAAACAGAAGTACTCGGGAAGTAATCCGGAAGGGATGGATAGAACGATAAAGCCCACACCTGAAGGGCAAAGGGGCATTCAAAAAGAAGATGGTTAATGGTTTCCTCAGGGTTAGCGCATCTAGGACAGCTCCTGTCTGTGCCCAAGTGTCTGTACACGAGTCTTTCGGCCGTTGCAATACATCCCGTCAAAGCTTGCCACATAAAATGTTTCATCTTCCCAGGAGCTGAGATACTCCACACCTGGCTCTGTAAACCAGTGATACTTGGTTGAACAACATGAGCTTCAGAATCGCTCACTTTAATCATCTGTAGCTGGTTATATCCTGATTTTACCGAATAAACGCCAGACTTCGTATAGTTCCATGCATATCCATCCATAGACCAGGAATTGCTTAGTCGTATTTTGAGGATAAGTGGGATATCCTCAGGGTGGAAGTATTCTAGTAAAAGGTTAGTATCCCAATCCCTTGTTTCACGCCTAATGAAGGAGTGGACAAGGAGTTTTGGGTGTTTATAATTGATGCGGTCAGACAGCCTCGGAGGTCGGGCATGAGTATCCGGGAGCCAAGGTTCAGTCCAAACACATGTGTTGAGTCCTGCTCCAATAGTCTTCCGTAGACCTGACTTTAGAAGCGGTTTTGCTGCCAAGATACTACGCCAACCATATGATGGTGAGTAAACCTTACGATCATCCAAAGGGTTTGATCGATTATAGTAGCGTCCTCTCAAAACTCGAGCTAGGAGGGAGTTTGGAAAATGTATCAATCTCCACAGTTGTTTTGCTAATAAAGCAATATTAAAATAGTGTAAGTCTAAAAAGCCGAGTCCACCCTGGTCATGTGGAATACAAATCCTGTCCCAGGCAATCCAATGTAACCCACGGTTATTTTGGCTCGAGCTCCACCAAAAAATTGAGATTGCACTTTTTAATTTTTCAACGATGCCTTGTGGAAGCAAGTAACACGACATACTGTATGTCGGAACAGCTTGCGCCACTGATTTTATTTGAACCTCTTTACCCCCTTTCGAGAGTAATCTAGCCGACCATGAGGAGACACATCCATTGAGACGATCTTGTACATATGAAAACACCTTCATCTTAGACCCACAAATTTGCTCTGGGAGTCCAAGGTATTTTCCCATTCCTCCTTCTGTAGTAATTCCCAGAACTCTTTTAATATTTTGCTTAACACTATTGTCAACCTTATTTCCAAACATTATGGATGACTTTGACACATTAAGTCTTTGTCCCGAAGCCTTTCCATAGGAGTCCAATATGTCTAGAATCTCCTTGCTCTGTCTCACTTCTGCTTTGCAAAAGAAAAGGCTGTCGTCCGCAAAGAGAAGGTGTGAGATCCGTGGGCTGGCACGGGCAACGCGTAGTCCCAAGATGCGCTTCTCTTCCTCCGCTCCTTGAAGGAGGGAGATCAGAGCTTCAGTGCACAAAATGAAAAGGAAGGGGGATAATGGATCACCCTGCCTCAATCCTCTGGTGGGGGTAATTTTACCCCTAGGTTCGCCATTGATGATCACCTGATAGAAAACCGATGTAACACAGAACATCAAAAGGTCAACCAACTTTTCTGCAAAACCCAGGCGTATCATTAAATTTTGAATGAAACTCCATTCTATTCTGTCATACGCTTTGCTCATGTCTGTCTTGATAGCCATGAAATCTTCTCTCGCTCTGGTGTTTGTCCTAAGAGCATGGAAATTCTCTTGAGCAAGCAAAATATTATCTGTAATCAAACATCGAGCCACAAAGGCAGACTGAGTCTCTGAAATCAGATCTGGGAGGAACTTCTTAAGTCGTTTAGATAACAGTTTTGAGATGATCTTGTAACTAACGTTACAGAGGCTAATGGGCCGAAACTCCGTCATGTGTCTCGGTCTCTCCTTCTTCGGGATCAAACAAATGTTGGTTTGGTTCAGTCTTGGGTCGAAGCTCCCATCTATAAAGAAATCTTTTACTAGACGAATGATATCTTTTTGCATAACCTGCCAAAATCTCTGGAAAAGTCTACTCGTCATACCATCCGGGCCTGGAGCTTTATCCGGATTAATATCAAACAGAGCTTTCTTTATTTCCTGCTCCGTAGGTTCCGCTGTAAGAAAATAGTTTGCGGCTGCCGGAACTTTATTTTTTACGTATCTAAGAGAGGTATCAAAGTCTGTGGGAACGGAGGTAGAGAAGAGTTCTTGGAAATAGTCAACAGCCACCTTTTCTATTCCAAGATCACTCTCAACCATCCTGCCCTCGTTGTCCTTGATACAGGTGACCCGATTACGAGCTTGTCTCTTTAGGTGCATGAGTGGAACCGTGTTTGGTCACCTGCTCGATGCCATTGTGTTCTACTTTTCTGATGCCAGTATTGGTCCTCTTCCCTAAAAGCAGTGATAAGTTGGGATCTAAGATCTTCTAATTCTTCAAAGGTAGTATGGTCATCTTCTTGAGCTATATCAATCTTATTTTTTAGCTCCTCGATGAGTCTTGCCGAATTTGTCGGATTATTCTTTTTCCAAGAAATTATGTTCCGTCAGCAAAATGCCACTTTATGGTGAAAGTCCATATCATGGGCTTCACTAAAAGGACCCCAACCTGAAACAATTGCCTCTTTAAAGCCGGGTTTTCCCAAACACCTTTTATCAAATCTAAAACTCTTCTTTGATCTTCTGTGAATAGATTGTATACGTGCTAACACCGGTCTATGATCCGATCCCCAAAGCTGTAGAAACTCCACATTTGAAGCCGGAAAGAGCGAGTGCCATTCCTCATTCGCAACTGCTCTGTCTAATTTGCATTTCACCTTTCCCGAGCGTCTTTTACCCACCCACGAGAAGGAATTCCCTTTATATGGGAATTCTAGCATCCCGCAATTATCTAGCATGGTGCGGAAAGGGATAAAAGAGCTTTCCGGTCTTCTCCACCCTCCTCTCTTTTCATGATTACCTGTAATCTCATTGAAGTCACCTATCATAAACCAAGCTTGGCTCCGGTTTAAATTCATTTGTGTTAGTCGCTCCCAGACTAAATCACGATTTTTTATAACCGGATCACCATAAACAAAAGTCATATAGATAGCATGTCCCTCACAAGTAGATTCAATATCAATCATGTGTTTATCCGCATACAAAATAGAAACAGCAGGATCATCCATGTAAAAAAGAGCTAAACCCCCGCTCCGACCACAAGGGTCGACGGTGTAGACGCGATCATAACCAAAAGAAACTTGCACATCTTGCAAAAAAGATCGATTGTTTTTTGTCTCCGATAAAAATAAAAACCTAGGTAAGAAACAGTGATAGAGTTCGTTGAGATGTTCCTTTGTCAGAAGAGCTCCAGCTCCTTGACAATTCCAAGCCACGATATTCATCACAGGACTTTCGGTGGCCTGCCGCTCGCCACCTTAGAATTGTTACCCTGTTGGGTTGCTGAGACTTTAGGGATTGGGCCTTTCTGGCCTGCAACAGAAACATTCAGCCCATGACTTGAAGAAAAAGGCTTAGGAGACCCAATACCAGCAAGGAGATTACGTTGCCTCAACGTGACTCCAATTGTCGAGGGGCTGCGTGAAGATCTTTTCTTCTTCCCTGATGACGCCCCGATGGAGATTCTCGAGCCTTTCTGAGGGTCTTATTCTTGGAATCAAATTCAGGGCCAGCATCCTTACCCGAGACAGACCCATCGGCGACTTCTACAGCATCCACGAAAACAGGATTTTTAATTTCTGGGTTCTCCCTTGCAAGGAGTTTCTCTTCTTCAGTTTGTAAGTCCTCACCCAGTAGATCATCCTCTTCCATCAAATCAGTATCTTCCTCTCCATAGTCATTGCCATCAGCATCTCCAAACTCGTTGCCCTCATCTAACCAATCTTGTTCTTCCAGAATTCTCTCAGTGAGAGGTAATTGAGCAGTAACAAGATTTTTTGAAATCAATGGAGGATCATGAGCTTTAACTGTTTCTTCCATCATAGTTCCCTCTTCTTCTAAAGTCATTTCATACCAGCTTTTCGGGTTTTCTTTGAGAGATGGATCATTTTCAGACATGACAGGAAGGATAGCAGAGGTAGGTACTGAAGGAGCTTCAAAGTTTAAACTTTTCCTAGCAGAGCTTCCTTCATCAGAGGCTTCCTCTTCTTCTGAGACTTTTCCTTTGAGTTTCAGGTCTGTGGAAGCTCGCTTTTGAAGAGTAAGTCTGAAAGGTCTCTCTCTGGTGTGCTCCGGTGATACAGTGGATTGGCTTGCTGGCGCCACTGGTGGGGTTGACGCTGATATCTGGAGAGCAGTAGTAGCAACAGTTGAGTTACGACCAGCATCCTTAGGCTGGTCTCGAGTGGGTTTCTGGTTCGGTGATGCCTCCTGTCCCTTTCTTTCATTTTATCTCTTCGCGATGTCTCCCTCTGCTTACTTGAGAGAAAAGATTCATCATATCTTCTTTTATTGTATGAGTCTCTAGTAGGAGGAGCCCTTTGACGATCACTAAAGTTCTTTTCTTGGCGATGATCACAGTGGCTTGATGGGCGAGGATCAACTCTTGGATCATACCGGGAGTCAATGCGTTTCCAGACGCTATCCCGGTGTCCCTATGAGTGCCCTTCCCATGTGCCTATCCTTTGATGATTGAGGTACTGAGCTTTTAGAGTTATCTCCCATTTTTGAGCATCAAATCTGTTGGAAATAGCATGCTCCCTTCCTTCCTCCACGCTTAAACTCTTCTCTTTTCTTTCAGCTTCGGAGAGTTGGGGACAAGACTCAATATCATGAGAGACAAGCCGAGTGCATAAGCGATGGAGATTAGAGTAAACAAGTTTAACTGGAACAATCTCACGAAGGTAGCGGGCGCGAAGTGCAAACTTCAGGGGAAGGTCTATGTTAATTTCGACCTGAACTTTGGCAGCTCTAGCTTCGATTGGTCCCACCTTCCCTAGTCTTCCTCCCAAATATTCAAAGATAGCATCCATCCAGAAGTGAGTTGGGATACCAATGACACTGATCCAGAAGGTCATTTTGTTAGGGAAAGTATCCCCAACATGTGGGATCCAGCGTTCTAAGGAGATGGCCCATTTGTTGAAGTGGCAAGGCCGCTTGCTCAAGACTTTGACGAGATCAGCTTCTGAGTCAAAATCAAACTGAAACCGGTGATTTCCGAGATCCAAACCTCTAACTCGTCCATCTACATCCCATACATTAGGTCGTGGGAGAATAGATAAGAGGGCCTCGACACTGCGACGTTCCGTGTTGAAAATTCTCCCTACCAAACTCTGTTTGAACTGTGCAATCAGCTCAGAGTTGTCGACATTCGGCAAGATGACTAGGTCATCATCATCTTCTGTTTGTTCCTGCGTTGAGTTCCCATGGAGACTTTGGATTTGAGTTTATGACATCGTTGTTAAGAGGTAGGTTGACAGTGGTTAAAGGCGCGGGTGAAGGAAGAAACTTGCAGTAAAAAGCTGTTTTTTCAAAAAAAAACCCGTGACCAGAGAACCTACAAACACCCAGATTCCTTTCTAGGAGCTTGGACCTAGATAAGGAGAAGAGGAGAGTCAGAGTGCGACGAAGAGGCAGAGAGTAGAATCCATATTATCTTGTGAAGCAAACGTTGCAGAGAGGGAGGCAGTCAGGGTTCTTATGGAAACACATTCTCAGATCTCTTTCAAATATCTTCAGGAACCAGCGATAAAGAGTAGATAGGAGGAATCAGTGACTCAGAGGCATCCCGGATCTGTTCGAAACAGGTGCAAAAAACTCGTCATGACGGAGCCGTACAGGATGTTCCGTACTGTCGCCGTTGAGGGAGCAGAGAGAAGGAGCTTTTTTTCGACGACACCCTTATCACATGTTAACCCTTTAAAAGATATATAACAGTGATAATGGAATTATAATTATTTCACATTATGGGCGTACATAGGATTGTGTTTGAATGCATTTAAATTTCATAGAGCTTTTCTCATCATCTGATGATGAAAAAGTATATGTTTTGCAAAGTCTTCTTGCGTTGATTGTCTTTTTAAGCGACTATAGAAAAATCAACTTATAAACCACTATAAATCAGTTTATAGAAGTTTATAAATCATTTTTGAGTTCCTTATATTCATTCTGCCTAACATTAAGTAGACTGGATATTCACTCTATCAATATTCATAAACATTCAGTTGAAAAAACACACTTAAAAATCAACTTATAAACTCTTATAAATTAGTTTACAGTTTTATAAATGTGTAAGACTTTAGAAATCCTTAAAACATATTTATATACTTTATAATTGATTTATAAAACTTTAGAAAATAACTTTTAAACTTTAAACTTGTCATAGACCCGAGATGATTTATGAATCTTATAATTACACATACATTCATTATATTTTTGGTTAGAAAATGATTTTGTAAATATCTTGAAGTGATTTTATAAATCCTTATGTATCCTTTTTAATCCCTTATAAAACTATTATTAATGATTTTATATACTCTTATAAATGATTTTATGAAGATTTCTAAACTCTTATAGATATATCTATAAACCCTTACAATTGATTAAAAACTCTTACAACTGATTTTATAGACTCTTACAAATTATTTTATAAACCTTTATAAAACAATAATTACTACCTATTAATGATACGTAATCTCTTGTAAATGCTTTTATAAACCATTATAAATATTTTTTATTATTTCTTATCAGTGATTCATAAATAATTATAAATTATTTACAAAGATTTATTAGAAATTATAAACACTTATTAATTTCTTTATAAATATTTACTTATAATTTTTTGTAAGGATTTGTAAATTCTTCAAAATGATTTATTAACTCTGATAAATTGTGTTATGAAGATTATTAAACTCTTTATATTTTTATAAACCCTTATAATATTTTTATAAATATTTTAAGTGTTTTATAAATTTTAAAGATGACTTTATAAATATTTATAAATAATGGTTCATAAAATGTTTTTATTAACTATTATAAATTGTTTAGATACGTACAAAATAGTTTTGTATATCCATATGATTGATTTTATAAACCTTTATAAACACACATGAATAGGTTTATTAATCATTATAGATTCTTCATTCTTGCAAACACAATTAGTCCATCGAAGAATACATAAATAGATTGAAAGACGGATAAGACCAAATGGTGTATTTCTTGGCATATGTGATGAGCATTTTGATTTTTCTGAATATTAAACACTTGAAGGAGGAACAAATTAAGGATTGAGAGGAATGGATAAAAAAGGTGAAGCTGCATAAGGGAAGCTAACTCTTGATAACTACTGTAACACTCCCAAACCGTTCTAGGCATAAGTCAAACCACCGGCCAACAATCAAACAAGAACATGACTGAAGGACGACCAACACCCAGTGATCCGGAAGCGTTGACGGGCTAGGGACGATCCAGTCAATGTCGCAGAAATTAATCCGCAACTTAGACCAGTTCATCCACTAACACGTCCCGCTAAATCGAGGACTAAGGCTTTGCAACCCGTACCAAGAGTTAGCGGTTCCTCTAGATCAAGGCTTAAGGCTTTTCAACCAGTACCGAGACCTAACGTTGTGTTGAGACCGGACAAGTCTATTTATCAGAGAACCATTGTAACGAATATAAACATCACTTTTATTAAATATAGTAAAAATTCGTTACAAGTAAAATATTACAGATGGATCCAGGCCTAGTGCCAATATCGAGTCAAAATATTTTAACAAGTACCATTTTACAAAAGGAAAGGCAAAGTACTTCCGATGCTCGTAACGTCCAGCTTCCACTCTACCCGGTCTCCCACTAAGGTTTCCTGCAACGAAAGGTGAGTTTAATGAGTAACCTAATGTCACTCAGTGAGCCAGAGCCCCAACTAACAAATACAACCCCTCGCCATCCCACCCCAAATAAATCTAAAGCGAGGAGTTCGTCTAATAACAATAATAATTAATAAACATCACTCGGGACTTCCCCCGTGGAAACCCGAGTGACCAACAAGAGCATAAACATAAATAAGATAAGCAGCGGAATATAATCCACCATTAGCATAATAATACGATATATACTAAGACTCTCCACAGTCATATACTTAACTATACAACGACAGTCGATCATAACCTCACTTACACAACCACGGAACACCTAACTCGCAGCCACAAAGGCACACAAGCTAGAACATCCAATATAACTGACATGTAACCCCGATAAGGTGTCACACGACGAAGCATGCTTTCTAGCAACCTCTCCGTACAGAGCATGCTTTATGCAACCTCTCTGTCCAGCCGCGTAGGGACATACTCTAGCAACCTTCCTTGCCGCAAACTAACATGTAGCACCCACCAAGGATACCACATGATGGAGCATGTTTTCTAGCAACCTCCCCGTACAGGCATGCTTTATGCAACCTCTCTGCCAAGCCGCGTAGGGACATGCTTACATAACTTTCATTGCCGCGTAATAAACCTAGCATTGCTGATCAGGCAAGCTATCGGAAAAACACAACACAACCACTAGTACCAGCAGTCTAGCCTATATGGCCTAGGACCCTGAGTACGACACTAACTAGGAATTCAGCCTATATGGCCTAAAACCCCAGTACTAACTTAACCATAACTATACGTACTAGAAATTCGGTCTATATGACCTAGAACCCCATCACTAACTCAACCAACACTATACGTACTAGAAATTCGGTCTATATGACCTAGAACCCCAGTACTAACAACTAATCAACTAAACAACAACAGTCCCTGCAAGCGAACAGATAATAATGCAATAGGAATAACTATCTAAGCAAGAAATCTATCAGCCTAGCAATCAATCAAGCATCCTAGTTATCTAGCAATCAATAAGCCATAACTAAGCATGCAATCTAACAACCTAGCAATCAATCAATTCCAGATCCTAACTATCCACAACCTAGCGATATTATCTAAGCGTTCGCTAACTAACCAATCAACCTAACCATTAGCATGCTACTACGATTCTCAAGCAATAACTAAACATGCTATTAACCAATCAAACTAATCATTACTACTAACTAATCAAACCGTTACTCAGTTTAGACCTGGCCTCCTGCCATGATCCAACTTGCAAATAACGGGAACCTGCATGAAAACAAGTTAACAAACAATTTCTGTGACTCACCGTGTTTGGTTCGTTGTGGCTTTGACTCCTTCCCGAATCCTCGACCAAAACCCTTTCTTGAACTTCTCAAGTAGCTTCCCTCCTGAAATGACCTTGAAGTGATCTGATATTTACTTGACTGATCTTCACTTGAAATAACCTTCTCTTGACGCTGACCCAAAACTGGTGCAGTAACTGCTCTCAAAAACTCTTTAAAACTCTCGAAAAAGCTCGGAAACTCTTGCTTTCTTTTTCTACTTTTCTCTCACGCTTTTAAATTGCTTTGAAGTGTTCTGGATGTGGAGAAATGAAGTGGGGGTCGTGGGTATTTATAGAAGACAGCAGCGAATCGGATTCAGGTTGGTGGCAGCCCGTGTGTCGCTCCGCATGGCTCCGTACGCATGCGTCGCGGCACCTCGTGCTCCACATGGCTGTCAGCATATCCAGGACTCATGCAAGGCGCCACATTACCTCCCAGATGTCAAGCTGCATGTCTGGAACTCATGTAAGGCGCCACTTCAAATCCACATGGCGATCAGCATGCTTCGGTAGCAGGTTGAACGGCACCTCGTGCTTCTGTGTGTCACTGCGCATGCTGTGATCGTTTGGGCTTCAACACCTCGTGCTTCCCTTGCCACCTACCATGCCAGGCAGTTGACACCACGTCCTCCACATTTCTGAAGGCATGGCTTGGTTGCATGCATTTTGACACCACATCGGCCACATGTCGATCAGCATGCCTCGGTCGCAGGTTGAGCGGCACCTCGTTTTTCTGTGTGTCACTCAGCATGCTGTGATCTCCTGAGCTTCAACACCTCGTGCTTCCCTTGTCAGTTACCATGCCAGGCAGTTGACACCACGTCCTTATCTCATAGATCAAGCCACCTCGAGCTTCTCGGTCCATTCGACTGATTCCGACCCTTCCGGTGAATTTTCGACCCGCGATCATTCCCGAATAATTTCCCGCTCTCGTTTTGATACGCTGAATATTTTTAATAAACTCCATAATAATTTTGAAGTTTAATAAAAATATTTCTCGAGCCTCCGGCTTCTTTGCAAAATTCATAATACCGAAATTAGCGATTTTAGCTAACTTCGGATTTTCCCGTCGTGCTTCGATTCCTGTCGTGCTTGCTTCCCGTCCTGCTTAATTTCCCATCCTGCTTCCGACTTCCAGAATCATATTTTAGTGATACGAAATTTTTCCGGGAAAACTTTGCGGTGAAGAAACGTCGGCTTCAAAAACGTCGTGCTTACAAAATTTTAATTCTTCCAAAAGGTCCGTCTGATCAATCTAAGACATTTTCTAACATGGTTGAGCAGCTTAATATTTCCTCACGATCAATTCTTTGAACACCCCGTTCTTCGAAATTTCTCGATCGACCCTTCTTACCCGCGGTTCGGCCACTATGTTGATGCTCGACCAATCTTCTGTTTTCTCTAAACCATGTTAAGTTTTTTGTGATGGAAACTTAACATTACTCAAGGTGTTTCAATCTCCAAAAGCTTGGCTCCAAATTCCAACTTGTCGATCTCGAACATTTTACCCCTTCGGACGGGTTATTACAACTACTGCTCCAGAATGGTCTGATAAGAAACAAAAAAAAAAACTAATGGTGAGTGCAAAGAATTGCACATAGTAAAAAGAAGAATGCTCTGATTTATAAGACTTTATAAAACTCTTTAAAGTTTATTAATGACGATACATAAATTTATAAAGTTTTAAACTTTTAGGAATCAACTTATAAATCACTTTATACGAATTTATAAATCAACTTATAAACCTTATAAACCAGTTTATAACCCCTTGTAAATTAACTTATAAACCTTATTAATCAAAATTTCAATTTATAAACTCTTATAAACCAATTCATTAATTTAAACAACTTACAAACCTTTATAAACTATTTTAGAAAATCTGTTTGTTATAGTTTCAATAAAGTATAATTTTGTTTTAAACCAATTTACAGACCTATATAAACCAATTATAAAACACTTATAAATAGTTAGAAACTCTTATTTAATGGCTACATATTTATAAGAGTTGATTAATGATACAAACCCTTTAAATTCTTATAAAGGAAATACCAAGTTTTGCACATTTTTAAGATTTTATTAATTGATTTATAAGGGTTTATAAATTTATTTATAAGAATTTATAAATTGATCTATTAGATTTTATAAATTTATTTGTAAAGGTTTATAAATGTATTTATAAGTGTCTATAAACTGATTTTTAAATGTTATAAATGTTTATAAACTGATTTAAGCGTTTATGAGTAGAATTATTTACTAGTGTTTATAAATTGACTTTTGTTTTTTGGTGTCTTTAAAATGATTTATAAAGCTTTATACTTTGATTTATAAAAGTTTATAAACTAATTTAAAATTTATAAACAAAGCATCTCTAGCAACTGAAACATTTTAACTTTGTACATAAATCACAGTAATAGCTTCATAAATAGATCCACTAGTTTTATTATCACTACTTTCCACTGAAATTTATGGATTCATCATCTGAGATGCTGCTATGAACACTACCGCTCTTGCTGCTGCTAGAGCTATTTTCATGATCATGGCTTGAATCAGTGATCTCAATACGCTCTTTAGTATCCAACTATATTTCCTTTACGAGTCTGACAACATCTTCCTCAATTGTCCATATTTTTTTGTAGTTATCCTAGGAACTAACACCATCACCACTCTTCCTTTCGCCTTGCTTCTTGAATCTAAAGACACACCATATTAACAAATCAAATTAGTTTCAGGACAAACGAACAATATAAAATCATACAACAAAGAATGCCTTATTGATTATACTTCAAATCTAATCAATTTTCTAGAGAATGAAACCTTAACAGACCAAGCTAGAACATGTATTAATCAAATCAAGAACATCATATAGCAACATAAATCAGAAAAAAGTAAAATTTTATTCAAAATCTTGAGTATGGCAGACACATATATCCAAGAGTTATCCAACAAGCAAAAACTAACTAGAAAAAGCATAGATTTACAGGTAGTGGTAAAAAGAAACTATACTCATTTGATTGAATTAATGAACACAATAAGAACTCGAAACTTTAAGGAATCTAGATATATGATTAGACACAATTAAACAAACAAAAAAGTCACCTAAACGTGTGTGAGTAATTGAAAAACTGAAATTCATCATCAATGCAAACAAAAGTTCGGTGGTTGAACACGATTGTAATAAAAAATGC
The DNA here is from genome assembly GCA_016432835.1 of Brassica nigra. NCBI lineage: Eukaryota > Viridiplantae > Streptophyta > Magnoliopsida > Brassicales > Brassicaceae > Brassica > Brassica nigra. Next base: position 28,747,099 of record CM028242.1, read on the forward strand.
CTCAAGATCTTCTCGTTCACCTCCCTATTCACATAATAATCAAACCATTAAGAAACCAGGAACAACACATCAAAAGCTCGATGAAGACGATGACTACGAGGCTGGATGAAGACGTCGACGGCGAGGCTGGATGAAGACGTCGACGGCGAGACTGGATGAAGACGTCGACGGCGAGGCTGGATGAAGACGTCGACGGCGAGGCTAGATGAAGATCACGATGAAACTTGATGCAATCTAGACGGCGGAGCATGATCGAGATAATGGATCTCGATGGAGAGAAGATAGATCTCGACGGGAGAGAAAGGGTATGATGGGTTGAAGATAAGGTAAGGTTAGTTTAGTCTTTTACACATTAGTGAATGTGGTATTTACAAAAATGTCCTTTAATTGGTGGTGAAGTTGAAAAGTTGTACCAAAAAAGTGTAAAAGTAAAATTTCCCCTATATTTAAACATGTACACTATATTTTTTTAAGTTTCAGATTCTTGAGATTTTGTTAATAGTTTATTTTAAGAATTTTATTTTGTTTTCGTCTAATATGGTATAATTTACTTATTCCTATTCAAAATAAAAAGAAATTAGACAAAAAAATATTTACATATTCTTTCAAACATAACTATAAAGTAAATATGCTATATACGTAACATCTTTATCTCTTCTAATTTTTTTCTTTTAACTTCCAAGGTCTTTATAAAAAAAAGAATAAGAAAACAAAAAACTAAACATGTACCTTCTTCCAAATCATTAAGTGAAAAAAACTTCTCATTATTGACATACCCTAGAATATCTCTCTCCCTTTTTTGGCGTGAAACTGAGCATAGCACAGCAGCACAACAGAGACGTTAGAGTTTCTGTCTTAGACTCTCTCTAAATCCTCTGTTAGCTAATAAAGTCAACTTACTAAAGGGAGTTAAACACGCCCATAGATGTTTCCATGCAAGCTCAAAACTCTTATATTGAGATGATAAGTGATGCCTGTAATGAGCATACATCCTCTCATGTAAGCATTGAAGAAGATCTCAACAAAGAAGCCAAAAGATTTTTCAGTCTGTTAAATGCAAGCCAAAATCCAATATATGATGGATGTCGAGAAGGACACTCACAATTGTCATTGGCGGCTCGATGTATGACTCTGAAAACAGACTATAATTTGTCCGAGAAGTGCATGAATTATATTGCTAAATGTTGAAAGACTACATGCCTGCAGATAACAATGCCACTGCTTCATACTATAACACAAAGAAACTGATGCGGTCTTTGTGGCTGCCTTACAAAAAGATAGATGTGTGTCAGAATAATTATATGATCTTCTGGAAAAATGATGCAGAGTTAGAAGGCTGTAAATTTTGTGGAGCTGCCAGATACAAAAGTACACAAAGACCTGGGAGAAAACAAGTTCGTTTTCGACAAATGTTTTATCTGCCAATAGCTGATAGACTGAAAGATCATATCAGTCAAAGAAGACAGCTTCACATATGAGGTGACACAAAGAAAATTATTCAACTCAGGCTAGTCATGTAATGAGTCATCCATCAGATGGTGAAGCATGGAAACACTTTAACCAGGTATATCCTGATTTTGCCAATGAATCTAGAAATGTCTATCTTGGTTTGTGCACAGATGGATTTAATCCTTTTGGTATGTCTGGTCAAAATTATTTGTTGTGGCCGGTCATTCTTACTCCATTTAATCTACCACCTGACATGTGTTATACCAATTGTTGGTATGAATTGGGCCTAATTTGTCGTATAGAACAGTGAGGACCCATGACCATATGCTTTCCTTTGTTTCTTCACCTGAGAGAGAGAGAGAGAGAGAGAGAGAGAGAGAGAGAGAGAGAGAGAGAGAGAGAGAGAGAGAGAGAGAGAGAGAGAGAGAGAGAGAGAGAGAGACTCGTGGAATGGTGCTTGCAGAGAAGCTGAACCGACAACACGTCTGAGCTTTGGCAATGGGTTCTTCTTCTCTTCTTCCTCCCCCGGGCTTCTACTGTTCAGATAAGGAAGACATGCATGTACAGAGGTAACTTTTTTCATTGTTATGTGTTCTGCTTTGTTGTTGTAGTGAACATCAGCTACTGCTTATGAACTTATCATCAGCTACTGCCTACTGCTTTAGTTTTATAACGTGATTCTAGTTATGAATCGGATCTAAAGTTATTCTAGTTCCATATTAAAAGTTCTGTATTTTTTATTTTTTATTTGATTTTTTTTAAATGGTTCACGCGGAAGGAGTTTGCAAGTACTAGAATATTTTACTTTTTAGTCAAATGTTGTTCCCTCCTTATATTCCATTTACCGCTTGATTTTAGTTTGTTTAGAGAATATTATGCTAAAAGATATGGTTATATCCAATGTCGAAAGGTTTAGATTTTATTGTTTTCATCTATATATATACAGCTTATACGGTGAAGTAAATAATTCAGTAAACATCTGCATTGCAGTACTTTGAAAGCAACTCATCTCGAGATGGCAAATGAGGGTCAAAATCAAGGAGAAGCCCAACCTATGAATGTCTTAGCTGTTCTTAATCCTTCCAAAGTGAATGGATCATTGTGGTGAAAAGAAAAATATACATTTTATATATGACAATTTTGGTTGCGTTATATTTTTTTTGTTATAGGTTCAAGCGTGATTCCCTTATCACTAAAGAGATAAGAACAATCATCCGATCTGATTTTCCTGGACCATATCGGAACTGGTCAACTATGCCGCAACATGTAAATAATCGATGGTGGTTCACATTTAAGGTATATCACAGAACATTACATATACAAAAAGATAAAACAGTGCGAATATGTTTTTCTTGTTTTATGTTTGCTATGACTACATAAATTCTTATGCCTAGTTTTATCTATAGCACTCTAACTTTTCTTTTATAATAAATTCTCAGAGCAAGTTCTCTTGGAATCATTTGATTGAATCTGAGGTGCGAAAGATGTTTTGCAAATGTGCTGCAACAAAGCTGATAGATATGATTAGCTGAGTGAAAGAAAGAGGTAAGCAGCCATATTGGATCCTTGATGATTACTACAAAGATTTGGTTTCTTATTGAGGAACAGATAAAGCTAAGGAAAGAAGTAAAAAAAAAAAGCTTCTAAGAGTCGAAGTGATCGAAATGGGCTAGGTCCTCGTAAACACCGAGCTGGCTCACGTTCATATGCTAGGGTTGCAGATATTCTGGTAAGACACATTGTTTTCATAGTAGTACTGTAAATATTATTTTCTAACATTTCTATTTTGTAGAAAGAAAAGAACGTAGATGCATCCTACATTGATGTGCTTCGTGAGATACACAAGAAATCAGACGAATCATTTGTGGATGAAAGGGCAAGGCTAATTAGTGAAGGATTTGAAAAAAAAAGGTAGCTGATCATATGCTTGAAGATGATATTCTTTCAACAGAAGAGCTAACTCCTGAGAAAAAGAATGAAATATATTTGAAGGTAATGTAATATTTTTAAAAATCTATTTGTTTTCCTAGATTTCACCATAGATAGTTTTTTTGTCTAACATACATTTATCTTCTACAGTTGGTCGATTCCACACAAGATTGTGTATTTGGTCTAGGCGCTCTTCTTAATGAAGTTTCAATCACTGCTAAATTGCCGGTCACCACTGAAAGCAACTTAGTAAATGATTAGACTTTTCAAAAAAAAGGTGCAAGACATTTCTGAAGAAAATGCAGATATCAAAGAAAGGCTGAGCAAACTTGAAGGATTGGAGAAAATGATAGCAATCTTGTGTCATGCTATTCTGTCCACGAAGGTCAACAATTAAGTCTATGTTGGGTGCTTTTGTTTTCTTTTCTTAGTTTTTATTAGTTTTATCTGGTTTTCAAATTATCATTGGTGAATCTCGAATAATGCATTGTTGAAATTTTTATGTTTTATTTTATTTTATAAAGTTGGTGATTTGGCTTTGATATTTTATTTTGTATTATATATATATATTGTAAAAACAATTAATGCATCTAATATTATTATAACAAAATACTGCAATAATATATTTGCACCAAATATATTGTTTAAAAGAAATTGCAACAAAAAATTAACAAAAACATTCGCTGGATATTTTATATAGCAAATTTTGTAACAATTTAAATTTCATCCAAACGTCGTAATTATACCAAAATATTCTAGACGTCTTGTTACATTAATACTATTAAATTGCAATAAAACATTATTGCAAATTTGCTATGTTGTTTGCTACATATTTTCCGTAGCAATGATTTGCCACTATTAATGTTGCACAAATACATTGTAAATGTACAACAAAATTGTTACAAGAGAATTGTTGCATTAATATGACGTATATAGCAACAACTCAATTTGTTGCTAATTTTGCTACATATATGCAACAAACATGAATTTGCAACATCCAAACAGCAAGAAGTAAAAATTTGCCACATTTTTATTACAATATTATATGTGCAACAAAATATCATTATTGCGGTAGAGCTATTTTCTTGTTGTGGAGAGGCGGCAAGACATGTGAAGGGATGGTGATGGGGGAGTCGGATTTTAGGCTCGAGGATTCAGCCATATTTGATTTTATCTTTTTGAGATCTGATTCAGAATCTTCATGATGTTTAACGTGTGGCTCGGAGTAGTCATCTCCTCTAGCATGGATCCACTTTCCTCGGTGGCGGAGTGACTGTTGGATGAGCGGTATGAACATGCGGAGTAGGTATTACTAAATTTCTTTGTTATAAGTGTGTTTCAAGCATTCTTGTGGTGTAAAATATCATATCCCTTCAGAAGGTCCGGCCCGGTATAGAAGTATTGGAAGCGGCCGCTTACGGGCCCAAACCGTTTTCCAATTTTTTCTAAACTTAATTTATTTATTGATTATTTTCTTTTTGATTGATATAGCGAAAACCTAATTTTCACTACAAGAAAAAATGGTTTTTATTAGCGGACGAAAAACGCTATCTATCAATACGATAGCGGTTTATGAAACGCTGTATCATCGCCCGTGATAATAGGTCAAGCACTTTAGATAGCGGTTTTAGCACGCTATCTTTTCTTCCACGATAGCTTTTCTATCTGCAATTAAATATTCTTTAATAGCGTATAATTTTCGTTATTATTTCTATTATAAAATTTTAAAATAAAATAAAAAAATTAGAAACATAATTAAAATTTAAACTCGTTTATATATTTATTTTTATTAAATAAAATGATTTATAATTAAACTGGTTTACAAAAAATATGATTTACAAATTAATTAAAAGTATTAAACCAAATAAACCAACTAAACCAAAACTTAAACCAAAACTTTAACCTAATTGCTAACTTAACGTAAGCACCACAACCACTTCTTCTTCCTCATCTTCCAATCTTCACCACCACACCACCACCACGTCGTGGTGCTCTTCCATGACCTTCATCACGATCTGGCCATGATTCTTCTTCTTCATCGTTGGATTTGAGAGAAAAGTTGCAGAGAGGAGGAGTACCGTCATCGCATTGAGCCTTGAATTTTCTCTCAGCCGTCATCGTTGTTGCAGAGAGGAACCGTACTCGCCGTCGCACCCAGCCACCACTGTCGTCATCGTCTCCTCTCCACGAGGCTTGCTCGCCGTCTTCCCGTCGTCTTCTCCACGTATCTTGATTGACAAACAGCCCAGAGGCAGAGTCAAGTCGCCATAGAGAGTTGAAGGCCAGATGGGACTCAAAGGCGGATTGCTAAATCAAACTCAACATCCAAACTTAAAAAAAAAAAATAGTTGAGAAGAAGATGAAAGATTAAACAGAGAAGGAAGGGGAAGAAGTAAGAGAGAGAGAGAGAGAGATTTCTCGTAGAGAAGAAGAGAAAAATTTAAAAAAAAAGAGAAACACAAATTAATTTTAGAGAAAACGCATGAAAAAGCTAGATGGAAAATAAATAATTCTTAGCCATCAACTTTTCTAATCCAATGGTCAAAATGGTTATCCCGATTTCAAGAATCAACCAATAAAATGGCAGTACCGAGATTGATCTTTTGGCCTTATATCATAATTAATCAATGGCCCAAATAAAACAATTCATTTTTTATCTATAGTTGTTTTAGAAATTGTTTGAACTTAAAAATTAGATAGCATATTTAACATTTCAAATATAAACTTGTGTGATTTGAATTTTGTGGTTATATAATTAAAGAAAAATGATCTGGTAGTTTTGTGTTTATGTTAAAACAAATAGAATTCAAATTTTAAGGTTTTGAGTTTAATGAGATTGTTTAGGGTTTAAGAGATTAAGTTATTTTTTCTGATATTTGTGTTGAAATTCTGTGAGTATACATATAATAAATTTATTTTGGTTTTAACGTGTATGTTTTAATATTGAAATTTTAGAACTATCAAATATGAAGTTTATAATTTTAGGTTTAGAGGTTATGTATGATATATGGTTTGGATTTATTGTATATAGGTTTGTGTTTGATTTTAAAATATTTAAGTTTATAATATAATATTTGAGATTTGGAGTTTAAGTTCTAAAATACTATAAAGATTATTACTGTATTAGTGTTTTAATTTTTTTTTGGGAGTTTAAGTTCTAAAATATTATAAAGTTTGTTTAGGGTTTAGGGATTTAAAAAGAACACTATTATAACGTTTATTATTTTATGTGCTATTAAATCTATACTATCATAGTGTTTCCAATTATGCCGCTCTATCATAGCGTTTCAAAAAATACAAACGCTATCTAAAACTAACGGATATGTCAACCATAGTAGAAAGCGAAAAAACGCTATCCTGGTCTGCTATTAAAACACAATTTTCTTGTAGTGTTTTGAGTGGGACCTCCACTATAGTTGAACCGGTGTTGCCCTTCATTTGGTTAATATCAAGTTGTTATGAGTAAAAAGAAAAAAGAGAAAAAAGTGAATCCAAAAAATCTTTTAGGTTTTGGGGTATTGCACTTCTCTAGCGCATTGCTATTGTTGAGTCTTTTAAAACGGAGGGGCTATGTAAAACCGACAGTTCAGTCCACGTTGATCACATAAAAGTCATCACAAAGAGAAATTACAATAAGACTATCAAAAGTCATCACAAAGAGAAATTACAATAAGACTATCCCTACTTTTGCTGTGGAATTTATATATATATATATATATATATATATATGTAAGACTCACACTAACACATCAATGTCCACAGCATTCCTCTGCAATCTGTAATCATGTTGACAAGAACATGAAAAACTTAAATATTCACATTCGTACTTTAAACGATATCTTATAGCTCACTTAGTCACCTTTAAAATGAATTCAACTAACACTTACAGACAAATATAAAACTAACGCGGACAAGAAGACAATGGGAATGGAAAGTCTACTCTTTTTTTTTAATAATGAACTGCTATTCAGTTTCTCAAATTTGAAATAGTTTAGATAACTAGATCGGAATAAAATAACCATATAGAAAGCTTTCTATGGAAAGACCTCGTAATCCTAGCTAAAAAATCAGAAATTTCATTTCGTGTTTTTAGGATGTGAGAAATTTTAAAATTCAAAAAGTATATCTGAAGAGTCTTTATCGTCTTCAATTCTATTGCAAAACTTGACCATTATTATTGCACTCAGATCCTTACAATCCGTTCTAAAACTTTGGTATGTTGAATGTTGAAGTATGTGAATACAATATATATATTTTAGTAAAAAAATACAATATATATAAATACTTTGTAATATATATCAGAAGGTTCGATCAAAAATATACATATTAGAAGGAAAGACTAGGGGTGGGCATTTCGGTTTAGTTTCGGGTTCGGTTTGGATTCGGTTTGGTCTGGTTAATTTGGTTTTTATAAAACTCAACCCAATTAAAACCAAAGTTGTTTTGGTTTGGGTTTGGTTTGAGTTTAGTTCGGTTTGGTTTAGATTTAGTTCGGTTTGATTTTGATAGTTCGATTTACTTTATTATGGTTTAGTTTGGTTCGTTGTAGTTCGGGTTGGTTATAAAACCTATTATATTACATATTGTAATCAAATTAGCGTAACAAAGACTTGTAAGAATTCCAAAGCCTATTAACTAAAAGACTATTTGCATCTACCTTTTTGTTTTTATTGATCCTATAACATTATATAATTTTACCTTTAGACAATGAAAATTGGAGAAGATGAACGAGACGAGAAGGCTACGATTTAGATGCTTATTTTTTTAGATTTTGTTTTTAATACAATCTTTAGGTATTAGGATTAGAGAATATGTATAATAGTATTATTTGAATCATATTTGGAAAACGCTGTAAAAAAGAATCATATTTGGAAATTTTTAAAAATATATGAAAATTAAGAGAAAATGGAAAACAAAACTTTAACTAAAATTTACAATATGTTAATATATATATATATATATGTTGGGTTGTCGATTTGGTTCGGTTTGGTTTGGTTTAAATCCAAACCAAACCATTCGGGCTGAGTAAAACATGAACCAATTGGGTTTTGTAAAAAACACAATTTGGTTTGGGTCGGTTTAACTTCAATTGGTTCGTTTTGGTTTGGGTTTTTTTTGCCACCCCTAGGAAAGACGTTAGAATTAGTGGAGACTTGACTAAGTTACACTTACATGTAGTCAATCGTTCACATTATATTTCATCTTTCTTATCTACACTCATGCCATGATATAAGTTTTAACAAAGGTATTTAGGGGAAAAGAATCTTGAACCACTAAAACATTTTATTTTTTTCTAGAAAAATATATGAATATATTTTTATCTGAAGTAATTTAATGAGGACGCAAGGAATAATAATAAGGTTGTAAATGTATAAATTACATACAAAGGAAGGTATCTTTTTCAAAAAAACAAAAACAAAAACAAAGAATGTATAATATAACAAAAATATCATTTATTGTGTAATAACATACATACCCATTATCCACGTAGAAATATTAAAAGATAAAAGCAACTCTGCATTCACTTTCCTTATAAAAGCAAGGCTCTCCCACTTGTCTAATGCCATCATCTCATCTCATCTCATCATCACCAGATTCACAATTACCATCTTAAGCATCATCATCATCATCATCATCATCATCATCATCATCATAATCATCTAGTTAAATGGCTCCGCTGAAGAAGATAATATGCAAAACAAAGGATGAATTGGCGGTGGAGCTGGCCAAATACACGGCGAATCTTTCCTCTAAATTCTGCAAAGAAAGAGGAATTTTCACTGTTGTCCTCTCCGGCGGCGACCTCATTTCCTGGCTCTGGTTTGCTTCCAGATCTCGTATATTCAAAAATAAAACTATCTTTATCACACTCTTAATACAAGTCTCATTATATTTGATTCATCCAACAGGAAATTGTTGGAACCTCCTTATATAGATTCAATTGAATGGTCTAAGTGGCACATCTTTTGGGTCGACGAGAGGGTTTGTGGTTGGGATGATGCCGACAGCAACTATAAACTCGCCTACGACGGGTTTCTCTCCAAGGTACATTCAACCATGACAACCAATATACTATCTGAATACAGTTCCTATTATTCAAACACAAACAAAATTGAATATAGATGTTAGAAATAAATGTTTCCAAAAAAAAAAGGTTAGAAATAACATGTTATTAGTAAAATAGAGCATATTTTTATTTTTCCATCAAATAATTTTGCAAATTGTATAATGTGTGAGAAAATGAAAAATAGTAGATGTTTAGTTTCTGGAGAATCAAGAACATGAAGAACAAGAGAGAGAGATTTAAATGTAAGAGAAAGAGAAGGAGAAAATATAATTTTCCTTGGATCTGAAAAGTATCATTACAATTGATTATTAAGAGAAAGAAACAGAATAGAACATGGTTACTCTAGAAATCAAACACCAATGGATTACTATGAAAGATACAATAAAAATATATGTGTGTTTTACCAGAAGCACGCGAGTACTGTTCATTCTTCTTCATCTCAACATTCCTCAAGCTCGACTTTGGAACCTAGTCAAGCTTGAAATCATGAAGAACTTCCTCGTTAAAACCTTAATATGCAAACCCAAAGGGACAAAACACATCAAGGAAAAGAGTAAGTCTCCATAATAGACAAAAGAGATGTGAGATTTATGAGTCCAAGCTTTGAATGGATGAACTCATAGACTTTAGTGCCTTTTGAAAATGTCATCTAAATGGTCTTCACTTCGTATAGTAAGGTAGGATGATTTGTTGCTCCACCGCTTGTCTCACTTTTGGCAGCCTACTTCAATATGCTTTGTCCTCTCATGGAACACAGAATTCAAGCTATGTGTATGGTCACCGGTTATCACAAAGGCATGGTGATAGAGTTATACCTCTATACCCAAGTCGCTAGTTCCTGATCCAAATAAGCTCACTAGTAAGTTTTCTCATTGCTCTATACTCGCACTCGAGCATGATACAATCTTCGCTTCTTCCAAGTGACTAAGTTGCCTCCAATAAAGGTGCAATACCCAGAGTTGATCTCATATCAATCCTATATCCCGTCCAACTGCATCACAATATCCAGGATCTCAAGCTTCCATTGCATCCCATCCAAACTCCTTGCCCTGTTTGTCTTGTGTACCTCAAGATCCTTTCCACCATATTCCAGTTGATGTATCTTGGGTTATCAGATGTGCCGACTAACTTGATTGACTGCAAAACACACATCTGGTCTGGTTATGGTGAGGTAGATCAACTTCCCAACCATTCTTCCAGAAGTGTTTGACATCTCCATGGGTTTGTCTTCAAACTCCCCCTCACGCAACACTTTATAGCCATCTTCAAGTGGAGTCTTTGCTACTCTTGCTCCAAGATCACCTGCCTCACTCAACAATTCAAGTGTGTATTTCCTTTGAGATAAAAACAGCCCTTCTTTGGATCGGCACATCTCGATCCCTAAGAAGTACTTTAATTCTCCCAAGTCCTTGATATCAAAAGATGTCTTAAGGAAAGCTTTAGTCAAGATGATACCTTCCTTGTCACGCTGATGATAATATCATCCACATAGATCAGTATCACCTCAATTCCTTGCTTACTTGTGAGAGTGAAGAGAGTATGATCAGCTTCTGATTTTACAAACCCTCTTCCATTGAGAGTTGTACTCAGTTTATGATATCAAGCTCTTGGTGACTGTTTTAATCCATAGATTGCTTTCTTCAATCTTAGGACATTCCCGCTTGACCATATCTTCCATACCCGAGGTGGCCTCATGTAAACCTCATCCTCCAACTCTCCTGAAGAAAAGCATTCTTGACATCCATCTCGCCATAAATCCCATTCCGTGTTCATCACAAGGAGAGTAGAATCCTTATAGATGGAGTTTAGCTCTTGCAAAGGTATCCAGATAGTCTTCCCATATACTTGAGTGTATCCTCTTGCAACCAGCCTTGTCTTCTTTCTTTCTGGTTTTCCATTAGCAAGATACTTGATGGTGAAGACCAGGCGGTTTGTAATAGCTTTCTTTCCTTTGGGAAGCTTAGTTTCATACCAAGTATCATTTTTGATCATGGCACCAACTTCGTCTCCAACTGATTCTCTCCACTCTTCATGTTCCATGGCTTCTTCAAAAGTCTTTGAAACATACTCTTGATCCAGATCACTGATGAAGACTACATGTTCTTGAGGATAACTCGCAAATGAACAGGTTGCTTGGACAGGGTGAGCCACTGCATTGCTGTTGAAGTACACTCTAGTGTCGACCACTTAGATAGTTTCTTCTCTCTTGTACTCCTTCTCAATGGTTGAATTTGTTGCTCTTCTACCACTGCCTCTTCCTGTCCTTGATCTCTATTCAACTGATCTTTACTTGGCTGATCAGATTCAGTTCCATCTTGATCATGTGTGCTTGCTGAATCATTTCTCCTCGGGCTGTGATTCAGTTCCATTGCCCCTTCAGGATCGGAATGGACTGTTTCAACAACTGGTGTTGTTTCTTCATTGTTTCCAGCAGCTGGTGGTGAGGGAGAAGTCCCTGGCACCTAACTGCTCCGAGGCTGACTGATGCCTAGACTCTCCAGAATGATTCTCAAGTTGTTTGTCCTATCTGAAGGTCCTTGTGAGAGCTCTTGAAGGCTTTCCCAACTCTTCTCCTCATAGTACCCCTTAGATTCCACAAACTTAACATTCCTTGAGATTAAAACCCTTCTTGATACTAGATCATAACACTTATACCCTTTTTGTGTTGGAGAATAGCCAATGAACATAGCTTTTGAGCTTTTAGCATCAAGCTTATTCCTCTGCTGTCCTAGTATCAGCACAAAGCAGAGACACCCAACACGCGCAAGTGGTCCAAAGGTGGCTTAGTCTGGTTAAGAACCTCAAATGGAGACATGTCGTTAAGGACTTTAGTTGGATTCCTATTGATCAGATAGCTTGCACACACCACAGTAGGCCTGGGCATCCGGGTCTTCGGGTCGGGTTCGGGTCGGGTCTTGTCGGGTCCGGGTCCTTCGGGTCCTGGAAATTTAGATCCATTTAGGTACCCATAATTTTTTGGGTCGGTTCCGGGTCGGGTTTTGTCTTGTCCGAGTCGGTTCGTAATACCCATAATTTTCGATTCGGTCGGGTCCGGTCGGTTTCGGTCGGTTCGGTATTTAGGATATAAAAGGAAATAAAATATTCAAATTCCATCAAATTTAGTCAAAATTTATCATATATATCTAAAATTTTACAAAATAACTTAAAATAAACTATTAATAGTTAAAATAGAACATTTTAATTCTATATTTTACATTTCAAACTTCATGTTACTTAGAAATGTTACAAAATAATGACAAAGATTGTTAATAAAAGATATTTTAAAGTTTTAAAGTCGGTTTGAATCGGTCTATTCGGTCGGTCCTTTCGGTCCGGTCTATTCGGTCGGTTCTTTCGGTCCGGTCCATTCGGTAGAAAATTTTGGACCCAATAGTACTTGTAAATTTTCGTTCGGTTTCGGTCGGTATTTTCGGGTCGGTTCCGGGTCGGGTTTTCGGGTCCAGGTTAAAATGCCCAGGCCTACACCACAGCATCACTCCAAAACCTTTTTGGAACATTGGTGTGAAACATCATTGATCTTGCTACTTCCATCAAGTGCATGTTCTTCCTTTCAGCAACTCCATTCTGTTGAGGAGTGTAAGGACAACTTGTCTCGTGAATAATTCCATGTTGAGCAAGGTATTGCTTAAATGTCAGACTTGTATACTCTTCACCATTGTCTGACCTGGAAATTTTCACCTTGGCATTAAAGTGAGTGGAGACATGAGCCTGAAAATTCTTGAAAGCCTCTAACACCCTGTCTTTAGACGGAATCAGTGTCACCCAAGTGTATTTGGACTTCTCATCAATGAAGGTGACAAAGTATTTGTGATTCTCCCTCGATACACATGGAGCAGTCCATACATCAGAGTGAACCAGGTCAAAACATTTCTCGTAGATGGTGCCAGACTTTGGAAATACAGTCCTACAATGCTTCCCTAATATACAAGCTTCACAATCATCATTCATGAACATCACACGAGGGAGCATCAAATTTAAGGCTCTAGTATGAGGATTTCCCAGTCTAGCATGCCATATGGTGCTCTTAATCCCATTAGATGTACTGGCCAGACATTGAGAAGGAGAACCAACGGGAGATATTGCGGACACCTCTGTCTTCTGAAGGTGATAGAGTTCATTGTGAGTGTGCCCTTTTCCAATCACCTAGCCTGTCTTTAAGTCTTGAAATTCAACTTCATCTGGTCTGAAGACAACCTGACAACTAAGATCAACAGTAGCCTTCCTCACAGATAACAGACTAGATGTAAACTGAGGCATATACAAAGCAGTTGATTCCCTATCAAATAACCTAAGGTTCCCTATCCCTTCTATCTTAACCTTATCACCATTTGCTATACAAACATTCCCAGAGGCAGGCTGGACATCACTAATCAAGTTCCTATCACTAATCATGTGATGGCTTGCTCCTGAATCTATAATGATAGGTTTAGAGTCAAGAGAGTGTGTACCAGCCTTCTTGGATGATATAAAGGCTTCGATAAAGGAATGAAGGTTACTCATGGTCGCTGGACCATCGGTGTTGGCTGCACTATCCTCACTGGAATTGCCACTGAAAGATGAATACATGGTTTTTCCTTGAATCGCTGGATGCTCAAACTCCTTAAGCTTAAATATATTTGACTGGCTTCTTAGGGAACCAACATCCTCTAAATATGGAATTTTCCTTTCTCTAAGGAAATAATTTATCAGATTGTTGTAGGGTGAATCCAGTTTTAGGAGAAAGCTGAAAAACTTGTCTTGCTCATAAACCATTTGAAGACTCTCCCATAGTTTCCCATAAACAGTTTGAAGATTCTGCCATAGATTATTAGCAGTATAAAAGTGGGAAAAAGCCTCCAAGATTGGTTTTGATAGAGAGTTATGTATGATTCCAAGAGCTTGCTGGTCTTCTTAAAACCACTTGTCTTCATTTTTCAGGCAAGTAGCCTGACTATCCTCTTGAGCCATCCTCTTTAAAGCTTCAGCCTTCATGATATGGTTGTCGCAAAGTCCATGACTTTCCAAGGTAATTCTGGCTACTCTTGACCATAAAAGATAGTTTGGACCCTCAAGGGTCACTGGAATAAGTCTCTCCTTCTCCAGATCCATGGTTGGAATTCTTTTACCCAATGGATAAGGATGAAGAACACAGAAACGTAAAGGAAAGAAATAGAGATTGCGGAATGAAAGGAGCTTAATACCTGATACCATGTGAGAAAATAAAAAGTAGTAGATGTTTAGTTTCTGGAGAATGAAGAACATGAAGAACAAGAGAGAGAGATTTAAATGTAAGAGAAAGAGAAGGAGAGAATATAATTTTCCTTGGATATGAAAAGTATCAGTACAATTGATTATTAAGAGAAAGAAACAGAATAGAACAGGTTTACTCTAGAAACCAAATACCCTTGACTTACTATGAAAGATACAATAAAAATATCTGTCTGTTTTTACTGTAGCACGCGGGTATTGTTGATTCTTCTTCATCTCATCAATATGATACCAAATGGTACAATATCAAAGTTGCATTTATGACAATATGTATAATCCTAACATCTAGGTTCCTATTCTGGCCGAGAACATCTATGCCATCGACAAAGGGCTAGGGGCTGAAGGCAATGCCGAGCTCGCAGCCGAACGGTATGAGGAATGCCTCAAACAAAAGGTGAATGAGAACATAATCCGAACATACAAATCATCAGGTTTCCCACAATTCGATCTCCAACTTCTGGGAATGGGACCAGACGGTCACATGGCGTCTTTGTTCCCAGGACATGATCAGATCAACGTGAAAGTGAAATGGGTTACATTTATTACCGATTCACCTAAGCCCCCACCAAAAAGAATCACTTTTACTCTACCAGTTATCAATTGCGCTTCATACAATGTTATGGCCGTATGTGATAAAGAACAAGCTGATGCGGTTGAGGCTGCTCTTTCTCATACCAAAGATGTGCCAGCTGGTAGGCTAACCGCGGATGTTGAAGTGGTCTGGTTCCTTGACCAAGCAGCTGCGTCTAAACTCAAAGGCTGGTGCTCTATTCTTTGATTTAAACGTTTATGTGTATCTCATTGTATCGGTTTGGTTTGGCTCGTTTGTGAACCGTGTATGTTGCTATTACTTGTTTGTTTATGCTGTGTACCATACCAAATAATTAATTTAATAATTTGGTTTACAAGTTTTCTACTCAGTTTTTTAATAATTAGTTTCATCATCTGGAAAAAATAAAATCCCCAAAACAAACTTTAGAAATCCGTTAATTAATTATTACCCTATAAGAATTTCAGGGAATGGAAGAAAGGAGCTCAAATTCATTGTAGAGAAGAAACCAAAAACAAATCAAAGTAACATTAATCTAGATGTCTTACCAAAAATCCAAACACAATTCCAATTTTGTGGTTGTACCTCACGAGGCCGGTTAGGCTTGGGTTTATTCGATTATGAACCGAATATTCTTACATATGAATATGATTATGTCCAAGACCAATTGGTAATTTGGTTTTATAAATTGAAATTTTTTATTTAATAATTGGTCCTTGTTCGTCTATAGCAATACTGGTTTGGTTTTGCAATATATTAGAACAAAACATACTTACACGTAGTATTTTCAATCTGCCCCAAAGATGGCAATAACTGATCCTATGAAGGCTATCTTCGTTTCTTATATCCTCATGCGTTGACCTTTTTTTTTTTTTTTTTTGAACACAAACGTTGACCTATGCCATTGTGCAGAGACGAAACCAGAAACAATTTTAATCAGAAGCATAATATAAACAAGGGAAATTGGATTGTACATCAACCAAAAAAAAGATAATTCACCATACACCCAAAAGCCCTACAAAACACATATACCCAACCAACATTATAAATAATAGCCGTTTTGCCCTCCAATAACCACCGGGAAACCGCTTCCATTTTTAATTTTTTTTAAACTGTCTAACTGTTCCACTTGCCCTCGTGGCGTTCCGTTTCACCCATCACCTTTTTACTTTACCTTTCTCATTTAATTCGTAACTCAACGGTGTCATCTTCTTCCCCTCTTTCTTCGTCCGACTTCTTGATTCCGTAACCGTTCCAAAATTCACTGCCTCCCTCCCACCATCCGGAAGAATACGGAGAAACCGACTTCGTCTTCTTCATCTCCGTTATCGGGCTCATTTTCGAACTCCACGGTGACTTCTATACCGAGTAAGTCCCCCTCTCCCTCCCTCTGTTTCTTTTCCGGTTCGTCGTGGTGTACAATTCGGGAACAGTAGTTTCAGTGAATGTCGTTTTGTTCGCAGTTTCAATGCATGTAGTGGTCTTCCAGGTTTTGTAGGGTGAGTCGTATAAATCAGTCCTTATACCGATATCTCGCTTATTCCTTTAATTTTCTCAAACTGATTGTGATATGATCGATTCATAGATAAAGAACTGTTGCAATGTACTTAATAGATATATCTATGAAGGCAAATACCATCCAAATGCACTGTCGTATACAACATTTACTACTGTGTACAATCATATGTTCTTCTAATTCGTAATTTCTATTTTATATGAGATTCAGACTATACTATTTACTGACTATGCTGCTCTATGCTATTTCATCTAACGAGTGCCTACTATATTCAAGTAGTATACCTGCTTAGTAAACTTTGGTAGCCTATATTTGAATAGTTAACTATAGTAGCATATATGCGAATAGTTCACTATGTTTGCCTGGATTGTGTAGACTACTTAGTTCATATCTGTGATATCCCTTACAGATTTACAGATTTGTATTGTGTATAGTGTACCATACTAGATTCTAATATATAGTGTACCATATTATATTCAAATATAGGATAAAGTATGTTATAAAGATCCTATACTATTTCGCCATACTATGTTAGTGTACTATTTATAAAGGTACCATATAAATTTATATAGTTGTAATCTTTGATTTTGCTGATTTGGCTACACTACTCGTCATATGTTAGTTGTATCACAAATGCTGTCTGTTTCCTCTATGTTATTCGATCATTAAATATTGCAGTGCACTTTACCTCATTGTATGGGTCTGCCCTATAGTTTTGTATGGCCTGGCATTCCACTCTCTGATATTATTGGGAAAATGGTAAACTATTTTCGGATAGTATCCTATATTGGAACGGTAAACTATCTTCAAGTTGTCATCAACATCAATAAGTTCGACATCCATGTTTGCTATCTCATGTGTTGTTATAATTTTAGCAGGTACATCATGGATGACTTAGGCCTCCCAAGTCGATTGTTCGAGTCTGGGTATGAGCCAACCGGACGTAAGCGTGTAAACAGCTACTTTCACTTGAGATGGATTGATACATTGAAGGGTGCGCTAGAAAATGAACATCCGAGCTGTTGATGAATTCCCAGTTTGGACGGATTATGCAGATGGGAGGACACACGTTCTCAGTAATGTTTCTCCATTACCTTCTATCACGTCAGTTGGTGACAGAGAAAGAGTTCGAGATATGGTGGGTCCTCGTGGGTAAACCAACCGCTACGCGATACAAGACTTTGCGCTTGTTACTGGTTTGAACTGTGGCCAAAGTGGTGGTCTCCAAGGTGAGTCTAATGAAAGAGGTATGGGGAGAGTGAAAGGTACTGGCAAAGGCAAAGCTTCTAGCTCCGCGGGCATTTGGGAAGAGTTGTTCAAAGGGGAGGAAAAGCCCACCGTTGTCTGGATTATGGATCGACTTCTTAAGGGTAAACGGTACAAGGATCCGTTGACCCGATTGCTTAGCCCTCTTGGTCTTGGTTGAAGGTATTGTGTGTCCAACATGTGGGGTAACTAATATAAGACCAGAGGTTGTGAACCGATTGGGTGATATTGAGGAGTTCCTAAAGTACCCATGGGGTAGGGAGTCCTTCATTCTCACTGTTAGAAGTGCGAAAGCAAAAACTCCTGAAAATTATATTCAGGAAACATTCGCTGTACAAGGCTTTTCACATGCAATGATTTTGGTAGCCATCACTGCGTGTCCATCGATAATTGTTAAAGAGGGTGGTGGTGATCCCCTAGCAGATGCTACGCTTTCAACGTCGGAGATCATCCGCCATGTGGTAGACCAAAGCTCAACGTCAATCACAACAATGCTAAGAAAGTATATGAACTAGGCCTGGTAAATATCATATATCTCCTATGTTTATATTTTCTCTGTCAATTGTACTATTCTATACAGTGTAGTCGACATGTACTATACTATATAGTACGCGTAAGTTAACATGTACTATTTCATGTATCCGCAGGCAGATGTTAGGTACTATGTATGTGATGATCCAGAGGGTGACCTTCTGAGTCAGGGTTTGGGAGACCGAGATGATGCTTCTGTTAACAACCTTGTCTCTATGATACTGGAAGACTACCCCTTTGAACACAACCTATTCGTAGGTGGAGTCAAAGCTGAAGATGTGAAGCTGAAGAAGGCTCCTCCAGCATCTCCCCAATCCAGTGCTGATAATGTTTCCTCGGGAGGTGATAAGGAAAAGGATACGGGTGTAGGTGCTAAGGTAAATGTCAAGCACAGAGATGGGGGGTCATCCAAAGTCCCACATTCAGCTGATCCCTTACACGAGGAGAACATTGGTCTTGATGTCCCAACGTTGCTGAGGCGTGCGGCGGATGCATACGAGGAAAAGGTGATCCCAATGTTCAAGGTTACATACTCAGTCAAGGCCCATCTCGACAACGGTTGGAGTACTCGACCGATCTTAAAACTGTAACAAAGTCCATTCGTGGTTTGGATGCAAAGGTGTCAACTGAGTTTGAAAAATTAGGACATTGATTAAGTGTGGTGGTTACTCTGAGGATGATCCAGCAGTAGGTGGAACAAGTCCATATCGACAGACGTCTCCTTACGGAAGTGGTCCTGATGATCTTCCTCCGCCATTCGTTCCCCCACAACACACTACGGTAACTTATCCCGTTTTCCTTTGAACTACTTGTAATTCTTCACCTCAGATTGTGACAATTTATACTATTTTATCTGTGGACTATTCTATATCGATTTATACTATTCTACATCACAGCGAATGTATCCTGCTCCGGGTGGTGGAGAATCCAGTTCTCCTCCGGATGTTTCTGCTCCTTCTCAAGATAGCATTCCCCACCCCTCGGACACGGTCCCACCTGCCGACACTAGAGGAGTGACCACTGATTCGTGGAACGATTCAAATGTTCCCCCACCCCCATTCAGTGTAAGATAATTACACCTATACATCCCCTATTACACTTTCATTTACTTGTACTTAAATGAGAGTTATCCTGCAAATGTCATTCATGTTATTATATTTCGCTGTGGATAATTATGAAGGTTCAAAAGGAGACAACCAATGTCCAGTATGCAACCAAGGAGGTTCAATCTACCGAGGCGAAGCACATCCCACAAAGGTTACTTCAGTCCATCCTCCTCCTGTCCAGTCTCAACCACGGGTGTGACGAAGAAATTGCTTCCCCTACTGAACCGATCCCTCATGAATCTCAGTCTGGAAAAGAGCAAGAGGTTTGTTTTCATTTACTGATGAAAATGTACAATAGAATTTGCAAGATGACAAAATTAGCAGATTAAATTAGTCCTCGAGTTGGTGATACACATTAATCTTAAATGTCCATTTTCTAGGATCCCACCGCTGAATCTTCCATATTTCCCGACGCCTCTCGAGGTCGCCACGAAGATTCTTGCAGATTCAGGCATCAGTAAAGTAAGTCCTCTTCCTTCAATGTGTATGGTAAATGTATAAGTGACTATGTTAATTCGTATATAGTATCCTGTTTATCTTTGAATAGTATCCTATGTGTGTTTATTTTATTATTCACTATGTCAATTCCTATATAGTATTCTGTTTTCTGAATAGTATCTTATTTACACTACCAAACGTATTGTAGTTCATGTAGACTTGTTCTAAGTACTATTATGTATGACTTATTATTTGCCACAGGACATTCCACAATCTACTTCAATGTCTGGTACGGTGGGTGGAGTCTCAAGCAGCAGTAATCCAAAGGTTCCGTTGAAAGCACAAGTATGTAATATGAACCTTTATAAATAGTATGCTGTCGAGTATGAGTATGATATATAGTTTACTATAAATTCATCTATTTGTCTGTCTTAAATTGTAAACTATACAACTTCCTCCTAATATCTGAAATATCTCATACTGTCCTACTCATGTCCATTCTTATTATTGAATGCAGGAAATTCCTCAAGCAGGTTCTCCATCCGGTAAGGTTGGTGGACAATCGACTAGTAATGATCCAAATGTTCCGTTGAATGCTGAAGTACGTCATATCGAGATTTCCTTCAATTTTCATTATTTAAACAGTGCTTCGTCTACAAATTTGACTACATAGTTAACATTTAAACATATCTATTCTTGCAGGCCGTTAGTGAATCGCCAGCTGTGGGTCAAACGCAGCGTCAAGTTCGGTTTGAAGAGAAGTCGGATGTGGGAGTTCTGAAGGTCAGTGATGTTGGTGGTGGAAGCAAGAAACGTCTCCGCATCAGTATTACTTCTACTTCTACTCTACTCATCATTTCTTACTTCTCCCACCATCATTTGTTATAAAAATTACTTATAGGATGATGGCGATGCGAGCAAAGAGGTTGAGAGACGTCATAGCACCCGGACGACAAGGAAAACCAAGAAATTTACTCCACCTGCACCGCCGCCGAAGAAGGGGGCAAACAAAAAACCTCCGAAACCGGCTGAGTCCAATGCACAAGCGGCAAAGAGATCAAAAAAGGCCGCCGCTGAGTCATCTCAACCGACTCGACTCGCCAAGGACTGATTTACCCGTCTTCATAGGTGGGTTTAATGCTTTCACACCCCTTCAGCTGCGGACCGAGAGGCCTTCTTCAGGCCTTTCTTGGTCAACGTAAGTATCCAAGTGAACCATATATAGCTACGTAGTATTCTATCTCATATACTATTCATCTTGCTATTGTATGCTATATCGCATAGTATACTATGTAGCATAGTCCACTGACCCGTATATTTATTTGTGGAACAGCCCATTGTCTACCACATTTGCTGGTTTAAAAGATCTCTTCCAATGTACCGGGTGTGTACTCATGAGGTAAAATGGTTTCATTATCAGGTTAATTACATGAGGTAACCATGCCACAAGTAATATCCACTAATGGGCTGTTTTTTTCCTTCTAGCCGTTGGATCGTGTAGTCCATACCCTCCGTATGCGGAGAGACAGACTTCCTGGACCGAGATTTGACTTTTTCCCACCTTCTTTCTATGTCGAGTTTGTTCGCAATCACAGCGGGTTTGAGGCCGCCATTGATAAGACAAGGTTTTCTTTCTCCCCGACTGTCCTGGCACACCTTCACGAGCGTCCTGCGTGGTATAAGGAAGTTGATTTCGTGTACGCCTGTTCTTATTAAAATTCCCACTGGGTCGGTGTCATCATAGATCTACATATGGCGCCATCTATGTTGTTGACTTCAACCAGGCATGTCCATCTGAATTTGATGTTGTCGGCGCTCACCCCATCTCTGTTATGCTGCCTTACCTGATCCACAAGCACTGCATAATCCCGGGGACTCGGCAGATCAACTTCATTCCATTCCCCATTTCTCGCATTCAAGTCCCAATGTTGCTTGAACACCCAGGTAATGGATATATATTTCTTCCCTTCCATTATATTATACAACATTTGTAGGAGAAATACGGAAGGTTAATGTTGAAGTTATATTTATAGGGTACTCTGCCGCTGCACTTATACTGCTTGAAGTAGCTGCTGCTGGGAAACCTCGACGGATATTTCAGGGACTGAGGACGACGCCAAGCTGCAGAGAACTATGCCATTGCAGCTTTATATTTGTTAGTGGAATGTTAAGTATGTTGTGTAGTCAAACTCTGTTGAATTTGGTTTGTATGCTGTGTTATGTTGTACTTTGAAACTACAATTTCTATTATTTCTTTAGGATGATGTGTGATGTTTTATGGATGATTAACGCATTCTATGAACTTAATATTAATAGTTTCCATAATGTCATATAACCCGTTACAATAAGGAAGAAACTATGACTATACTATATGTAAATCTGTTATACTATATGTATTCCATATATACAAGTACCTTCCTTCGTAAACCAAGTGGACTGTGTACACAATTCCAATTTAAGGTAAAGCGTCTTAAAGATCTTATCGTGAGATAGAATACCATGTCGATGTATGGATAATAGTGGAAGAATTTATTATGAACCATCAAATTGGTGAAGACGTTCATAAGTGGTTGTATTCCTTCCATTAGAATGAAAGCTTGGTTAGAAGTTACGTCTCTAGTGTATAACCATTCGGATTTGGGTTGACATTTCCAAGTTTGGGTGTAGTGCCTTTAATATGTTCCGGTGAAAATAGCATACTATTTGTGATTCATGATTAGTATAGTCTGTAAGTTTTATATGACCAACCCAATTCTTCAGCTATTCATAAGTGATTGTATTCCTTCCATAAAAATTCACTGCTTGTTAAAAATACGTTTGTACAACGTCTTGGATTTGGGTTGACATTCCCAAGTTTGGGTATAGTGTCTTGAAAATCTAGGGTTTGAATAGCATACTATTTTTTAAAAAAGGTTAGAATCTATGATTATACTATATGTACGAATCTGTTATACTATATGTATTCCATATATACACGTACCTTCCTTCGTAAACCAAGTGGACTGTCTACACAATTCCAATTTAAGGTAAAGCGTCTTAAAGATCTTATCGTGAGATAGAATACCATATCTGATGGATGGATAATAGTGGAAGAATTTATTATGAACCATCAAATTGGTGAAGACATTCATAAGTGGTTGTATTCCTTCCATTAGAATGAAAGCTTGGTTAGAAGTTACGTTTCTAGTGTATAACCATTCGGATTTGGGTTGACATTTCCAAGTTTGGGTATAGTGTCTTTAATATGTTCCGGTGAAAATAGCATACTATTTGTGATTCATGATTAGTATAGTCTGTAAGTTTTATATGACCAACCCAATTCTTCAGCTATTCATAAGTGATTGTATTCCTTCCATTAAAATTCACTGCTTGTTAAAAATACGTTTGTACAACGTCTTGGATTTGGGTTGACATTCCCAAGTTTGGGTATAGTGTCTTGAAAATCTAGGGTTTAAATAGCATACTATTTGTTTAAAAAGGTTAGTATAGTATGTAAATTTCGTGATACCCATATTTCAAGGCATTCATAAGGGATTGTATTTATTCCATTCACGTTTGTTAAAACTTACGTTGTATAACCATTCAGATATGGGTTGACATTCCCAAATCTGGGTTTAGGGTTTAGGATATCTCCGCTAAGATAATACTATGCATGGTATATGCATAGTGTTGTATAAGGTTCCACTCCCAATTTGGGAAGACATTCATAAGTGATTGTATTTCTTCCATTACAATATAATGTTTTCATAAACTTAGGTTTCTAGTGTAAAACCAATAGGATTTGGTTGACATTTCCATACTTGGGTATAGTTTTCATTAAGTTAATGTTTTATGTTAGGTGTGTAGTTTGGCTTGACATTTGTTATTTTGGATTAGTTTCAACTAAGGGAATAGATTCGATGGTTCATCCTATAGAATAGAATTCTATTTATCTGGCAATATAGTATAGTCATAAAACATTAACTTAAACACAATTTTATATCTTCCATTAGAATTCACTATTTGTTAACCACTCAGATTTGGGTTTACAAATGTTATTTTGGGATTACTTTCCAACTTACGGAATATTCCCCTAAGGGTCTTTGGGACAAATAGAATTCTATTTGGCTTAAAATATAGTATAGTCGCACCAACAACTTTTCACCCTACTATCTGGGTTAACTAAGTATACATTAACTGAGAAAGGCATCCTTATATTAACACAAAAAGAGAAGGACCATGGTGTTCAGTACATCATGCACATTAGGATGCATAGAAGGAGGATGACTAGCATACTATATACATACTAAATACAACGATATATGACTTTTCATCATATATTCGGGTATTTAGTTACAAACTGCTTAAGTTCATCTAAACACAACATAGAAGCCGAGTCCTTCAACGAGGCCGGCTGCCGAGTACTCACCCAGTTCCCAAAAAGATGCTGCGAACTGCCTTCTCATGCCTTCTCCATATTTAATACTTTTTATATAGCGTTCCGGCAGGATGCCTGTTATGGCCTGAACGGCCACAACGTTTGCATTTCCTGCTGGAGGAATTTCCTGCTTTCTGCAAAACAAAAGTAAGAAGCATAGGGTAAATATTACATTTCAAACCATACTACAAATTACAAACTGTGCTGTTCTATTTCATCTGCACTATCATATAGTATTCTATCTTAGTACATGAAACCCTAAGTTCTATCCGGAAATACGCTGCAAAATGAAAATGCATTCTATCTAAAAACTATTGTGTTATGGTGGACTCGATATGTAAAACATTACATGTTTAATAAAATGTTTAGTTTGTACCTTACTCTCCCCGCGTGAGAGAATGCGAACTTTGCGAGGACGGCCAGGTGGGCGGCGAACCTGCGGTGGAAGTAGGTCATTGGAAGTCCCTGCACCTATTTCTAACCCACCAACTGAAGGTACGGGATATATTTTACCAGCAAATCCTTTTTTCCATGTTGGAACATAGTAAGCCGGGGCCACAAGTGCATCAGAAGGGAATCCAATCCTGGTTGAAGCGGCTAGAGCATGACTACATGGTATCCCTATAAGATCGTATTCCATACAGCTGCAACTTCCAGGAGCAAGTAATACCGTGAAGCACTCGCCGGAGCTGTCCTGCACCTGAAACTCTAGTTCTCCAATATCTCTGACGGCCAAACCGGTTGACAACTCATAGTTCTCCTCCACAAGTTTACGCACATTTGGTGTCAGTGTTCCTTTTGGCTTTCGCAATGCTAGCCAACCCATCACCATGGACCGTATGTACTCAAACATTGTGATAAGTGGATATTCTCTTGCTTCTTTTATGACCCCATTCCATGATTCCCCTATGTTGGACTCCATGATGTTGTATCTCTGTCCTTTGAAATGAGCTCTGGTCCAGTATTCAAAACCTGCATGTATATATAGTATAGTCAGGTAAATGAATATAGTGTACTATCTGAAGTAATTTATATAGAATAATCTTTTAAACTTCCCATATTACCTAAGTCGACCAGGTACGCAGCACATGCAGGGCTGATTTTTTGAATCTCAATAAACTTCTTATTAAACTCGTTGATTGTGAATGCCCTTGCAGCAGCAGACATCAGATTAGCCAACCTGTTTCGTTTGAAGATAACTTTGATATTTCTCCACAGGTGCACTACACATGCTACGTGGTAAGCTTGAGTGTACACCTATATGAAAAAAACCCATCATTAAGACACAACATTGAAAACTACATATATTTATTAATAGAATAGTTGTACACACATATAGTATAGAATTTATATGCAAACTTATGTATGTCATACACACATATAGTACCTTCCGAAGTCCAGTGGAAATGCTTGCATGTCGATCTGAGATGAACACGAGTTCAGGATCATCGAAGACAAAGGTTTGTAGCTTCTGAAAAAACCATTCCCAAGCATTGTCGTTCTCGCTATTCACTACCGCAAATGCAAGAGGGAATACTTGGAAGTTTCCGTCCTGGGCTACAGCTGAGAGTAAGCATCCACCAAATTTTCCTTTCAGGGACGTCCCATCAACGACAACAACTTTACGCATAGCAGCATAGCCGGAGATAGAAGCACCATATGCCACAAAACAATACTTAAATCTTCTTTCTCCCCCTTCTGCTTCTTCACTCTCCAAGAAGCATCTCGTGCCTTCATTTGACGACTCAAGTAAGGCCAGGTATGCTGGCATAAGTGAGTAGCTTCCAACCATAGTTCCCATTGCATGGTCCAATGCAAGCTCCCTTGCCCTCCACGCTTTCCAGTAGGAGACATTCACATGAAACTCATCGAGTAGTATTTTTCTTATTGCAGCAGCGGTGGGTCCAACCTTAATGCCAACAAAACTAGATTGCAATATCTCTCCAATAACTTGAGTGGTTGCGAGTTTGTGATAGTTCCGGTGCTCATCTACTGTGCAGGAGTGTATGAGGTTGGCCTGGCGGACTTGGAAGTTTCCGCTGGCATCGAGAAGTACTGCATACACGCGCCATGGGCATGCAGTCCCCACGCATTGAGCAAGTAGCATTGTCGGACTTGACCTTGGGGTCTTGAAATGGAACTTTCTATTCATGGCATGAATGGCTAATTTGATTTTGCAGTCCGTCTTTGATTTGAATACACGTCCCACGTAAATTTCATCTCCCTCGTACTGGATATCAGCCAGTGCAGTGTCCACTCCTGTTAGAATTAAATGTTTAATTATATAGTATACTATTAATTAAGTTAGTATAGTCCACGTTGCTTACATAGTATACCATACGTATTAGACAATGCAAAAACTGACCAGAGCTACATCTACTTACCAGTTCCACGTCGGTCGTTGAACACAGGTGGTGCATCCTTTCCAAACAGTGCTGGATTACTTGGATCGTTTAGCATCTCGTGGAGGGCTTCATCAAATTTACTCCACTGATTCAAGTACTCGTTCGGGACGTCATTTGTTCCCTCTGATGACGAACCAGAATCTGCATCCATCCCAGCGGTATCTGGAATTCCTGATACTCCGAAAATCAACCTCCTTGCAACCGGCCTAGATCTATCTCCAGTATCTTGCATCGAAGAGCCGAGGACGGGGACAATGATGTCATCATCTGAGTCTGATGATGTGTCAGAATCGTCTTTGGCTGGCCTTTTGTTCTTCGCCTTATCAGTCATTCCTCTAACCGGAGGATCGTTGCGAATAGTCTGGACAGGCTCACGAATTTCTATTCCATTTAGACGACGTGGAATAGTATAGCGGGAGATCGTACTATTCGGGTTCCTTAATGCATTAAACTTTGGAACGACCTGGTCATCACCCCCAGGATTCTTCTGTGTCGGTGGGATCGTCAAGGGAGTCTCCGAGATCGCGAAATCATGCCACTCATCGTTATTGATGCAGTTGTCCCCCTCGTCTTCTTCTGATTCAGCTTCAATACCATCTAACTCCCTAGGTGGATCAACTGCTTTCTCTACCAGTGAGATCTTGACAATGGAGACGTAAAGATCAACCTCTTCAATGGCTCGCCTCGTTCGCACGAAGATCCCTACCTCAATATCCTCGGTTATGTACTGAGGCGTATCAAGCTCGGCATCTCCCATTGCAACCCACTCCGGGTATTGATAAGAGAGTTTGACAGACACTTCTTTGGATGTTATGTCTAGTCTTTCCCTAACAGAAGTTACTAGATCCCTGAAAGACATGTCGGCATGAACTCCGATCTGATGGTCAGCTGCGCACACTATGTCAGTTCAAATATCCATCGATTGTCTGAATCCCGAACCCATATTCCATGTACAAGAGACACTCTATCTTCCTCACCCATCTGTAAAAATATATAAACAGAATACTATTAAGTGGAGATAGTATGTCCATATCCAACAAATTATCTTCAACAAACATGTTAAATTGTACTCTTAGTTCACTGAAGATGTATTTAAACCAAGTTTAGAACATAACCTGATCCATTCTTCTGAGCATTAACTCTGCTTCTGCATTAACCTTCTTCACTGTATTTTTCTCTGTTTTTACGAAGTGGACAGACTGTCCAACTGAAAATGACTACACTATTTAACTCTCTGTTGTTCTGCTTCTAACCGCCACATATCCCATTAGAAACAGTAAACCTTTTAGGCTATCGAGGAAAGCATGACGTGGTTATTTATTTTACCACTTACTGACTACAGTTAAAGGTAAATACCATCCATATTTTACTGAGCCGACGTGGTCTTCCCCCGTCCGCATACGTGGTCTCCTATCTTCCTATCACGTGGCCATCTTTCTTCCCTTCGTTGCTTCTTCCTTTTGAACCGACAACCGGTTTCTGTTAGGGGCACAACCGGAGGAATTGAGGTCTAAATGATACTTACTTAATAATGTCACAATCATTGCTATACGTTTAATTATCATTGTCACTTTAGCCATCTCGCCAATTACCCCTATAAACAAAGAACAACCAAAATTTTGTTTAACCGGGGACATTTTTATAATTATTTATTAAAATAAGAATAATTTAATGAATTTAACATAGATTATCCAAGAAAAGAAAACAAAAAACAGTAGGGGGTACGTAACCCTTCGGACGTACACGTCTGTCCGTCCCCCTTTGTTTTATTTTGATTTTAATGTTAAGACCATTGTATGAAATATCCGGTAAGCATAGGGTAAGAGTTCTATGTACTCGAGAGATAAAGAGGGTGTTATTGGTTTGGATATTTTAGTAGATTTTAAAATACAATTAAAATCTAGTGTTATTGGTTATATGATTTTAAAATTCATATTCAAATCCATTGTTATTGGTTCTATGATTTTAAAATTTATATTCAAATTCACTGTTATTGGTTCTTAGATTTTAAAATCATGTGTTATTCAATAATAATGATTTGATTAAGGATTTGATTTCAAATTAGATTTGAGTGGATTTATGAGTGTTTTTAAGTTAAAAGTACAAAGGAGCAAATATTGAGTTCAATCTTGATATTTCGATGGATTTGTATTATTTATGTTCCCAATATATTTTTTTGCCCCCAAGTCATACGTATTGAACATGTTCCATTAACAATTATAAACAATCACTATTTTAAAAGATATGAGATGCTTGCTCGTGAGTAAAAAAATAATATATATATATATATATATATATATATGTAAAACAGATAAAAGAAAAATTGACATAAACACGTTTGACTTAAAACCACTATGTTCAACATAGGGTTGGACATTTATTCGTTAAATTTGATTCGATTCCTTATTCGTTTGGTTCGATCCAAAAATTCGGATATCCATAAGTCTTGAAGCAAAGCAAATATTAAAAATCATTATCCGTTAAAAGCGAAGCAAATCAAAATACTAAAAGATTAGAGACGAATATCCGATCCGCTCCGACTTTTATATAAATAGTTATATATCTATAGTTAAATAGAATTTTAATGTATAATCTTATATAATTTTATTTATAAAATTACTTATAAAAATATAATATGAAGAAAAGAACTATAAGATCTTTATAAAACTACAATTCTTCTTAAAACATTTAATTTATAAAATTTTTATATATTTTAAGAATTTATAAATAAACAGTTTCATTAATGTTTTACTTTATCTTTTATAAGAACAAATTTGTATAATATTTTCAGATTTACTTGTATTAAACATAGTGAAAAGGTATCGTAAATATCCGTGAATATTAGCAAATATCCATAAATTTTGGATATCCATAAAACCAAATATCCGTATTTTTGAAGCAAAGCAAATCAGAAAATTAGATATCCGTGAAGTTCAAAGCAAATCACAAATACTGAAAATCGTTAATATTCGATCCGTGTCCACCTAGTTCCAACATACATTTTTAGTTGGTTGATCCTGTTTGAAAGTTTGAAAGTTTTCTAATTTAATATTTTCCAATTATCCAATTTGTACAATTTAATATTTTCACTTTCTATCGTATGTGTCCTTCATAATTTATATATAATCTCTATTACATATTAATAAAAATTACACAAGTACAAACATTTTAAAATCAAACTAAAAGCATGATGAAACACATTTTGTAGGTTTTTTAAAAAAATTATATTTTGTTACAAATCTGAACTTATTGCAAATCCATTTGACTGATTTATAATAATCCACTTATTTTGATTTTGAAATCTGTATATTTGATTCTAAAATTGATTTGTTTGATTTTAAAATCAATGGATTTATTAAAATTTCTAAATCCAAAATGTATTTCTAAATCCACTAAAATAATAGAACCAATAACCCCTACAAAGTATGTCCAAAGAAAGTCAGTTCTTCCGAAAAATTTATAGAACCATAAAAATTCTGATTGAAAATCATAAAATTTAAAGCAATATAAACGATAATATAAAGAAAAATATGTTCAGAAAATCAGTAAGAATATAGACAAATTTTCGGAATTAATATTTGATTTCTTTTCTTAACTCAATATATCGTAGGTAATGTGTGACAGTTCTATCTCTATAATATTATTTGAGAAGTCAGTTTCCTACGTGTTGCACTCACGTTAACTCTCACAGTGGTTGATTACGATGATACCCTTAATGAATTAAAATGTTATATTTAAACACTATTATTGATTTTTATTTAAATTACTTTTAATATTTTCCAAATAACATATATAATAAAAGGAAATATTATAAAGTTTATAAAGCGAATTTAAAACGAAAATATATGTATAAATAATATGATTTCATTAAAAGGAAAGTTCACAAAATAATAATATTTTATTTTAAATATTTTTAAATAACATAAAATATACTAATATACTTTCTTTATATTTATATTTTCACAGATAATCTTGATATTAGAAAATATTATTTATTTTAAAAGATAATTTTAAACAGTACAACAATATATATTTTCAAGAAATATTTTAATATATTTATCTATTTTTAGATAATTACATAAAATAATTAAGTAACATAAACTAATATATGTTTTATTGACAAAAATATTTTATAACTACTAATATTGAAATGTTATTTGTATTTTATCTATAATTTTTTTCTTATATAATAAGATTTCTCAAATACAATTACAATTTTTTACTGCTTATTTTTAAGAGATATTAAAAAACAAAAAATAAATTTTAACAATAAACATCTTTTAAAATATTTTAAAATCACATTATACACTTTAATGAGGTAGATATATTATATTTTTCCTTATTAAATTATATGTTTTCTTAATATTAAATTTGCTTTTAATTTTTATGTTTTATGTTTGTGGAACTTAATATAACCATAACCAAAGGCATAAAATCATTTATAATTTATAAAATATTTTAGTTATTGTTAATATTGATATGTATTCATGAGCTTCCAAAACATATCAATTACTTATTATGTAACTTTCTATAGATCATCGTTTTATTTTCTAATTTCTTTTTAAATCAACATTTAATTTGATATATAATATATATTATGAAAATACATGAACATTTAAACGATAAAGAAAATTAATTTTACTTGACTTAATTATATAACTTAAGATACTCACAACATGAGTGACTCGACTAATTCAATTTATATCTAAAATCACAGATTTAACTATAATAAGAAAATATAATTTTATAATTTTATAATAATAATAATAATATTAATAATAATAATTTATTTTATAAATATAAATTATAAGATGACTCAAAATACCTTAACAAATGAAAATAAAATATTAAGCAACTGTTTTAATTTAGATCTTTTTAAAAAATTTATATATATGCATGAGATTGCAAAATATTATCGTTATAGTAATTTACGTAATTTGGAACCAAACACTTTAGTTTATTTTTATTCATTCTAAGCACAATATATCTTAAGTTATAGATAATCTTCCTAAAATATATTTACATATCTAAGACAAAACCAACCTAATGCAAATAAGAAAATTAATTAAAATTTTAATATATTTTGAATTAAAATTTTATAATTGAATTCAGAGCAATAGATGCAACCTAATATATCCAAATGATAACTAAACCGATTGTAAAACAACAAAACCGACTAGATATAGAATATCTAAAATTATATGTCTAATTAAAGTAATATATAAATTATGCATAAAACTATAAATTAATTTAAAATTAAAAGTAAATAACAATCAATTATTATAATATATATTTACTTTAAATATTTATACCCATGCATGAGCACGAGAAAATCACCTAGTATGATTTTTAAATTCCACGATATAACCATGATGAGATTGTTTCGCAACACCTGGAACAAAGTATGTGTCTAATCTACATTATACTCTCGAGACTTATTTTAGAAGACGACTAAAATTTTTGCTGGAACTTCATAATTGTAATTTTAGCATATGAAATAATGAAGAGGGTATGCACTTATTTATATGGGAAGTAAGATTTATCGAAATACTAAAGATAAAGATTGAAGAAAAAAATATTCCTATTTATAATGCAAGATGAGATAACAGAAATATTCCAATAAATATTTTGAAGTATTTCACAATTATTTTAACACAATCTAAAACTTTTAGATGTATCGAGATATTTTAGACGTAATCTGTTAAAATTTATTTTTAAAAATATGCAAAAAAACCTTAGAATGAATTTGCTCCAAAAAGAGTGGGATAAAGCCCACAAGACCCAAGATCCATGACTTTAAGCTCAAGCTTGGCTCGGCCAGGGGATGGCGGCGTGCGCATGGGTGTGATTTGCATATTACCTCCTCTCACTCCCTCTTCATAGTGTTCCCACAAGTTATATACCTTGTTAAATGAGTGCCATATTTATACTACAAATTTTTTCTTGTTGTAAGCAATGTGAGACTTTCTACCCTTCCTTTTATTTAAATGAAAGGCTTTTCATTTAGAACCCAAAGGATATTTCACATTTCTCTTCATATTTAATCAACATTTTTTCAACCCAAAGGCTTATAAATTTTGGTTCCAACAATCCCCTACGTAAATATAACTTACTCTAAATATATGCAGACTCGATTAAACTATGCAGACTCGACAGATTCTAGTTACTTGACTTAACAATAGACTAGTCAGACAGACTTTTCGAGTGTATAAGAGAAAACTAACTGTATCTGAGGTAGTAGCATATTCCAGTCTTAAACCACTCATTGTTAATACTTACTGGATCTACTTTTCACGACATGAACGTGATGTCTTAAACCGAGAAAGCATATATAGAATAGCTTCGTATTCTCGTAAAGTTAAGTCTCTATTATGTTCGTTTTGGCCATGAACTTGCCTGGTTGTCATGATTGAATTTAGAGAGTATAGTCTGAATTTCATTCTCCTAGAAACGGTTCCATTTCACACTCACTAGGTGATTGTCATAGTAATCCAATGTTATTATAAAATAAAAAATGATCAAATATAGCCACTTCAGCCATGCTCGTCCTTTCTCGAAAGTATGTTTTTATAGGAACATGGTTAATCTAAAATTATTATGTTTGCCATTCTTCATCCACCAATGCAGAAAATGCTCAAGTTTTCTATTCTTATATGAGGCAATAAATTTTATTAGCAAGAGTTTGTCATGAAGTGATTCATGATGCTCAAACATGAGCATGTCGTTCATTGGGGACGGATTATAGATCATCAAATTCCCACAAATGGAATGAGAAGTGGATCCATGTAAATGATCGAGAGCTCGCAAACAACAACGCTCCTTCCCATATGGAGTGTGGAACAGACAATCGTTGAGTGAAATGTATCTTCTTTGTGTTAGTTGACATAAGCCGCACCATTACAGCTGAGGTGGGGCTCAGCATCCAAACCGTACGAGGGACGAGTTTTTGCCTCATACAGCTCGGGCCGAAGACCAGGGAAAATTTAGAAGATATGAGGAGACCAAGCAGCTGCTGGTCGAGGTGGGGGTAAGATTGTTAATAAGAGAGCATATCTGAATGCAAATACTAACTATTAAAACAAACAACATCAGAACGCAATATCTAGATGTTGTATTCAGATGCTACATCCTGATATTGCAAAAAATACAAAAACGAACATGACCCTACTCTTTAAAAATCTGAACAGTTGGCTTCCAGGATCACATATTAACCACACATGTTGGCCAACAACGTCTGGTTAAACAAATAAATATATTTAATAGTCATTTCTCCTAGTTGTTTGGGTAGACAGAGCTTCTCCCAATTTATCCAATGTGTTTTCCTGTTATCTTTAAATAATATCCACCAATAAGTTTCTATAGGACTTGCCAAATTTTCATATAAGTCGTTTTTGGAAGTTTGAAATAACTCATGGCAAAGACTTGCATGTCTAGTAGCAACTGATTTGAGTATAACCTACTTCCGTCCTTGAGATAATGTCCTTAAGAACCAAGCATACAATCTCTCTTTCATTATGTTCTTAATGAAAGCTAGCACTTCCACTTTAGATCCAGTAAATAACTCTAGTAGTTCTAAGTAAGAATTTGCTC
This sequence comes from Brassica nigra, assembly GCA_016432835.1. Classification (NCBI taxonomy): domain Eukaryota; kingdom Viridiplantae; phylum Streptophyta; class Magnoliopsida; order Brassicales; family Brassicaceae; genus Brassica; species Brassica nigra. Next base: position 28,781,631 of record CM028242.1, read on the forward strand.
CTCCAACATTACTAATGCCAAGATTCTCCTCCAACACAAACCCTTATGGTTGCCCATTAATCAAGACTGAATAAATAACTGAAGATATACAATACATCCCCCACTCAATCCATTTCTGATCAAACCCCATTGCCATCAAAAGAGCTTGCACATAATCCCAATCAGTTCTGTCATAGGCCTTCGACATGTCAGTCTTAACTGCCATATACTCCTTCAAAATGATCTTGTTGATTCCCAAATTATGCACTGCGTTGTGTGCAATCAATATATTATCTGATAATAATCGATCATAAAAAATGTTGATTGATTTGGTGCCACTAACTCACAAGAAAGCCTTTGACTCTAGAGACAAAGATTTTGGATACAACCTTGTACATGAGCACAGGCTGATAGGTCGAAGGTCAGCCATGACTGAAGCATTGGTTTTCTTAGTTATCAAAAAAATGGGTGAAGTTCCATTCTCTCGGAAATACACCATTTCTAAAGAAATCTTGTATTTTCCCAAGTTTCCATCAGCCCAAAATATCTCAATCCCATTTAAAAAACAGACCAGTCATTCCATCTGCTCCTGGAGCACTAGATGGCTTAACTGAAAATGATCCACTTCTGATCTCTTCTTTTGAGGCTAGTCTGAATAACTCTTCATTAATTCCTCCCGACACTCTTGGTTGGAATCCTTGAAGAATTCATGCAGGTTTGTATGCTTGTAAGAATTAAACAAGTTTGAGAATAATCAGCAGCTACATGGCCTTTGGAAGCTTTTGCTCTGTGAGTCACTCCAGTGTCATCAATGAGTTTATCAATACCATTCCTATTCCTAGAATTTTAACAGAGGCATGAAATAACTTCGTATTTTGATCCTCTGCCCCATTCTATTGGTATGTATTTATGTTTCCAAAAACTTTCTTCATAATGATATGCATGAACTAATTGGAATTTGAGATTCTTCATCAAAATTGGGTAAGGGCTAAGTTAGTTAGCTTGAATCCTCGAGAGCATGTTCCTTGAGTTTGCTTCAGACTCTCTCTTCCATTTACTAGGAGCTTTCATACAGTTCATGATCTTCTCAAACACTGTATCCCTCATTCCATTACCAGTAACTGATCAAGCTGATAGAATTTCATGTCTAACCTCCGGTTTATTGAATATTTTATAGGCAAATCTGAAAGACACTAGGTAAGATGATATGATAACATGCTAAGAATCACATGTCTATGGTCCAACCCTCTTATTCCAGAAAAGTTTGACTAGAACTTGGAAACATCTCAGACTAAGCCTTATTTCCAACACATCTACCTAGTTTATACTGAATCCAAATTTAATATATCCAGCTAGCTTTCCCATGAGAAACTATTCTCACTACGTAAAAGATCTTACATGCCACACATTTTAAACATATCAATAAACTCCATAAACGATATGTTATTTGTTCTAGGTCCTCCAAGCTTCTCGCTATTGTTCAATATTTCATTGAAATCTCCCACCATAGCGCGAGGAAGCCTCCTCTAGATTCCAATTCTAGATAAACTTTTCCAAACACAACCTCTTCTATCCATATGAGAGTCTCCATAAATACAAGATAGAAAGAAACTAAGACTATCCATTTGTACATGAAAGTTCATAATGTTCTTATCCACATAATTGAAAGTGACTTCCAATTCTTCTTTCAAAACAAAGCTAATCCACAACATCTACCAATCAGTTCCACCATATATACATAATCATATCCAAACCACTCTTGGATATCTACAATAAAATTATGATTATTCATTGTCTCAGTCAAAAACAAAATCTAATAAAAATACCTTTCCTGCATTTTCATGAGCTTGGGAACTGTCAAGTTTTGAATCTCTGACAATTCCAAGAGATTATACTCATTTGGATTTAGACTGTCCCTCCTTTAGAACAATTTCATTTGGTTTTTGTCCTCTCACCCCCACCGCCTCACCATGCCTTCCTTTTTCAAACTATCAATTTCTGATCCCATCTTCTTTTCAGCTCCTACATCTTTATCATTTTTTGTTCGTGTTTTCAGTTTCCTTTTTTTCATGTATGATCTATTCCTAGGTCTTATTTTCTTCTTGATAACCCTAGAAGATATAGCCTCAGAGAAGCATGTCTTATAAACCATCTGTTTATCATACAGAATAAGGTCTTCGAAGGGCAAACTTGAAGAAGTAGACATAGTTCTTTTAAGTTAAGTGACAAGTACAGCATATTTTGAGAGAGGAACTAGCAAAAAAAATCACTGGATGCACAATAGAGAATCAAACTTAGGAAACTATGGGTGCAGAATAGATCTTTTACCATCTCATCCAACAAAGCGTTAGTGAAATTATTCACAATATTTTTCATATTTATAAACAATAAGTACACATTTCCTCATTTCAACTAATCTAGCTATGCATGTGGTATATCTGTAGGTTAACAATGATTGAGTGGAGAGCCTCACTCTCTAATCAATCAAAAACTATTTTAACACAAAATACTATTAATATTTGATATAAATATAAATTATTTAGTAAATAATTTTTGTGTGGAATTTTCAATTTTTTAAAAATAAAAGAAAACATAGTCTTAATAGTGAATTTATGGTGTTATAAATAAGAGATATTTTGGCAACGAATTAATGATGAAATATTTTTTCATCGTTAACTAAAAGTAAATATTAAATATCATAAATTTGTCGTTAATTAACAACAACAAATTAAATATCGTAAATTTGTCGTTAATTAACAAAAAATTTATGATAAATTAATTCATTGTAACTAACAATGAATCAACAATAAAAAATTTGTTTGTTGTTAATTCATCTTACGTAACGAAAAATTACAATCAATTTTAACGATTGAATTTAGCGATGAAGTTACGGTCGAAAGCATAATATATTTGAGCATAATAATCTATCATCTCAAGCAGAATAAGCTAGTTTTATTCATACCCTCAATTCAAAGACACAAAAATCATATGATTATCTGTTATTAAAATAAACTAGAGGTTTTACCGCGTTACGCGTGTTTTTTTGTCAATAAAATATACATAGTTTTAATATTAAATATACCTTAATCCTCAAAGTTTAAAACAAATTAATTATATTTGTGAGTTTATAGTATATAATATTTTTTTATAATATCTTTCAAATTGTAGTGAATTGAAAGATTATTATTTTGTTTGAAAAATCATTAATTTATATTTTAATACATATTATGTGAAGATATTCAAAAGTTTCTATTAATTTTTAGTAATCATGTTTTAATCTTTATTGAAATTTTAAATACTCAATATTTAATAAAATATCAATATTTATATTATTTTATGTATATCTTATATTTATCTGATACAACATCTGATACATTTTTAAACTATTATTTGAACAATAGGTAAGTAACTTTTATTTCATATACATACATATATATATATATATATATATATATATATTCATAAATGTTTAATCATTTTGAATATTTAAGTCAGAAAATTTTGAGGGCCAATAAAATTATTCAATAAATCCTGAAATTTTGAAGCTATAATTTCTTTTTAATATTAATTTTTGGCTGTTTATTATTTTTTAATAAGTATTTATTATAGAAATGTGAAATAGGAGATTTCAATATGAATGATTCTATGTTTAGATACTACATAAAAGTAATTTTAATAGATTGTGTTACACATAAGCAGATATAAAAAGTATATAACCTTGTAATATTGTTTGTATGTTAGAGTAGAAAAACATTTTCACTATTCTTAAGTTAAATATTAAACTGTTTAAGATAGAGTTGGAACAGCTAGAATCAAATTAGTAATTTTCTAAAATTTGTAAAAAGCTTCTAAAAATGCATCGATTGGTGATTCTCTAATTAACCTAAATTGATCTTTATACAAACTTATTTTGTATAACATTATAAATAAGTGATGGACAAATCTAATGGTGTATTAATAGACTGGAGGTAACAATTTAAAAAAATCTTTGTAATGCAATTCAATTATCATAATTAAAAGCTATAAACAACTTATTAAATCAATAATGTTTCATCATTTAATTTGTAATAAACATATATTTATGATGATATCTATTTTATATTGAAAAATATGATTTTTAAGAATTTTAACACTTAAATATAATTTTTATTTATGTTTGTTAAACTTTTTATGCTGATTTACCATAATATCATTCTAATATCAATTTAGTATCTTTTTAATTTAGATTCTTTATATATTTATTTTCATTTTTATGCTAACAGGGGATTTTCTAACAAAACTAAGAAGAAGTACTAATTTAATCTTTTGTATTTGTTTTGAAAACTTATATAAATGATATATTTACTGAAACATCTAACTTGTTTTACAGTAAAACAATAATTGTTGGATGTTAAGCGAACAAAGTGTTCATAAATTAGAAAACATTTCTAGTTATGCAGTTTTAGTGGTGTTGTTATTCATTTCAAGGGAAAAAGGTAGAAAAATGAAACCAACTTCAATGATACAAAGTTTTGACATGTAACCACAACCATAAAAATAGCCCTATTTACCAAAAAATGATAAGTACAACATCCAACTAATTTTTCTTGAACTTGTATTTATTTTGAATAAATAATTATTAATTGTATTTTAACCAGTTAACTTAAAAATTCGATTACTTTTTTTCTTTATTTCTTCTATTTAGAAAATAATTGGCTAATTTTTATTCTATATCATATATCTTTAGATACTATACAATAAGCTTACAGTTCATGTGATTTGTTAATTTCTTCTTTTCTATCGCTACCTCTTTTGATCTCATATATGGTATAATATGACTTCTTATATACTTTTTGATTTTCATCTGAAACTTTGAATACTCTGTTTATATTTGTTGAAATAGAATCATTTGATGGTGTCGTGGCCATTACTAATTTCACTACACTGTTTTGACTATTTTTAGAAAATATTGTGTATAGTTGATTAATGTAAATATTCACAATTCTTATGACCAACATGATTCTTGAAATATTATAAATATTTTATTTTTTCAATGACTTGTAAGCAAGTATAACATCTATCATATACTCAAGCATACAAATTAATATTTTACTATACCATTGTTCACATTCTTGAATCAGGAAAATTATAATTATTTGGTCATAAATTTTGGATTAACCCTTCACTGATCACATTATTACTTATTTTTGTTTTTATTATGTGTTAAGCAATTTATATGGGCGTTGAAAATATGTTCTCTTATATTGATTTTAAGTTCAATTTTTTTCTTCCAGAATTTTAATGATGATTTATATACTGTAATTCTGTAAATAACTAAATAAATGAAATTTATATAGTTTAGTAATGTGCAGATTTAGAAGGGGAGATCATATGTATTTTAACTAACTAAAAAGTGTATAGGTTTAAACGTTTAGTGATCAGTGCTCATAACTATCATATTTTTAAAAAATTCAATTGTTTGAAATTATTGGTTTTAAAATAGTAAATTACTTAAACTCAGTGAGTAATTTTACAATTCTGACTTGTAGTTTTTTTCTATTTGGATCTCATAACATTTCTCTTTAATGTAAGTTTCAGAAGAAATAAAAGAAATTCTCAATAATGAGAACAAAACTTGTATTATAACAGTCACCAGTTAATTTGGATTTTGGCAAAGGATTGCATTCCGCCTGAGATAAGCACATTTGTCGAACCTGGAATGGAATTGTTATATTGATCAAACAGTAATATTACTTTTCTTCACAAAACTCGAGTAAGTCAAGAGGGATGTACGTAACGGGACTGTATAGACAGATCACTCCGACCCATCCCCAACTGGCTCCTTATATCCGCGCAAAACTCTAGATCACAGAAACCACTATGAGTGTCGCCACCTGAGACTGTAGAAACCGCTATGACACTTGATGTTCTGTTTTCGTGAAAAGAATTCAAGGAGAAACACTTGATATATAACACAACCAATAAGAGAAGACTGATGCATGCCATTGCCATGTAGGATCAACTACGGGGTCTGGTAACAAAGATGAGAGCCTTGAGATGCTAACTTGCAGATACAGAGCAGCCATCTTTTGTTTAGGACGCTGGCTCAATGGTCTTACACATAACTTTTTCTGCTTAAATCCCCCAAAAGAGTTAGCTTTCTGAACTGGACAAAATAAGAAACTGAGGATTAAATATATACTGAAAAAATATCAGTCTTACAACGCAAAGAAGAAATCGACAATCATCATCAAGGCCTGGTAGCCTCCAAACACGACTCCAGTCGTAAGATCTTTATGAGCTGCCAGCTATTTGGCTGTGCGGATGGCTTCACTTGTTCCTTGATATTCTCATATCTGTTTCAATAAAAAGCAATGCTTTTGTTAGGTGTATCTCGAGAGTTCACTATTAAATGCAGTTAGTACTCCCATAAGATTGCTATAACGGACCAAGAAAGGTGCAAAGTCGAACTCCCATAAGGGAGCAATGAATATGTAACCAAACTGAAGATATTGCGATAGCTTTGGACTAATACTTAAACCATCAACACCAAATGAAACCGCATGAGATACTAAGTACACTTACCACAATACATATCGTGGTTGATACAGCATAAATGTACAAATAAACACGATGTCAAGATTGGAATTAGTGTGAGTGAGACGTAAATCAGCGTTATTATTTTTTCAGAAACAGGATTTTTTATCTTTTACGATGTCAAGATTGGAATTATGTTTTACTTTTTCTTATTCTGATCCCAATCGACGTCGCCACCGCTATCTCTTCTATCGGCATAGCCTCAATCTCTCTCTCTGTGATGCTATTTGGATTGCTTTAAACCTTAGATATCTGTCCGTCCACACTTCTCCTGGAAACAACAAACGCAGCTCCTTCGATATCTGTCCATCCACACTTCTCCTGGCCTGGCCACTCCTCTCTGCTGGTCTCCAGCCTTCCTGTGGTTTCTGAGTAGGAAAAGGATTTGTAGAATTAGGGCGTGGTTTTGACCCACAAAAAAAGGAATAAGAGCGTGGAGACTGTATTAAGAACTCAAGTAGAGAATATGAAACTGATTCCATTAATCATTCGGCAGGTTTGACAACCTGCTGATATGTATACTTAAAATATAAAGTAGACTTTCCAGTAGAAATGTGAGACTTTTTGTTTGGGTTGCATCGTCTTAGCTCGAGATTCTTCAACGGAGGTATTTGGTTTTGCTTAATCCGTGTATAGCAATTTATATATATATGTGAGGAATGAGGATAAAGAAAAGAAGGTAGAACGAAACAATAAAGAAGACATTAAAGAGCGCAATTGATAAATAAGGAGGAGATTGCGGTAATGGGGGTTACGGAGATTAAATAAACGGGATTTTTTAATACGAAGTGGAATACTCGGGATGTACCCTAAAAAATCAGTGTTAGGTATGATTGGGCTTGACATGGGCCGTGAGTAAAGCGAATGACAGCACAAACAAAGCCCGGGGTTTCTCTTCATTGGGTAGCAGCATTGACGTGGAGGACTAAAATCTCCTGATTGGACGATTTTTTAAGAGGACGTGGACCCCTTTCCACTGAGGATATCTTCCTTTTAATATTGTTTGATTTCATCAGCAGAATTGTTGGTGGAAAAGAATCATCATTGCATAAGAAGCCTTGTAACAGTATCTATGATATACAAGAACTAGACAAACATATATATATATATATATATATATATATATTTATTTTTATAATATTTATTGGTCCCCAAAATTGACAATATGAACATCTTCTAGACGATAATAGTGACAAGCCAAACGAGGATGAGTTTGTAGAAAGTGATAGTTGTAGGATCACTATTACGATGTAGTCACCATTTAGCCATCATTATACGTAGAAATATGTTTAGGGTTTAAGGCATTCATTACTCAACAAGTAATTGACAACGACATATTCATTGCTAACAAGTTGTTAACATATTGCTTATAAATTGATGTTAATTCGTCATTAAATTGTTAACATATTAACATCAAATTGTTGTTAAATGTTACCATATCTTAACTTTCATGTTTAGGGTAGGTTTAGGGTCTCGGGTTACAATGTTATATGATAACATCGAGATAACGATGAATTCGTAAGTTAGTGAGTTGTTAAATTTACTATAAATTAACAATGAAATCGTTATTAGTGAGTTGTTAAATTTACTACAAATTAACAATGAATTTGTTGTTAGTGAGCTATTAAATTTACTACAAATTAACAATAAATTTGTCTTCATTTTGTAGTAAGTGGATAATAGTCTGTAATATGTTCCTCTCAATCCAACAAATAGAAGACGACACTTTGGAAGATGGTCTATGCAGTTGGTTTGCAACAAGAATGTGATCTAAATTTTACATAAACTTATACAAATATGTTTAACCAAAAAAAAAGAACGTGATCTTTCTTTATCAGCCAAGAACGTGATCGAACGAAAGGATTTGAAACAAGAACGTGACCTAAGAAATTTTTGATTTCTTTATTTTTCAAACAACATTAGATCTACAAGCATTTGATGTACATAATTATTTAACTAAAAATAATTATCAGAAAAAATTGACGCTAAAATTGTAGTTAAGAGATGTATTAGCACATCACGTAAATTCATGTATGAATTGAATATCGTATTCTTGAAATACATAATTATTAATTGAAATTTATTAGCTGTGAAAATTGTAGGTTTGTTAACTCTTCGTTGGCTTATGTTTATTAGTCTATACGTAACTGTGTATCCCTAATTTTAACTATCTTGATCTTACTCAGTAAATGAGCCATCTTTGTAATTTAGAAGCTTTTATACAATACTAAAAATCTAAAATTAAATAACTCTACGTTGATGTCTAAGGGATGAGAAGAGAGTTTTTTTTTTAATATATACTAGAAATGAAGAATTTGTGAGATATATACTTAAGGGAGGAAGAAATTAAGAATATACCCATTCTACAATTGCAAACGGTGGATGAGACAATTTGTGCACAAACTTGACCAAAATCGCCTTCTAGGCACGTGCGCTTGATGTTGACGCTCCAGAACTGAATCTGTCATACTATACTACATAGCATATAGTACAATCCAAATGATGTAACTAATTACGATATTGGATTTCATATATTATGTTACTAAACTATACATAATTACAACATAAAGTATGCAATACTCAACACAACCACATAACCTTTTTAATTTTTAATATGTCCACAATGGCTAAGCAACTGGGATGGTCAAAGTTAGTATGGCAGCTTGAGACTGTCAACATAAATGTCTGTGTTGCGATGCCAAGGAAAGCTTATGTGAGAGTTGCGTGCACGTGAAGCAAACGCGAGATATATAACGCACATGTGCATCTTTCCTTTGACCTAAACCTAATTATTGTGTATTTAATGTGGTACGCATAACTAACATATTATAGTACTATACTATGTCTATTAAATAAATAGTATAGAGAACTTGATACATAGAAATATCACAATATAAATAATTTATTGGTTAAGAAAGTGTGATAGTGATGCCATGCCAGACAAAGGAAGAAGACGGGAGGGGAGGGGAGGAGGAGGAGGAGGAAAACGAGAGGAGGAGGAGGGGTAGGGGAGGGGAAGGAGAAGTGGAAGAAGATAACTACACTATACTTAGACAATAAAATAGAATAGTATAGTATTCACAAAAAGTGTTACAAAAATCTGTGTATATTCTCCACTGAATGTAGTGTTCATGAAAAAATTGTGTTTACAATAGATATAAAGTTTTGACTCATAAAGCTTTATACCAAAGCACCATCGTCTAAACAAACACATTATCAAATTTATATTTTCTTGAAACATTAAGAAACCATTTCCATTCTATGTTTATTAAATAGAATAGTACAACGCAACATGTACTGTTTATCGTTGGAATTGAAAACGGTTATCAAAAATCAACGGCTAAGATTATCATTTTTACGAATTCGTCAGGAAAGACTTCTCGAAAGAAAGATCGGACGAGGGTCTCTGGGAAGATTGGTACGAAAAGAGACAGATTAAGACCCGAGAACCGGACCGTTCCGACCTATCCGCCTCGCCCTAGGCAAGCACGACCCGCACCGAGGTCACCTCGCCCACGGGCAAGGATGACCCGTGCCGAGGTCACCTCGCCCACGGGCGAGGACGACCAACACCGAGGTCACCTCGCCCACGGGGGAGAGGACTACCCATGCCGAGGTCACCTCGCCCACGGGCGAGGACGACCCGCACCGAGGTCACCTCGCCCATGGGTGAGGATGACCCGCACTGAGTCACCTCGCCCACGGGCGAGGATGACCCGCAGCGAGGTCACCTCGCCCACGGGCGAGGATGACCCATGCCGAGGTCACCTCGCCCACTGTCGAGGATGGCCCGTGTCCGCATCACCTCGCCCTAGGGCGAGGACGCAGGCACCGAGGTCACCTCGCCCGTGGGCGAAGACGACCCGTGCCCGGTTCGCCTTGTCCTATGGCGAGGACGATCCAATCCCGGTCAGTCCGACTCGTTTCAACTCTCGCGTCCTCTGTATAGTTGTGTTACCCGACCTTTGGACCCTATACCTCTCGTTTTGTCTCGTTCGAAGTTTTACGAATAAGACCGAGAAAATCGTAGAAAAGCCCGAAGGCCTAAAAATGGCCCGCAAGGATCTAAACGTGTCTAGAGGCTAATCTACGATTTTAGGGATCCAAGCCCAATGGGAGTTAAGACGGTTTATCCTAACTCGCGGAAGTAGGATAAATGTTAAGTTTCCAAAGATAAATGTCAAGATTCAAGGATAATTACGAAGATCAACGAAAAATGGAATATTCCCGAAAAGAGATAAACTTGGGCTCAAAAGCGAAAGAGTAAAAGGGCCACCGACCTCAAACAACTATATAAGGAGAGCTGGAGCAGAAGAAAAAGGGATCTGAGAATTTAGACTTAGAGAACTCATGCTAGCTTAGAGAACTTAGAACTTAGGTGGTTAGACTAGACTTTGGACGTTTTGCCGCCTTTCTGTTATGCTTTTATCTAGTTAGCATATCTCTACTCCTCTCGGAGAAATCCTGTATTCGTACTATTCCATCAATAAAACGCCTCTGAGAAACTATTTATTTTTTATCTTGCTGTCTATCTTCTTACGTTCTAAAGTGATTACGAGGAGAATTCGGACCTTCAGGGGAAATCGGTTTTACTTGGTTTTCCTCCGTATTTATTCTTTAAAATTGACGGTGTGAATTTCGAGTCCCACAGTTTGGCGCTAGAAGGAGGGGGGGTCGAATTCTCTAACACGAAAATCACTTAACGATAAAGGATGTAGGATGTTCGCTCCAGAAACTCATGATGTCGTGTCTTTCAAGGATTGCGCAACGCCCGACCAGGCTGAACCTCACAACGATCTCCTTGTCATCGAGCTGACAATCCAGGACATCGACGTAGCAAGAGTATTGGTCGACACCGGATGCTCGGCCAATATTATCTTTAAAAGCACCCTCGAGAGAATTGGGATCGACCTGTGCGCCGTCGCAGAAGGTCCCAGTTCGATATCCGGGACTTTCGGGAGATGCTACTATGACCCTCGGCTCAATTAACCTCATGGTTAAATCCGGGAGCATCGTTAAGATCGTCGAATTCTTAGTCGTCGACCGCCCAACATCGTACAATGTAATCATTGGGACTCCGTCACTGAATTCCATGCGAGCGATCCCCTCGACATACCACCTGTGCCTTAAGTTCCCGACTCCTCATCATGGAGTCGAAACAATACAAAGATATCGCAGGATGTCGCAAGTATGTTTCGCCATTGAGTTAGAAAGAAAGAACTTTACGATCAAAGCTTCCCGCGATAAGAAAAGAAAGCTGACTCACGATGAGGGTGCCCTAAAACAAGACTCAGAAGTCTTCTAGCAGTCACAGAGGGTTGATGCTCTAGAAGGGAAGCACGAGCCAACTTGCGAACCGGTAATATCGGTCTGCCTCGACAAATCCTTTCCAGAACGATGCATCGAGATCGGAGCCAACCTCCGTGAACCTTTGAGAACAGAGCTCATAGCCTGTCTTAAGAAGAACCTCAATACGTTCGCTTGGGCCGCGGAGGATATGCCAGGGATCGACATCGGCATAACATGTCATGAGCTCAACATTGACCCGATCTACAAACCCGTCAGACAAAAAAGACGGAAGCTAGGACCAGAGCGTGCCACCGCGGTAAATGAGGAAGTCGAGAAACTTCTCAAAGTAGGGTCAATAATATAAGTCAGATACCCAGATTGACTCGCCAATCCTGTCGTGGTCAAAAAGAAAAACGGCAAGTGGCGAGTATGCGTTGACTTCACCGATCTCAACAAGGTGTGGGAACCGAAATTCACACCACACTTTCCGATAAATAAGATTTCGGAGGAAAGTCAAGTAAACCCGACTTTCCTCAAGGTCCGGATTCTCTCGCTGCCACACGAAATCGAAAGTTTAATAGATAAAATAAGAGTTAAAATATTTGCCGGCTACGTTTTATTGATGAAAGATATGAGTACAAAGATTCTCGAAGACAGAGATTTGCGATTAAAGAAAAGATAGAGAATCGCAGGCAGCCAAGCGTCTAGCTTTGCTCCTAGTCTAACCACCTAAGCCCTAATTCTTCTAAGCTAGCGAATGCTCTAAGTCTATTTTCGGATCCCCTCTCCTGCTCTCTTGCTCTATATATACTCACTCTAGGTCGGTTTGCCTTAGGATGATGGACTTAGCCCTGGGCCCAAGTTTATCTCTCAGGAAGTATTCCATTTTCGTCGATCTTATTAATTATCTCCGAGTTTTCCCTATTTTTCGGTGACTTGATGTTTATCCGATGTTAGAATCGGATAAACCGTCAGCATGATTGGGCCTGAATTCTTAAAATCGTAAAGTAAGTCCGTGGACTTGTCTTAAGTCGTTGAGCGTTTTATACGATTTCTGAAAACTATCTTTCGTAAAATAAACCGTAGCCTAAAGGATCGATGTTCAAGTTAATCGATCTTTGTTTTATACGATATCTTCTACGAGAAATCAACGAATCGAAGATGTTCATTCCGTAGCCGTGATCGTACCAAACTCACGAGGATCGATACAAACAAGCCAAGATGGGATCAGACCGAGCTTGATGGGACGAGACCAGGACGAGGCCGTCGACGGCGTCGGCGGGGCCAGCCGCGGCATGGAGCGCGGCCGCCGGCGATACCGCCAGGTAAGGCCTTGCCGCCAGCCAGGCGAGTGCCGCCCGGCATGGGCAACTTCGTGCGGCAGCGTGCCGCCCGGCCGGCCACGGATGCCGCCCGGCGAGCGGGTGCCGGCGCGCCAGACTTCAGCGTGGCAGCGATACGCCCGGCGCCAGGTTCTTTACGCCCGTGGGTTTTCCGTTGCCCGATCTTTCCTCCGTTGATGCGTTAGTGCGAAATCTTTGAGTCTGGAAGGATCTTTAGCGTAGATTTCGAGATAACGTTTTTTGACCCCAACAGTTAGCCCCATTTCATTAAGATCGAGCGATTTTTTGGGTGAATAGTTAAATTTTCTGAAAATCGAAATTTTCCGGCTAAGGATTCTTTCGAGAAACCTATGTCATCTCCCCTTTTCTTATAAATAGCCAGCCTTCCCTTCCCATTCTTCACATCTTTTCAAATCCTCTCTTCTTCTCTCTCAGAAGGAAAATGTCTTCATCCCAAGTTGAAAGAATGATTCTGATGTTGAGATGGTGAGACCAGCCAAGCTCAGGCGGTTCCGGCCGTTCGGGCGCTACTCCGTCCCTCATTGATGGGTTTGACTTTCAAGGCTAAGCTATCGGCGCAGCGCTCGCGAGCTCAAAGCGGGCGAGGACTGAGGCATCGATGCTCCTTCAGCGGCTCCAACTCCTTTGCATGTTCCTCGATCTCTTTGCCTGTTCCTTGGCCTTCGCCTGTTCTTCGGTTCCCAGCTCGGAAGTCCCATCCGATGCCCTGCCTGCGGAAGGGTTACTGTTCCTGAACAGATTCTTGATGTTCAGGTCCATCCATCGGGTTCTTCGACTGCTCGATCGTGATCTCGAGGAAGAATCGCGATAGAATCCACCTCTTCCCGTGAAGAAATAAATCTTAGGACTGCCAGCGTGGTGCAGCGCCGTTGTCCAAAGGAAGGGCAGGGCTATCGGCATCGGGCGAAAGAAGCTGGGGTGCGAAGGCGAGGAAGGCGAACTTTCGGAGCCGTTGGCCGTCATCGTTCAAGGTTGATTTTAATCTATCCGCAATTTTGTATTGCTTTCTCTTCTTTTTACGATGATACTTACTCCTTCTTTGCGGACAGTTTGTGTAGGCTGATTGGAATGCTTGGGGAGTCGGGTGGAAGTCATTCGCCTATCGAAGGAATTGGAGTGCGTCGCGAGAGCGCTGAAGCGTACTAAGCTGCATTGCAGACTGTCGAGGACACCCATGCCGCCGACGTCCCAGCTTGAGGTTTGTATCAGTGATCTTGAAAGCGTGACCTTGGGAAGACCGCGAGTTAAGTTACAAGGTGAAGAAGGAGAAGAAGAGCAAATCCTCGGAAGTCCGCCATCTTCAGCGAAGATCGGACTCATGAGGAGATGAGCGCCGTAGATCCCTGGGGTTGCGGATGCCATAGCGACTTCTTTAGTCGTCTGACAAGGATGGCCACCTGTTTGAGTCCTTGATAGCCATCTGCAGAGGACTTGGCTTTAAGCGGGGGGAGGGAGTTTGAGCGAGCTCGAAGTTTCTTCGAGTAACGAGGCCGTCTTTGGACTTGGAGGAAGCCGGACTCTCGTCCTGCAAAGGAGAGTGGGCGACCACCGTGGGAGATTTCGATTCAATCCTTGCCGCCTGCAGGCTGAATGCACCATGCGCCGACCTCCGAACTCAGAAGATCAGGAAGCGCGGAGAGGATTGCGAGGCTGGCGTGACGAGGCGGGTAGTGGCGATGCGACCCGAGGAAGCGACGGCGAGGCTATCCCTATCGCAGTGAGGATGAAGGTGGCGCTCCGGGGCGTCTAGGTTTATCAATCCTGGGATTTTATATGTTTGGCGTTAAGAGGCCATGATGTATTACGGGACTGGCGTTGGTGGCAGAATCCGGCCTCTTTTGGGGTTTTGTTTGAACTTTGCGGTCTCAATCTATGAAAGCGTTTTGATTATTTATGAACTTCAGTTTTTGAAGTATGAGAAAGAGGTGTGAGTTGTCGTCATTCCTAGTTCCCGATGATCACCGTACCTATTATTTGCATAAAGCGATTTTCAGCGGTTTATCGATTCTACGAGAGAAGTTAGGTGAAAAAATAGGCTTAAGTGAAGAGACAAATTTTGGATCTCGTATACCATACTATGTCTGTGAGATGTCAAGATCCAGCGTGGCTGGGTTTAGGGCAAGAACAGGTTTACTCTGGGACTGAGGCTTTGCGATGACAAATCGGCTTCGTTTTGCCTGTTTGCGATTTTAACCTGACTCGTACCGTTTAAAATCCAGCGAATTGTTGTCGGCTTATACGATTTGTTTGAAGTGAGTCGAGCTACTTCCTTACGAAGAGCTAGACCAAAATTTTGGATTTCTTGTATAGCGCTATGTTTATCCTTGTCGGATGTAAGAGAGCTACCCTTGAAGGAAGCTATTTGTCTGTTTAGGGCGTTAGAGTTCGTTTGTTGTGATCAGCAACAACGAAATGATACCGTTTTGAGGTGCGTTTGTATGTTGAGAGAGCGAAGATTTCGTCTGCAATGTTTTCGAGGAAAAGAATCCTGGCGTTAGCGGCGTCTCACAGTGCTGAAGGTCGATTTTTCCTTATGCGCATTCGTGATTGAAAGCTTCGCGGGCTTTGGGGATGTCTTTGCGAATGTTAGCAGCCAGAAAACTGTTGTTTCCGTTTTGGACCACGGGACCAAGGGTGGCGTAAATTTGACCAGGGAAGCGTCTACATTCACTTTGCTTGTGAAGTGTTAGCCCTCGGGATTTGTTTTGGATGTAATAATGCGTAGTGGATACTAGATCCGTTGTTGTGGCGTTTAGGCTGATTTGAAAGTCGTGAAAAAAAGTTTGAAAATTTTAGAGTCTTGAAATTTGTGGGAGTATCTGGTATCGTACCCTCCCCTTTTAATTGGGGATAGCTGAATCCGGGTTGGCCATCTGCGTGGATTCTTTTGTACCACGTTTTATCGTTTAGTGGTAGTGATATTTTTTGAGGTGCATCATTCAAGTTCGGGATTTTGGCGTCTTGCATGTTTTGCGATTGGTATGAACCTGGTCGGACTACTTTTATGACTTTGTATGGTCCTTCGGTTTGCTCCGGTTTTCCTGCGTTTGGATTGGCGGTGTTTTGGAAGACTTTGCGTAAGACTAAATCGCCTTCTTTGAACCTGATGGCGACACGAGTTGTAGTACTGCTTGCGGCAGTGCTGGTAATTTGGATTGAATGGCTGGTGCGGCGTTCATTGATAAGATCGAGATTGTCCAGCATCATAAGCGTCGTTTAAATCTTCGTTGGGAGGAATCTTCTCCGCACTCAATTCTACAGCGGGGATCATGCATTCCGTTCCATAGCGAATGGAGTTTCACCTGTAGCCCGTCTTGGGGTTGTGCGATGTGACCAAAGAACTCCTCGAGCTCCTCTGCCCATCGCCTTTTGGCGTAGGCGCTTAGTCCGTCGAAACGGTCTTGTTGATGGTTTCTGCCTGTCCGTTGCATTGCGGATACCGGGAGTTGACTTTGTAAGTCGTATTTTCCACTTTTCGCAGAATGCTTGAATCGAGCAGAGATAAATTGAGATCCATTGTCATTACGATTTAGTATGGGACCCCATGTCTAGTTATGATATGTTTCCAGGCGAAGTTCTCGACTTGTGTCTTTTGATACTTGCGTAGGATTCTGCTTCTACCCATTTGGAAAAGAAATCCGTGAGGACTAGGAGAGCGTTTTTGTTTTGATGGGTGCATAGGTCCGACAATGTCCATGGACCATCGCATGAAAGGATAGGGGACGAGATTGAGGAGAGGATTTCGCGGGTTGATGGATTGTTGGAGCATGCCTTTGGCATTTCTGCGCACTTCGGTGAATTTCTATGATCTTTACCATGGTTGGCCAATAATAACCGTGGCGTTTGATTTTGACTCGAGAGATCTTCCGCCAGAATGATTTCCGCATGATCCAGAATGGACCTCTTCCATGATTCTTCTTGCCCTTTCTCCTTCTGCGCATGTCATGAGAGGACGGAGAAACACCACTTATAAATTTCTCCCTCATCGTGACTACCGTGGTTGCAGGTTTTCACTTCTGAGCAGCCCATTTTGGTGGGTAAGGTTCCATTCCGCGATATAGGCTCGGATTGGTTCTAACCAAGGGCTATCGCAGCCATACTTCGGTTGGGTCCACATCCGCTTCGGTTGATCCTCGACTTCTTCCATCTTCAATCTCTCCCGGATTAGATTGGCGACCAGGTGGTCGATGCTTGGATGTTCGATGAATTCGACGGGATTATCCTTTGGAGCCCTGGATCTGAGGCGAGGGCAGCCAAAGGCGTCGGCCTGGGCGTTTTCGGCGAGGAATTCTGGTCAGGCGAACTGAAACTCTGAGCCAGTTCTTGGGCGAGTTTTAGATATCGTCCATCCTTTAGTCTCTTGCCTCATATTCTCCGCTGTATTGATTGGCGACTAACTGAGAATCGCAGTAAGCGTGAATATTACGGATTTTAATCCATGGGCCAGCCGAAACCTGCGGCGAGTGCTTCGTATTCTGCCTCATTGTTTGAAGCATGAAAAGCCAATCGGAAAGACTGTTCTAGGATTTCCCGTTAGGAGGTGAGTCGTATTCGATTCGGATCCTTGTTTGGGCGAATCCGTCGGCGTGGAGGACCCAAGTTGAGTTTGGTTCCTCGTTAGTCATGTCTCTAGTGGGTAACTCTACCAAGAAATCCATAAGTACTTGGGACTTTGCACATGTCCTTGGCGATATTCGACGTCGTATTCACTCAGTTCGATTGCCCATTTGCGAGCCTACCAGATTGGCTCGGACTGTGCAGGATTATCCGCGGTGGAGCGTGGTGAGAACCACTATAGTATGAGACTGGAAATATGGTCTTAGTTTTCTTGCGAGGTTATGGCGGTGAATGCTAATTTTCCATTAGCGGTATCGAGTTTCCGCATCCATGCGTCTTGCTACGTAAAGATTGGCTTTTGTTAGCGTTCTTCTGTATCAGGACGCCACTGACTGCTGTTGCGGAAACTGCGATATAGAGGAAAAGAGGTTCACCTTCCACGGTTTCGAGGACTGGTGGAGTGGCAGGTAATGTTTCAACTGTTGGAAAGCTTTTCACATTGCTCGGACCATTCGAACTTCTTGTTTCCTTTAATGTTTACGTAAAACGGTAGGCACTTATCCGTGGAGCCGAGATGAAAGCGGTTCAAAGCCGACTCTTCGGTTAGCCTTTGGACTTCGCTTGGTTCTCGGGAGGCCATCTCTATCAGTCGTCGATTTGTTTAGGGTTGGCCCGATTCCGATCGTTCACGGTATCGAGGAATTCTCCGATACCGCGAATCTACATTTCGCGGGTTGAGTTTCATGTTATGCTGGTTGAGTCGTGCAAAACATTCCTCTAGGTGGGCTACATGATGCGTGTTCGTCAAAGAGTTTTACGAAACATATTCGATAATACGTTGCACCAGCGTTTTAAAGACGAAAGGCGTTACCTTGTAGCTTAATCGTTCGAGGTCTGTGATGAATGCAGTTTTTTTAGCGGTCGTCGGATTCATCATGATCTGATTGTATCCGGAAAAAGCGTCCATGAATGGCGAAGCTTGTTTCCAGGTTGCTGACCAGTCGGTCGATGTGGAGCGGGAAGCAGTCCTTGGACAGGCTTTATTCAGATCCGTGAAATCGACACAGACTTCGCCACTTGCGTTCTTCTTTTACCACGGCGGGGTTGGCAAGCCAGTCTGGATACCTAACTGTTATCGACCCTACTTTGAGGAGTCTTTCGACTTCCTCGTTGACTGCGGTGAACGCCTCAGGTCCCAACTTTCGTCTCTTTTGTTTCACGGGTTTGAGTCGAGTCGATGTTAAGTTCGTGACATGTTACGCTAATGTCGATTCGGGCATATCCTCCGCAGCCGAACGTACTGAGGTTCTTTTGAGGCATCGATGAGCTCTGTTTTATTGGTTGCGGAGGTTAGCTCGATTTGACGCACCGTTCGGAAGGAATCGTCGAGGCAAATTGAGACCACCGGTTACAGGTTGGTTCACGCTTCCCTTCCAGGGCCTCAGCTCTTTGGGACTGCCAGAAGGTTTCTGGCGAGTGGTGAATCGTTGCTTTTCGAGAGGTCTCGATTTGAATTTTCCGTTTTAGTTGGTGGCGAGGTAGATTTGCGCTGCTCGTGACTACCATGTATTGTTTGACCCGAAGGCGTCGGGAACTTGAGGCATAGGTGGAATGTTGATGGGATCGCTCTCATGGAGTTTAGCCGGAGTTCCAACTATCGCGTTGTAGGATGTTGGACCATCGATCACCAGGAATTCCGTGTTTTGGCGGCGCTCGGCTCTGACTAGGAGGTTAGTCGAACCGAGGGTCATAATTTCTCGAGAGTCGAATACTGGGCTGGGGTCATCTGTAAGGATGCTTAGATCGGCGCCCATCCTCGAGGGTGCTTTTATAGATAATATTAGCCGAGCATCCGGTGTCGACTAATACCCTTCTACGTCAATATCCTGGATCGTGAGTTCTATTAGCGAGGAGATTGTTGTGAGTTTTGGCCAGGCGTTGCTCGATCCTCGAAAGATACGATGTTGCGGGCTGGCGAAGAAGCCATACTGAACCCGATCGATTGGTGGTTTTCGAGTTAGAGAATCCGTCCCCCAGCGCTTGGCGGGAACGAAATTCACCGTCAATTTCCGATAAATAAGATTGCGGAGGAAAGCCAAGTAACCCGACTTTCCTTGAAGGTCAGTTCTCTCGTTGCCACCGCGAAATCGAGAAAGTTCAATAGATAAAAATAAGAGTTGAAATATTTGCCGAAGTTTTATTAGATGAAGATATGAGTACAAAGATTCTCGAAAGGCAGAGAGATTTGCGATTAAAGAAAAGATAAGTGCTTGAGCGCAAGCGTCCTAAGCAGCTCGCTAGTCTAACCACCTAAGCCCTAATTCTTCTAAGCTAGAGATGCTCTAAGTCTAATTTTGGATCCCCTCTCTCTGCTCTTATATATACTCACTCCTAGGTCGGTTTGCCTTAGGATGATGGACCTCGCCTTTGGGCAAGCTTATCTCTTAGGAGTATTCCATTTTCGTCGATCTTCGTAATTATCCTCGAGTTTTCCCTATTTTCGGTGACTTGATGTTTATCCGATGTTAGGAAATCGGATAAACCGTCATAGCCTGATTGGGCCTGAATTCTTAAAATCGTTAAGTAAGTCCGTGGACTTGTCTTAAATCGTTGAGCGTTTTATCGATTTCTCGAAAAGACTATCTTTCCGTAAAATAAACCGTATAGCCTAAAGGATCGATGTTCAAGTTAATCGATCTTTGTTTTATACGATATCTTCTACGAAATCCAATCCTTCTAGTTTTGTCGTAAAACATCGAGGGCGATTCCAACCGAATCGAAAGATGTTCATTCCATAGCCGTGATCGCACCAAACTCGAGGATCGATCCAAACAAGCCAAGATGGGATCAGACCGAGCATGATGGGACAGACCAGACGAGGGCCGTCGACGGCCAGGGTTCTTTACGCCGTGGGTTTCCGTTGCCGATCTTTCCCCATTAGTCAGTTCGTGCTGGAAATCTTTGAGTTTGGAAGGATCTTTAGCCGTAGATTCGAGATAACCATTTTGACCCCAACAAGGCCTGTTCAAAATTGCTTTCGCGTCCGCACATTGACCGTGGTCGAAACAACAGCGGAAACAAGCTCTTATCATTTATGGACGCTTTCTCCGGGTACAATCAAATCATGATGAATCGGCGATCGCTTGAAGATGCATTCATCACTGACCGCTACGTCTTGCTAAAAGTAATGCCTTTCGGTCTCAAAACGCTTGAGCTACTTACCAACGACTTCGTCATTGAATGTTCTCCGAGCAGCTCGGAATGACCATGGAAGTATACATCGATGACATGCTTGTAAAATCCCTTGAACACAATCACGATATCCCACTGGAAGAGTGCTTAATAAGGTTGAACCTATAACAAGAAACTAAACCCGCAAAATGCAGGTTCGGTAGCCGGGAGTTTCTTGGTTATCTAATCGCGTGTCGGCGAATCGAGGCCAACCCCAACAGATAAACACATTGATAGAAATGGATCTCGGCCAAAGACAACGGGAAGTCAAAGGCTTGGGAAGAGTCATATTTGAACCGTTTCATCGCTCGACGACAAGTGCCTGCCTTTCACGACACATTGAAAGGAACAAGAGTTCAAGTGAATCGGAAGAATCGAAAGGCTTTCCAACAGCTGAAGCGTTACTTGGCCACTCCTCCTGTTCATGAAAAACCGGTAGAGGGAGAACCTCTATTCCTGTACATCGCGGTCTCAGCGACAAAAGCCTTTTATCAGAGAAGAATCGCGGTGAACAAAACCGATCTTTTACATAAGTAAAACGTTGCTGGACGCTGAGACACGGTACCCCTTAACGGAAAAACTAGCACTCGCCGTTGTAACATCGGCAAGAAAGCTCAGGCCATATTTCCAGTCTCATACCATAGTGATCCTCACCACCTTTCCCTGCGCACGATTCTGCACAGTTCGAGTCAGTCAGGATGGCTCGCGAAATGGGCAATCGAATTAAGGGAGTACGATGTCGAGTACCGCCCAAGAACCTGCACAAAATCTCAAGTGCTGGCGGATTTCTTGGTAGAATTGCCCACGGGGGATATGACAAACACAGAACCAGATTCAACTTGGGTTCTTCACGTCGATGGATCATCGTCCAAACAAGGATCCAGAATCGGAATTCGGCTCACTTCGCCTATCGGAGAAATCTTGGAACAGTCGTTTCGGTTAAAATTCCATGCATCAAACAACGAGGCTGAATATAAAGCACTCATTGATGGATTACGACTAGCCCATGGACTGAAGATTTGCAATATCCTCGCTTACTGCGATTCTCAGTTAGTTAAGCAAATCAATGGGGAATCTGAGGAGCGCGACGAAAGATGGCGATATCTAAAATCGTCTAGGACCTGGCCCAAGACTTCGACCACTTCGCCCTCACTAGAATTCCTCGCTCGGAAAATACCCAGGCAGATGCCTTGGCCGCACTCGCATCAAGCTCGGATCCAGGACTAAAACGGGTAATCCCCGTCGAGTACATTGAACATCCGAGCATCGGACCGCCGGTAATCGCCAATCTGATTAGAGCACAAATCGAAGATGCAGAGGAAATCAAAGATCAACCAGAAGAGAACGTGGATCAGTCTGAATACGGCTGTGACAGCCCATGGCTGGAGCCGATCCGAGCCTATATAGTCGATGGAACTACCGCCCGAAAAATGGGCGCCCAAAAGATTAAAACCTGCGCACTATACGTAACAGTAGAGGGAGAAATCCAAAAATGGAGATTCTCCGGCCCTCGCCATACCTGAGGGAAAAGCGAGAAAAGTAATGGAGGAGGTCCACTCTGGATAGTGCGGAAACCAGTCTGGTGGAAGATCACTGCGCCGTCAAAATAAAGCGCCACGGTTATTACTGGCCAATATGATCAAAGACTGCAGCGAGAATTCGCGCGGAGATGCGAAAATGCCAAAGGCACGCACCAACGATCCATCAACCTGCAGAAGTCTCGTCCATGTCGTCTCCAGATCCTTTATCGCGGTGGTCCATGGATATCGTCGGTTCCTTGCACAACTCAAAACAGAAACGCTTCCCGGTCCTCACGGATTTCTTCTCAAAGTGGGTAGAGGCAGAATCATACGCAAGTATCAAGGCGCACAAATCGAGAACTTTGTATGGAAAAACATCATCACTAGATTTCGGGTCCCTTATGCGTGTGGGAACAACGGATCTCAGTTCATCTCTACCCGATTGAAAATTCCAAAGTGGAAAATAGGACTGACCATCAACTCCTAGTATCCACAATGTAACGCCAGGCAGAGATCATTAACAAAACCGTCCTCGACGGGTTAAAAAGCGCTTAGAAGCCAAAGGGACGATGTGCGAGAGGACCTCGATTCTGGTCACATCACAACCTAAAGACGGCTACGGGAAACCCCTTTCCCTCGTTTATGGGATGGAATGCATGATCCCATCAGAAGTAGAATTTCGGAGGCGGAGAAGATTCTCCCGAATGAGAAAGTCTCAACAATGCTATGCTGCTGGATGAACTTCGATCTCATTCGGCGACGAGACCAAGCGCTTATACGAATCAAAATTCCCAGCGCGCTGCCGCCAAATACTACTCGCGTTGCGGCGGAGGTTCAATGAAGCGACCTGGTTCTGCGAATCTTCCAAAACACTGCGAATGTAGCAGAAAACTGGAGAAAAGCGGAAGGACCATACAAGGTCATAGAGGTGGTCCGCCAGGATCATACCAAATCGAACATGCAAGACGTTAGGATCCAAAGAACCTGGAATGCGCGGTGCATCTTAAGAAATACTACTATTGATCTTAGTGGGAACTGAAATACGAGATGGCAGTCCCGAAAAGTGCGTGAGGCAGCTTCGTCAGCGTTCAGCTATCCCCATCTCAAAGTGGAGCCGATAGCATACTCCCACAACTTTCAAAGACTCGACCTATTCGAGCTTTGCGGAAAAAGCGACCTTCGACCGCCAATCCGGCTATCCGCAAACGGCCAGCGGCAATCAAGAACTTCGCCCAGGCGCCTAAGCAAAGCAATTAGTTATCACCTAGAATTGGACGAACCCGAATGCTCATAAAAGGGCATCAGCCGAAAAAGCGATAAATGTGGCAGAAAAAATCAACTTCGGCACTTTTGACGTTAAGCTACGGCAGTTATGATTTTTTTCGAAAGCGTATTCTTGTTGCCAAAACAAACCTAAGTACACCTAGCGGTAAAATGCTGCTTCGTAATAACGTTGTTGCTGATCTGAAACAAGCGAACCCTAGCGATCTAAACACACATCAGCCGCCCTCGAGAAAGGATAGGCTCTCTTACATCCGACAAGGATACCATGGCTAGCTATACAAAGAAATCCGAAATTTTGGTCAGCACCTCCAAGCGGCCTTTGGAAGTAGCTCGATTCGTGCCAAGACAAGTCATATAAGCCGGCAACAATTCTGAGTTTATATCAGTAAGAATCAGGTTGAAAATCGCCCAACCAGGCAAAGCGAAAGTGATATCACTCAAATTACCCTAAGGAGTGACTTTACTCTCTCAAATAAGAGGTTCGGTTGTAGTACAGGGATCAAATCCACATAGAGCTAGTGTACAAATAAGATGCAATCTTAATGACTATGCTAGGTTGAAAATAGTTTAAAGTAAAGTGCAGGTTTGCTGAGTAAGGATGATGAGATTACTCAGTTGAAAGGATTGGTTTTGAAAACGATAAAAGAAAAGTAGTTAGATTCAAGGTAAGTATTCAGGAATTCAGGTTATAAATACTATAAAGGCTAACAAGTTACTTGCATGATATGTGAGCTCAACACTTATTAAATGAATCCATCAGCTCTGCAGCATTATTTAGACCATCTATTACTTAGATGCTAAATGGTGTTAGGTGGCTACTTCTGCTGCTGGTATCGCCGATAGTTCGATAGGAATATCGACGATACCCTCTAGCTACGTCGATCGATTACTCTATAGATTATCGATCGTCTGATAAACAAGCTTTATCTTGGCGAGTTGATACAATGCTCACCATGATCTTAGATCAGCTTTAGCATATCTCAAGAGGGTCATAGCATGTTTAGGATGTTATCAGGCATTGCATGTAATAAATCAATGCAATCAAGTTCATGTTCTAGGTAGCTAAGTAGAAAGCATTAATGAACAATCCAAACAATAAATATCCAACTAGCGAATTATAGGTGGGGCTAATCCCTCATATCCTATTTAAACCCTAAGTCTAACAAGTGAATCTACTCAGACATGGCTAAGTAGTTCATAGCAACAAGGTAATAATAGGAGTTCATAGATATATATGAGAATGAACACTTAAGTTCCAATCAAAAATCTTTGGATCTTTCCTCTCTAGATCTAGTCCTATAACCTTTATTAACAAATAAAGAACTGAAAGAAAAATGAGTAGAAGTAGAAGAAACTCTTAAAACTTATTACTGTACAAGATTGTGTATGAAAGAGACTTGAATGAAAAGCTTGTTTTAATGCCAAAACACTTAGGCATATAAATATATGAGTTCATTAGGTTAAAAAAACTTCGCCAGGGCATTCTTGTAAAATGTGATATCTTGGGCTTCAAGTTGACCAGAGTCCAACTTGTCTTTCAGCCGCCTCAATATCGTCGATAGTACAGGTGTACATCGATCGATTATGTCTCGATGTATCGTCCTTCGACTAATGTGTGTCGATGATTGCACAGAGTGTGCATCGATCGATGTGTAACTCGATGGACCTCTGGTCTTGATCTCGGTGAACTCTTCTTTAAGCTCCAAAAGGCACCTAAAACATCACTTTTCTCCAAAATGCTTCTGAACCTGAAGACATACCTAATAGACTCCAAAACATAGATAATAGTAGTAAAAACACTCATATACCAGGGTAAAAGCGGGTAAAATCCATGGTATATCAAGAAAGCCTACTTGTCATCGCGTAGCCCAGTCGAGACTAAACCTAGGTCTTGCCTAAACAGCCAAGCTGGATCTTGACATCTCAAAGGCATAGTATCAACACCGAATCTGAGATCCAAAATTTGTCTCTTCATTTTATATTTATGCGTTTATGAGTCTCATGACCAAAGAAGACGGGAATTTCATCTTACTTGCCAATGATAGATATGGTGATCATCGAGGGCAGAATGAGGCGACAACTCACACCCTGTCCTCTAACCGAAGAGCGGAAGTTCTCTTGATTTATAACAGACGGAAAATTTTATAGATTGAGCCAAGCATCTTACAAAGCCACAAGGGCAGGGGATTCAAACCACCAGCGGTTAGGTCTTAGAACATACAAATACGGCCTCACAAACAGGCCAAACAAAACCTAAAAGAAAATCTCGAAAGGATTGTTACCCCTAGGCACTCCTCGGAGCACCGCCTAAATCTCAACCTCATCAAAACTCGGACAGCATCACCATGCTCCTAAACGCATCAGCCATCATGATAGAACTTTTCAGATTCTAATCATGATGTAGTATAGGATTGGGTCTGGTGACAATGGGAAGCAGGAGTGCAGCCTATGCCACTTAGTTAGAGAATGATGATTCTGAAACTAGAACAATAAGTAAAACAACACAAAAGCAAACTTTCTTTCTTATGAGGGAGAATGAGACCCATGGGTGTAGGGACTTGATATCAAATGATTAAGTTTCAATCCAAGATGCTAACTTTTCAATCAATCTAATCCTTATGCCTAGACAACTAAACTAAGCAAGCTCTATCCCTAGATGAATGCTCTTTTGCTATGATCACCCAAGTACACCAAATCCCTTTGGCTGTAATGATCAAAGCAAACAATGAGAATGAGTCTAATAGCAATCCTAGCCTCTAAGACAGCTAATCCCTTAGGCAAAGAAAGCTAAAAGCATAGATGAGTTGGTTCAGACATTTCATAGAACACCTTCGGGCATGAAATGCCTATAGCTCTATGTTTGAGAGGCCAACTCAAATATAGCTTTAAAAACACCAAATCTATGCAAGGAAATGATAGATCTAATACTAGACACCTTGGATCCAACAATCACTCTCTATCACTAACCCATGGATCTTAGAAAGAATCTACTCACTAATCCACATGCTTATTCTTAAACCCATGAGAGATTCAAGCATAAACATATAGAAAAGAAAGGAGATGAGATAAACAATCAAGAACCATGAGATGAGATGAGATTAATAAATCAAAGATGAAGCTTTACTCAAAGGTTTTTGTTCTTAGATCATAAAAAATAACATAAGTCTCAAACTTGAGTTTATGAGAGTATTTATAGTGGGCTTAAAAACCCTAAACACATAATAAAAAAATGACTAAAAGCCCTTAGAAGATTAAAGGTCTAAACCAATCAGAATGCTCCAAAGGAAAAGCTTCGGATACACGGTGGATGACCTTCTTGAGCGGGTATGGCTGGCGGGTATGAGCTGCGTCCGTCGTCAACAGGCCATCAGGCGTCTGCGGGTCTTCTTGGCGAGTTGTTGAGGAGGTCGCGTCTTGAGCTCATCTCTTCAGTCCAACCACGTCTCTTGGTAGAAGTGGCGGGTGAGGGAAGTCGGGTGTCTGCTGATGTAGCGGGCTGGAATGGCGGATGGGAAGCGTCCAGTGATCTGGACGCACGTGTGTCTTAGCGTCCAGCACCATCAGGTGCGGGTCCTTCAGGCCTTGTGTGCCGGGTGACTCCATGCGGCGGTGTGTGTGACGGGTGGGGCGTGGCGTCGTCTCGCCCGGCTTCATCCTGGGTGGTGCTGGCGCGTCGAGCCTCGTCTCTTCAGCAGGACGTCTTGGTCGTCCTAGAGTCGGGTTGAACTGTCGCGTCCGTCCTAAGCTTCCAGCACAATCAGGACGTGCGGTGCTTGTCCCAGGTCGTCTGGCCGCGTCAGCTCGTCAAGCAAGGTTTGATGGTTGGCCTCGGGTGTGCTGCCGGGTGGCGAGCATGCTTCACTCAATGGATCATAACTCCTTCAATATTGCTCCCAAATGTCTTGAAACCACTTTCATTGGAAAGCTAACTCAGAAAGCCATGTCTCCACCAAATATAAACATCAGAAGATACTTCTAAAGCCTTTGTCCATGTTTATCTTTAAACCTCTCTTTTTCATCACCAAACTCCCAAACATCTTCAATATCTCCAAGTGTGCTCCAACACCTAATAGGGACTTATGAATGCAAAATGAGCCTAAAGATGCCTAAAGCCTAATCTAAATGAGCAAAATGCATAAGATATGATAACTAAAAACATGTAAATATGCAAGACATCAACTCCCCCACACTAGTCCTTTACTTGTCCACAAGTAAACTTGCAAGGACTAAGGAGGAGAGGTTTGAAGGAGGGGACTCATAGCCAAAAGAATGCTCTTCTTAGCTCTCAACGGATAACCTTGCACAAACATACCAAGTAGCAGGGCAAAACTCATAACTCTAACTTATCAAGGCCTATCTTAACTCCTTTGATCCCTACACTTACTCATCATGAATCCACAACCCACAATTCCATCTGCCCTCTAACAATCATTAAGCAAACTCAAAGACTTCTTGCAAATGGTCAAATGGTCCAAGTCATTTGGTTTGGTGGTGAAAAGTTTATTCAAGAATGAAACAGGGTTCAAAGGGATCTTTAGAGGGTGGTTCACTCTCGAAACAAGTAGCCTTGACATTGCACATAATATATCTAGAGGGATCAACTCATGCATACAATGCTCAATCTCCATTGTTCTACCCTTTCCCAAAATACATAGATCACATCTTTATTCCCAATGCCAAAATGCCACTCATCTCTCTTAGATTTCCCCCAAATGTTCAAGATATTTTCTCATTTGAAACTCCTTCTTAATGAAGTCTACAAGGGAATTTACATTTCAAAACTCTTTTCAGCTCTTTCTAGATATTCTAGCCCTTTCATTATTTTTTTTTTTCTTCTTTTCTTTTCTTTTCTTTTTTTTTTTTTTTATGGGGGCAAGACTTTTCAAACTACTTGGAGCTTACAATTTTTCATTCCTCTTATCCCTTACAGACTTAATCACTTATAACAATAGAGTCTCATGAGTCAACCTTTCTTTCATAAACCTTTCATTTCCTCAAGATCATACCATACAACCTCACCCCCCCATCCTGAAAGCTAGACGTGTAGAGTGTCTAATCTAGCTAAAATGGAGATCAAAGCATTGTCGTTCCCAATACTCTCAACATTATGCACATGTAAAAGCTTTCCAAGAAGGCCTCACTCAACAAATAATGAAAGCTTGAAGGAGTAAAAGGGTTTAAAGTGGAGTGCCCACTTGAGCTTGTCCAAAAAATAGACAAAGATGGGAGGACAGCTCAATGTAGGAACGAAATTCACACCGTCAATTTTAATGAATAAGATTGCGGAGGAAAGCCAAGTTAACCCGACTTTCCTTGAAGGTCAGTTCTCTCGACAATAGCGACAAGTGACCGAATAAATGGAAAAATTTGTTAAGATTTGAGACTGGACCTTAAGAAAGGCTGCCTACGTACCCTTCGAGGATCAAGTCGGACGTAGTTCAGTTAGAAAGAATTGAACAGAGATCGAACCGTCTGGCAGGTTAGTCTAGTATGGCGTTTGTCATAGAAACAGGCATGTCGAAGATAGCGCCTAGGGTTTCTATGTCGGAGCTCTTAAGTAAAATTGTCGATCCTTCGAGAGGAGCGAAGATTTGCAAGCAGGGCGGACCAGGCGTTCTAGGGCCTGGTTAAGTAATATGGCGTTGGTCATAGAAGCGGGCATGTCGAAGATAATGCCTAGGGTTTCTATGTCGAAGCTCTGAGTAAAAGTATAGTTAGATCCTTCGAGGAGGAGCATGGGTCTGCGGAGAAGATAAAACTAGAACAAAGTGAAGGCGTTCTGAGTCCTGCCTCGCTGGCCTAACGCCTAAGTTCTAAGTTCTCTAAGCTAGCAGGATGCTCTAAGTCTCAATCTAGGATTTTCGGATCCCTTTCTCTTCTGCCCTTGCTCTCCTATATATCCACTCCAAGGTCGGTTTGCCTTAGGATGATGGACCTGCCTTTGGGCCCAAGCTTATCTCTTCGGAAGTATTCCATTTTAGTCGATCTTTGTAATTATCCTCGAGTTTTGGTGACTTGATGTTTATCCGATGTTAGGGATATCGGACAAACCGTCATAGCCTGATTGGGCCTGAATTCCTAAATCGTAAGTTAGTCCGTGGACTTGTCTTAAGTCGTTAAGCGTTTTATCGATTTCTCGGAAAGACTATCTTTCTAAAATAAACCGTATAACCTAAAGGATCGATGTTCAAGTTAATCGACCTTTTTTATACGATATCTTCTACGAATCCAATCCTTCTAGTTTTGTTCGTAAAACATCGAGGGCGATTCAATCGAGTCGTAGGATGTTTATTCGTAGCCGTGATCGTCCCAAACTCATGATGATTGATCCAAACAAGCCAAGATGGGATCAGACCGAACCACGATGGGACCGAGACCAGGGCGGAGCCGTCGACCGCGCCAGGCGGTGCATGAGCCAGGCCAGCCAGCGCGGCCGAGTGCCGCGGCATCGGCGGGTACCGCCGGTAGGCCAGCCCGTGCGGCAGTGCGCGCCAGCGGGCAGTGCAGCGTATGGGCAACCACGTCGGTGCCGCCGCCAGGCAGTGCAGCGGCAATACGCTGACGGGTGCCGCCCGGTATGGGCGAATGCCGCCCGGCATAAGGCAGCCAGCGTGCCAGTGCCGCCCGGCATGAGCGGCCAGCGTCCGCAATGCGCCGGTATGAGCCAGCGTGGCCAGTGCGCCCGGCATGAGCGAATGCCCGGCGCCAGGCGGCCGATGTCCGCGTGCCGCCCGGCGCCAGGCGTACGCGGCGCCAGGCGCGTCCGCCAGGTGCGCGGCGCCAGGTAGTGCCGCCGGCATCAGTCCAGCCCGCGTGACGGTGCCGCCGGCGCCAGGCCAAGTGCCGCCAGCGCCAGGCTGAAGATCTCGGCGAGGTGATTTGATATCTTGATCGTTTTCTGGTTCCTCACGGTTTGAAGAGAGCGACCTCTTGAAGTTTGAGGCAGATTCTTTTGTTTAGGGTTTTGTGGTGATCGAATCTTGATGTCCTTGGGCGGACCGATCTTTCGGGGACTCTCGTCGGCCCGTCCGTAGTCTTCGATCTCACAGAGAGTGGATATTCTAATTTGAAAATCTCGTATAACTTTTGAAATTATCCGAGACTTTTGTTTCAAGAAATACTTTCTAGAGACTTTCAGTCATTGATTCCGTCGTGACGATTTTGACACCAACAGTTAGCCCCAGCTCGTTAGAACCTGTGATGTTCTTGCGGCGATAAGATATCAGGTAAGATAGGCGGAATTAATGGTTGAAAGGCTCCGTTGAAAGTGGTAAGATTGGGGCTCGCCTTTTCGAAGGCTGCCTACATTACCCTTGTTGTAGGGATCAAGCCTTCCGTAGTTCGTTTTGGTTTAAGACCCTTGTGATCTGTTTTCCGTGAGACTTATATGGTCTGGTTATGTGTCATGAGAGACTTTCGAGCATGATGCTGTTGATGTATTTGTTTTCGATTATTTATGAACTTCAGTTTTGAAGTATGAGAAGAGGGTGTGAGTTGTCGTCTCATTCCTAGTTCCTGATGATCACCATTACCTATTGTTTGCATAAAGCGAGATTTTCAGCGGTTTACCGATTCTGCGGAAAGTTAGGTAAAGCGAATAGGCTTAAGTGAAGAGACAAATTTTGGATCTCGTATACCATACTATGTCGTGAGATGTCAAGATCCAGCGTGGCTGGAGTTTAGGGCAAGACCTAGGTTTACTCGGACTGAGGCTTTGCGATGACAAATGGCTTCGTTTTGCCTGTTTGCGATTTTAACCTGACTTCGTACCGTTTAAAATCCGGTTGTTGTCGGCTTATATGATTTGTCTGGAGTGAGTCGAGCTACTTCCTTCTGAAGAGCTAGACCAAAATTTGGATTTCTTGTATAGCGCTATGTTTATCCTTGTCGGATGCAAGAGCCTACCCTTGAAGAGCGGCTATTTGTCTGTTTAGGGCGTTAGAGTTAGTTTGTTGTGATCAGCAACAACGAAATGATGCCAGTTTAGAGGCATGTTACCGTTTAGAGGTGTGTTTGTATGTTTTGAGTTCTAGAGGCGAGATTTCGTGCGGAGCGTTTTGAGAAAAAGAATGTCCTTGGCGTTAGCGGCGTCTACGATGCTGAAGGTCGAGTTTCCCTTGTGCGCATTTCGTGGTTGAAATGTTGGCGGGCTTTGGAGATGTTTTCGCGAATGTTAAGCCAGAAACTGTTGTTTGGTTTAGGCCTAGGACCAAGAGGTGCGTAAGTTCGACCAGGAGAAGCGTCTACATTCACAGTGCCGTGAAGTGTTGGCCTTCGGGATTTGTTTGTATATATTAAGGATGACTTCATTATAACTCTTGGAGCCTTGTCACGAGTGTTTCTTTTCATGCAGTGTTCACAGTATAGAACTTAATCGATTGGCGATGAGTTTGAATCTTCCGTTAACCATATGGTTGTTAGGACTGAGTTTTGGTATGGAGAGTTTATCATTATGATTTCGATTCTGGGTTATCGACAAATTGCTTGCGTAATAGTCACTTGGCGTTCTATGAACAAATCGTGGATTGTTGTTTTAGCCGTTAAGTGATTGGGCGATTTCATCAGTAGCTTTGGATTGGCATGGAGGCTAGATTCAGCCGTATCGCCAAGGAAGTTGTTGGTAAGCGATCAGACCATGACCCTTATTAAGGTCATGTTAGTTCTGATTGTCCTTAATGGGGATGCGAATTCAGGTCGGGCTTTACGGAAGAGCGTAGTTGGCGAGGGCAAATAAGCGTTGCGAGATAGACATGCCAAGCATAGCGGAGTTTTCTGAGTTATGGCTGATGGCTTTTAGAAGCGATCTTCCACTTTAGGTCTCAGTTATCGATGAATGGTTCATTATAAATTTTTTTGTTGCATGAAAATCGTTTCATTTTATCGAGGGACAAAGTTTAAAGGGATCGGCGGGACGCGTGCGGGTTAGTCTGCGTGATTATTTCCTGCTTTCGGGCGTAACCAGCGAGGAGTGAAAGCGAGGCCAGAAACCTTGTGGGCGAAAACTGTCTATGTCGGTTACCCGTTGGACCCATTATGTTTATTTTCACGAAAGTTGCTTTGTATGAATTGCTTCGACCATACAGAGGATTTTTAGTAAAAGTGATATAAGGGTTTTAGCAAAGGTAACGGGCGTTTCTCACAAATTACTTGCGATATTAGCGACCACGGATTATGTTTTCCTCATTCACTTTTGCGTGCTGCGAAATCGTTTTGCATGAGACCGATCATGTTTTCCCTAGGCTGTTTTGTTTTAAAAGCGTTCTTGTTATCTGAAAGTAATGGATGACCGGTTTCATGGAGATGAAAATGCAGATTGTTAAAGTAGCGATGTTTCAGCGGATTACGGGAGATGTTTCGCTATGATTTCGACCTTTGGAATGAAAGCTGCTTGAACTACTCGTGGAGTTTTACGAAGGTTATTTAGTTATTTTAAGTAGTTCACCGTCGTGCTATTAGTCTGGCGTCGGTACCGCGTTTTGATTCGCGAGTTTCGCGGCGAGAGGTGACATAGAGTTTTCAGGACTATGTTTGTAGCGGTTGGGCTATGCGCTAAGCGTTCTTAAGATGAATCTTATTGCTGCGAGAGTTTTCTTTGTCAAAGCGTTGTCTTGATGCTGAAGCAAAAGTTTTCGAAGATGGGATTATCACGGATATAGTATCGTACCTACTTCCCTTTCTTTCACGAAAAGCGGGTTAGCCGTTCTTCGAAGGCTTGTATGCGTTTTTCTTTCTTTTAGAGCGGGATGAGTATGCTTTTAGAGCGGCGTGGCGATCGTTTCGGTTTTGAGAGACTAGATCGGTTTGCATGTTCTGCCTGGACAATCAAGGAGCGATGGAACAAGACTGGAAATTTTGCCTAAGACTTAGCTTGCTAGACTATCCACAAATCCTAAGT
Organism: Brassica nigra; assembly: GCA_016432835.1. Taxonomy (NCBI): domain Eukaryota; kingdom Viridiplantae; phylum Streptophyta; class Magnoliopsida; order Brassicales; family Brassicaceae; genus Brassica; species Brassica nigra. The sequence continues at coordinate 28,815,326 of CM028242.1, forward strand.
TCCCTAAATTCGGCAGTTTTCAAGGCGTTTTGTTCCTGTCCTACAAAGAATTAAAACCCTTACAAAATTTTTCGAAAATAGTCTTTTGAAGGTTTGGCATTTCGAAGGAATCCCATTTCCTCATTATAGTCGAGGCGATTGGTGTTTAGAATAACCGTGATCGTACCAAACTCACAAAGATTGATCTAAACAAGCCAAGATGGGATCGGACCGACGCGATGGGACGAGACCAGGGCGAGAGTCGACCGGCGCGCCAGGCGAGTGCGGCGGCATGAGCCAACCAGCGTCCAGCGTGCGCCGGCGCCAGGCGAGACGCCCGGCATAACCAGCCAGCGTCCAGCGATGCGCCCGGCCAGGCGAAGTGCCCGGCGCCAAGCCAGCCAGCGTCCAGTGCCGTATGAGCGAAGTGCCGCCCGGCGTAAGGCCAGCCAGCGTCTGCGTGCCGCCCGGGCAGGCGAACGTGCGCCAGGCCAGCCAGCGTCAGCGTGCGCTGATACCAGGCGAGTGCCGCTGGCCAGAGCCAACCAGCGTCAGCAGCGGCGCCAGGCCAGCCAGCGTCGTGCGCGTGCGCCAGGCGAGGCACGCCGGCGCCAGGCCAACCAGCGTCCAGCGTGCCGCCCGCCAGGCGGGTGCCGCCCGGCGCCAGGCAACCGTCCAGCGTGCCGCCAGGCGCCAGGCGAGGTACGCGGCGCCAGGCCAACCAGCGTCCAGATGCGCCGGCGCCAGGCCAACCCAGCGTCCAGCGTGCCGCTGGCGCCTGGCGAGGTTCCGCGGCGTAGAGCCAGCCAGCGTCCAGCGGCATGCCGCCGCCAGGCGATCTTACCGTCTGTGGGTTTTTCGTTGTTCGATCTTTCCCTCGTCGGTCGTTTGCGGAAATCTTTTGAGTTTTGGGAAGGTCTTTAGCGTAGATTTCGAGATAACCGTTTTGACCCAAAAGAGCAAAGTGAGGTTTCCACAGGCGGTGACCTTGGTGATGGTTGTTCTCGTCCACGGGCGAGGTGGCGGAAGTGATTTTGTTCTCTTCGTAAAATCTCAGCGAAACTCGATTGAGGCGAAGCGAAAGCCATTTTGACCTAGACACAAAGAACAAAGTGGGCTCTTACTAAGGCGAACTGGGAAGACTGATCTTACCTTATGGCAAGTCGTCCTAGTAAGATCAAGCTCCGACCTCCTTTAGTTTTCCGTTTGTTCCTCGAGAGTTGTTTGTAGAAGTATGGCGGTGGGAATCGGTGAACCGATTTGCCGTGCTTCGTTCCACAGTAATATAGGGTTTCCCCAAGGTTTGAGGAGAATAAGTTTTATTTTCGAGGTTCTCGAAAAGCGTTTTCGTAGAAACCTTGCTCGTTCGTTTCTCTAACTTGGTAACAAGGCGAATTTTTGGGGTTTGATAGATTTTATCGTTGCCCTTTCTGTTTAGATAGAAATTGCGAGCTCGTTTTGTGCTCTTCCTGTGGCGAAAGCAGCGGCTAGGTTTTGATTTGCTTTCGAGCACCGTGGCGTTTCGCGTGGCGTTGGCCATAGGAACAATCGCTGCTGGAGTTGTTTTACCATCGTTGGCGCAAACTGCAACTTTTCATATTTCTGGACATTGGTTCGATCAAGCTTTCGCGGCCGTATGAGTAAAGTAATCCGTCCCCCCCTTCCTAGCCAAACTGTAGGAACCGAAATTCACACGTCAATTTTAATGAATAAGATTGCGGAGGAAAGCCAAGTTAACCCGACTTTCCTTGAAGGTCAGGTTCTCGACAATAGCGACAAGTGACGAATAAATCGGAAAAAGATTTGTTAAGATTTGAGACTGGACCTTAAGAAAGGCTGCCTCGTACCCCTTCGAGGATCAAGTCGGACGTAGTTCAGTTAGAAAGAATTGAACAAAGATCGAACCGTCTGGCGGGTTAAATCTAGTATGGCGTTTGTCATAGAAACAGGCATGTCGAAGATAGCGCCTAGGGTTTCTATGTCGCGGAGCTCTTAAGTAAAATTGTCCGATCCTTCGAGAGGAGCGGAGATTTCGCAGCAGGCGACCAGGCGTTCTAGGGCCTGGTTAGGTAATATGGCGTTGGTCATAGAAGCGGGCATGTCGAAGATAATGCCTAGGGTTTCTAATGCGAGCTCTGAGTAAAAGTATAGTTAGATCCTTCCGAGAGGAGCGTGGGTCTGCGGAGAAGATAAAACTAGAACAAGAGGCGGCCAGGCGTTCGAGTCCTGCCTCGCTGGCCTAACCGCCTAAGTTCTAAGTTCTCTAAGCTAGCAGGATGCTCTAAGTCTCAATCTAGGATTTTCGGATCCCTTCTCTTCTGCCCTTGCTCTCCTATATATCCACTCCAAGGTCGGTTTGCCTTAGGATGATGGACCTGCGCCTTTGGGCCCAAGCTTATCTCTTCAGGAAGTATTCCATTTTCGTCGATCTTTGTAATTATCCTCGAGTTTTGGTGACTTGATGTTTATCCGATGTTGGGATATCGGACAAACCGTCATAGCCTGATTGGGCCTGAATTCCTAAATCGTAAGTTAGTCCGTGGACTTGTCTTAAGTCGTTAAGCGTTTTATCGATTTCTCGGAAAGACTATCTTTCTCGTAAAATAAACCGTATAACCTAAAGGATCGATGTTCAAGTTAATCGACCTTGTTTTATCACGATATCTTCTGAAATCAATCCTTCTAGTTTTGTCGTAAAACATCGAGGGCGATTCAATCGAGTCGTAGGATGTTTATTCGTAGCCGTGATCGTCCCAAACTCATGATGATTGATCCAAACAAGCCAAGATGGGATCAGACCGAACCGATGGGACCGAGACCAGGGCGAGGGCGTCGACCGGCGCCAGGCGAGTGCATGGCGCCAGGCCAGCCAGCGGCAGGTGCGCTGGCGCCAGGCGGGTACCGCCGGCGCCAGGCCAGCCGCGCCGGTGCCGCCAGGCAGTGCCGGCGCAGCCGTCGCGGCGAGGTGCCGCGGCGCCAGGTCAGTGCCGCCCGGCATAAGCCAGCCGCGGCGTGCCACGGCGCCAGGCGGGTGCGCGGCATAGCCAGCCGTGTGGCGGGTGCCGCCCGGCGCCAGGCGGCCAGCGTGCGCGCCCGCCAGCGCGGCCAGGTGCCGCCCAGCATGGCAGTGCCGGCGCCAGGCGCCGATGTCCGCAGGTGCCGCCGGCGCCAGGCGGGTGCCGGCGCCAGGCGGCCAGCGTCACGGTGCCGCCCGGCAGGTCGGGTGCCGCCGGCGCCAGTCCACCCGCGTGACGGTGCCGCCGGCGCCAGGCCGGGTGCCGCCGGCGCCAGGCTGAAGATCTCGGCGAGGGCTTCGATTTGATATCTTGATCGTTTTCTGGTTCCTCACGGTTTGAAGAGCGACCTCTTGAAGTTTGAGGCAGATTCTTTTGTGTTTAGGGTTTTGTGGTGATCGAATCTTGATGTCCTTGGGCGGCGGACCGATCTTTCGGGGACTCTCATCGCGCCGTCCGTAGTCTTCGATCTCACAGAGAGTGGATATTCTAATTTGAGAAAATCTCGTATAACTTCTTTTCAAATTATCCGAGACTTTTGTTTCAGAAATACTTTCTAGAGACTTTCAGTCATTGATTCCGTCGTGACCGATTTTGACACCAACAGTTAGCCCCAGCTCGTTAGAACCTTTGATGTTCTTGCGGCGATAAGATATGTCAGGTAAGATAGGCGGAATTAATGGTTGAAAGGCTCCGTTGAAAGTGGTAAGATTGGGGCTGCGCCTTCGAAGGCTGCCTCATTACCCTTGTTGTAGGGATCAAGCCTTCCGTAGTTCGTTTTGGAGTTTAAGACCCTTGTGATCTGTTTTCGGCGAGACTTATATGGTCTGGTTATGTGTCATGAGAGACTTTCGAGCATGATGCTGTTGATGTATTTGTTTTTCGATTATTTATGAACTTCAGTTTTTGAAGTATGAGAAAGAGGTGTGAGTTATCGTCTCATTCCTAGTTCCTGATGATCACCGTACCTATTGTTTGCATAAAGCGAGATTTTCAGCGGTTTACCGATTCTGTGAAAGTTAGGAAAGCGAATAGGCTTAAGTGAAGAGACAAATTTTGGATCTCGTATACCATACTATGTCGTGAGATGTCAAGATCCAGCGTGGCTGGGTTTAGGGCAAGACCTAGGTTTACTCGGACTGAGGCTGCGATGACAAATCGGCTTTCGTTTTGCCTGTTTGCGATTTTAACCTGACTTCGTACCGTTTAAAATCCGCGAATTGTTGTCGGCTTATATGATTTGTCTGGTGAGTCGAGCTACTTCCTTCTGAAGAGCTAGACCAAAATTTTGGATTTCTTGTATAGCTATGTTTATCCTTGTCGGATGCAAGAGAGCCTACCCTTGAAGAGTGCTATTTGTCTGTTTAGGGCGTTAGAGTTAGTTTGTTGTGATCAGCAACAACGAAATGATGCCAGTTTAGAGGCATGTTACCGTTTAGAGGTGTGTTTGTATGTTTTGAGTTCTAGAGGCGAGGATTTCGTCTGGAGCGTTTTGAGAAAAGAATGTCCTTGGCGTTAGCGGCGTCTCGCAGTGCTGAAGGTCGAGTTTCCCTTGTGCGCATTTCGTGGTTGAAATGTTGGCGGGCTTTGGAGATGTTTTGCGAATGTTAGCAGCCAGAAACTGTTGTTTGGTTTAGGCCAGGACCAAGAGGTCGTAAGTTCGACCAGGGAGAAGCGTCTACATTCACAGTGCCGTGAAGTGTTGGCCTTCGGGATTTGTTTGTATATATTAAGGATGACTCATTATAACTCTTGGAGCCTTGTCACGAGTGTTTCTTTTCATGCAGTGTTCACGAGTATAGAACTTAATCGATTGGCGATGAGTTTGAATCTTCCGTTAACCATATGGTTGTTAGGACTGAGTTTTGGTATGGAGAGTTTATCGTATGATTTCGATTCTGGGTTATCGACAAATTGCTTGCGTAATAGTCACTTGCGTTCTATGAACAAATCGTGGATTGTTGTTTTAGCCGTTAAGTGATTGGGCGGTGCTTTCGCTCAGTAGCTTTGGATTGGCATGGAGGCTAGATTCAGCCGTATCGCCAAGGAAGTTGTTGGTAGCGATCAGACCATGACCCTTATTAAGGTCATGTTAGTTCTGATTGTCCTTAATGGGGATGCGAATTCAGGTCGGGCTTTGGACGGAAGCGTAGTTGGCGAGGGCAAAATAGCGTTGCGAGATAGACATGCCAAGCATAGCGGAGTTTTCTGAGTTATGGCTGATGGCTTTTAGAAGCGATCTTCCACTTTAGGTCTTAGTTATCGATGAATGGTTCGTTATAAATTTTTTTGTTGCATGAAAATCGTTTCATTTTATCCGAGGGACAAAGTTTAAAGGGATCGGCCAGGACCGTGCGGGTTAGTCTGCGTGATTATTTCCTGCTTTCGGGCGTAACAGCGAGGTGAAAGCAGGAACCAGAAACCTTGTGGGCGAAAACTGTCTATGTCAGTTACCCGTTGGACCCATTATGTTTATTTTGAAAGTTGCTTTGTATGAACTTCGACCATACAGAGGATTTTTCGTAAAAGTGATGTAAGGGTTTTCGCAAAGGTAACGGGCGTTTCTCACAAATTACTTGCGATATTAGCGACCACGGATTATGTTTTCCTCATTCACTTTTGCGTACTGCGAAATCGTTTTGCATGAGACCGATCATGTTTTCCCTAGGCTGTTTTGTTTTAAAGCGTTCTTGTTATCAAAGTAATGGATGACCGGTTTCATGGAGATAGAAAATGCAGATTGTTAAAGTAGCGATGTTTCCGCGGATTACGGGAGATGTTTCGCTATGATTTCGACCTTTGAAGGCTGCTTGAACTACTCGTGGAGTTTTACGAAGGTTATTTACGTTATTTTAGTAGTTCACCGTCGTGCTATTAGTCTGGCGGGTACCGCGTTTTAGTTCGCGAGTTTGCGGCGAGAGGTGACATAGAGTTTTCAGGACTATGTTTGTAGCGGTTGGGCTATGCGCTAAGCGTTCTTAAGATGAATCTTATTGCTGCGAGTTTTCTTTGTCAAAGCGTTGTCTTGATGCTGAAGCAAAAGTTTTGAAGATGGGATTATCACGGATATAGTATCGTACCTACTTCCCTTTTCTTTTCTGAAAGCGGGTTAGCCGTTCTTCGAAGGCTTGTGCGTTTTCTTTCTTTTAGGAGCGGGATGAGTATGCTTTTAGAGCGGCGTGGCGTCGTTTCGGTTTTGAGACTAGATCGGTTTGCATGTTCTGCCTGGACAATCAAGGAGCGATGGAACAAGACTGGAAATTTTGCCTAAGACTTAGCTTGCTAGACTATCCACCTAAATCCTAAGTTCCTAAATTCTCGGCAGTTTTCAAGGCGTTTTGTTCCTGTCCTACAAAGAATTAAAACCCTTACAAAATTTTTGAAAATAGTCTTTTGAAGGTTTGGCATTTCGAAGGAATCCCATTTCCTCGTATAGTCGAGGCGATTGGTGTTTAGAATAACCGTGATCGTACCAAACTCACAAGATTGATCTAAACAAGCCAAGATGGGATCGGACCGAACGATGGGACCGAGACCAGGGAAGTCGACCGACACCAGGCGAGTCGCGGCATCAGGCCAACCAGCGTCCCGCGCCGGCAGGGCGTGCCGCCGGCAGGCCAGCCAGCGTCCAGCGTGCCCGCCAGGCGAGGTACGCCGCGTAGGCCAGCCAGCGTCAGCGTGCCGCGGGCGCCAGGCGAGTGCGCCGGCGCCAGGCCAGCCAGCGTCAGCGTGCGCCGGCGCCAGGCGAGTGCCGCCGGCGCGGCCAGCCAGCGTCCAGCGTGCCGCCCGGTGCCAGGCGAGTGCGCCCGGCGGCCAGCCAGCGTCGCGTGCCCTTTCTGTTTAGATAGAAATTGCGAGCTCGTTTTGTGCTCTTCCTGTGGCGGAATGCGCGGCTAGGTTTTGATTTGCTTTCGAGCACCGTGGCGCGTAAGCGTTGGCCATAGGAACAATCGCTGCTGGAGTTGTTTTACCATCGTTTTGCGCAAACTGCAACTTTTCTTTCATATTTCTGGACATTGGTTCGATCAAAGCTTTGCGGCCGTATGAGTAAGTAATCCGTCCCCCCTCTAGCGCCAAGCTGTAGGAACGAAATTCACACCGTCAATTTTAATGAATAAGATTGCGGAGGAAAGCCAAGTTAACCCGACTTTCCTTGAAGGTCCGGGTTCTCTCGACAACCAGCGACAAGTGACGAATAAATGCGGAAAAAGATTTGTTAAGATTTGAGACTGGACCTTAAGAAAGGCTGCCTCGTTACCCTTCGAGGATCAAGGGACGTAGTTCAGTTGGAAAGAATTGAACAAGAGATCGAACCGTCTGGGCGGGTTAGTCTAGTATGGCGTTTGTCATAGAAACAGGCATGTCGAAGATAGCGCCTAGGGTTTCTATGTGCGGAGCTCTTAAGTAAAAGAATTGTCCGATCCTTCCGAGAGGAGCGATTTGCAGGCGTTCTAGGGCCTGGTTAGTCTAATATGGCGTTGGTCATAGAAGCGGGCATGTCGAAGATAATGCCTAGGGTTTCTATGCGCGAAGCTCTGAGTAAAAGTATAGTTAGATCCTTCGAGAGGAGCGTGGGTCTCGGAGAAGATAAAACTAGAACAAGAGTGGCCCAGGCGTTCGAAGTCCTCCCTCGCTGGCCTAACCGCCTAAGTTCTAAGTTCTCTAAGCTAGCAGGATGCTCTAAGTCTCAATCTAGGATTTTCGGATTCTTTCTCTTCTGCCCTTGCTCTCCTATATATCCACTCCAAGGTCGGTTTGCCTTAGGATGATGGACCTCGCCTTTGGGCCCAAGCTTATCTCTTCAGGAAGTATTCCATTTTCGTCGATCTTTGTAATTATCCTCGAGTTTTGGTGACTTGATGTTTATCCGATGTTAGGGATATCGGACAAACCGTCATAGCCTGATTGGGCCTGAATTCTAAAATCGTAAGTTAGTCCGTGGACTTGTCTTAAGTCGTTAAGCGTTTTATCGATTTCTCGGAAAGACTATCTTTCGTAAAATAAACCGTATAACCTAAAGGATCGATGTTCAAGTTAATCGACCTTGTTTTATCACGATATCTTCTGAGAAATCAATCCTTCTAGTTTTTGTCGTAAAACATCGAGGGCGATTCAATCGAGTCGTAGGATGTTTATTCGTAGCCGTGATCGTCCCAAACTCATGATGATTGATCCAAACAAGCCAAGATGGGATCAGACCGAACACGATGGGACCGAGACCAGGGCGAGGGCCGTCGACCGGCGCCAGGCGAGTGCCGCGACGCCAGGCCAGCCAGCGGCAGGTGCCGCCGGCGCCAGGCCAGCCGTCGCGGCCAGGTGCCGCGGCGCGCAGGCAGTCGCGCCAGGCGGTGCGCCGGCGCCAGGCCAGCCCGTGCGGCGGGTGCGCCCGGCGCAGGTCGAGTGCCGCCGGCGCGGGACAACCCGGCAGGTGCGCCCGGCGTCAGGCCAGCCCGTGTGGCCTGCCGCCCCAGGCGGCCAGCGTCCGCAGTACCGCCCGCGCCAGGTCAGTGCCGCCCGGCGCCAGCCAGCCGCAGCGGTGCGGCGCGGGCCATGCCGCCGGCGGCCGATGTCCGCGGTGGCGCCGGCGCCAGGCAGTGCCGCCGGCCAGGCGGCCAGCGTCACGAGTGCTGCGGCGCCAGGTCAGTGCCGCCAGCGCCAGTCCAGCCCGCGTGACGGTGCCGCCGGCGCCAGGCCGGGGTGCCGCCGGCGCCAGGCTGAAGATCTCGGCGAGGGCTTCGATTTGATATCTTGATCGTTTTCTGGTTCCTCACGGTTTGAGAGAACGACCTCTTCGAAGTTTCGAGGCAGATTCTTTTGTGCTTAGGGTTTTTGTGGTGATCGAATCTTGATGTCCTTGGGCGAGCGGACCGATCTTTCCGGGGACTCTCATCGCGCCGCGCCCGTAGTCTTCGATCTCAGAGAGTGGATATTCTAATTTGAGAAAATCTCGTATAACTTCTTTTCAAATTATCCGAGACTTTTTGTTTCAAGAAATACTTTCTAGAGACTTTCAGTCATTGATTCCGTCGTGACCGATTTTGACACCAACACTCAAGTGTTCTATCCATGACTTAGTACACAAGGGACCATGAGCAAGAGACTAGAGTCTAAATATGACAGGAGCAAACTTCAAAGAGATGGCATCAATCAATCAAATAAGCTTTAGGAAGAGATTTCAAGGCAAAAGTTTACAAGCCATCCTAAGATTGCTCAAGCTACTTACTATGCTTATGAAGGGTATCACTTTAAGAACTTAGCATGAGCATCTTTTCAAGGCAACTATCATCCTTATCCCCTTATGCATGATGCAACCTATATGATGATTTTTTTTTTTATGCAATTGAATGATCTAGACTCAATCTAATGCAACTACATGATTGTTGTTTTTTTTTTATGCAATAACTATCTACAAATGCATGCTCATGACATAAAACACAAGATGATCAGCAACTTGGCACCTCCCACACTTAATTCACACAGTCTCGTGTTTGTTAAATGTTGAGAAGGGCCCAAAGGAAGAAAAATAAAGCTAAATGAAATGATGAATGGTATATACAATGATAGGGTGTTGGAGTACCTCTATGGAGCATGGGAAGAGGCTGATGCCTCACCCTCAGACTCATCTTCATCAGCAGTGGTGCTTAGGCTTGGTGACTTGTTTCGGACGGATGGGGCGATGTAGGGGTTCCTCAAGCTGCGGAGGGCTTGCTTCTCGGTTTGTGGTGCGTTTGGGTGAGAAGGGTAGAGGAAGTGGTGCAAGGAAAGTCTCAAGATCGAAGTCCTCAGCCTTGCAGCCTGCTACAGCTCCCTTAGTCAGAACATCAGCAACCTTTCTCATGAACTTAGCTGAAGCTTCAGCTTGTCTCTTCACAGTTTTCCTCAATTCCTTGCACTTCTTGGTGAGCTTGAAGATGGTCCTATCTTGAGCTCTGTTCCACCTTTGCAGTGTGCTAATCTGGTCATGAGCTTGGCGAATGGGACCAAAAGGCAGAGCACCTGTGCATTGCTCAAACATATAGCGAGGAGGACCAAAGAGATGAGCTGTGGCTCGGCTTGAGTATCCCTGATCAAACTTAGCTGCCTTTGCTGCTGCTTTCTCATTCATCTTCAATGTCATAGGGCCAAGAGCTCCATGACTGCCCAGGAGATGCTGCTCACTGATATCAAAACTCATAGTACCTGGTGTGCTCAAAGTAGTGAGCTCATAGTTAGGGAGAAGCAGCTCAAGCTGTGGTGGGGCCTCTCAAGCAGTAAACACACTTCCCATCGTATCTTCCAGAAAGTAATGAGCTGACTTTAAGTAGGTGAGATCAATGAAAGAGGGACCGGATGCATCATCTCCCAAATCAATACCCTGGTGCTCAAGCAAAGGTGTGATCAAGCCGCTTATTCCAATCTGAGCCTGGATCCTTGTTTGTCCAAGCATACTCCTTGTAGTACATAAGCCTCACAAAGTATCCAACCATACCAAATTCAGCGTAGAAATCAGTGGGAACTTCAGGTAGGTGAGGAGGTAAGGCAAAGTGTTGGATGGCCTGGTGCATGAGGTTCAGTCTTCTCCATTCCGTTGCTTGGCTCCTTCCTTGGGTAGATGGTGTGGACAATCAGCCTATGGAGGTAGCGGACTGATGGATGTCTGATAGATGCATTCTTGTCTCTGCTGGACACCCTATCCTTGCCTGATAAGAACTTGTAAGTGAAGTGGGCAAGTGTCTTTCCTTTAGGAAGCCCTTTCAGCTTAGGCAAAGATGACTCCTTCAAATCCTTGAGGCCTAGCACCTCTCCAATCTCAGTGAAGGTCATGAAATAAGGCTTCCCATCTATCTTGAAGCTGATTCTTCCCCACCCTTGTTCCTCATGTTGAGAAGAGTGGAATGTGACCTCCAAGGATGCCAAGAATTGGCAAGAGACTTCTTTATATGTTGGGTGAGCCATTGAATAGAAGCTGTCCATGTTCATGAGAGCAAGCAAATCCTTTATGTCTTGGTCAATTTCTAGCTCCCTCATTAGCCTCTTGATGACAGGCCTTTTCAGGTCCTAATCAAATGTTGTAGAATACAAGATGTCAATCCAATTCTAAGAGATTCTAATGCAAAGGGAATGCAAGTTCATGCTTAATCTAAGTCTATCAAGATGAGAGGATGATTGTGAAACTAAGACAATATTAAAATACAATAAAAGATTAAACTTTCTTTCTTATGAGGAGAGTGAGACCCATGGGTATAGGGACTTGATATCAAATGATTAAGCTTCAATCCAAGATGCTAACTTTTCAATCAATCTAATCCTTATGCCTAGACAACAAAACTAAGCAAGCTCTATCCCTAGATGAATGCTCTTTTGCAATGATCACCCAAGTACACCAAATCCCTTTGGCTGTAATGATCAAAGCAAACATGGAGAATGAGTCTAATAGCAATCCTAGCTCCTTTGACAACTAATCCCTTAGGCAAAGCAAGCTAAAAGCATAGATGAGTTGGTTCAGGCATTTCATAGAACACCTTCCGGGCATGAAATGCCTATAGCTCTATTCTTGAGAGGCCAACTCAAGTATAGCTTTAAAACACCAAATCTATGCAAGGAAATGATAGATCTAACAATAGACACCTTGGATCTAACTTAATCACTCTCTATCACCTAACCCATGGATCTTAGAAGGATCTACTCACTAGTCCACATGCTTACTCTTAAACCCATGATAGATTCAAGCTTAAACATATAGAGAAAGAAAGGATATGAAATCAAACAATCAAGAACACAAAGACAAGATGAGATTATGAATCAAGATGAAACTTTACTCAAGAGGTTTATGTGTTCTTAGATAGAAAATGAGATAAATCCCTCAAAGGGGATACAAGAGTATTTATATGGGGCTTGGAAACCCTTAAAACATAAAGGAGAAAGTCTAAAAGCCCTTGGCCAAGTGATTTTCGACCAATGAGAAAAAGAAGCCAAAATGCTCAGGGTCAGCTTGCCCATGTCCTGGCAGCGTCCTGACCGAGCAGGTCGTCCCGTCCGAGAAATCCACCAGGCAGCGGGTCAGTCAAGCAGCGCGTCTGGCAGCATCCGGCCCTCGTCCATCCGTCCAATCCCGCGGGTCATGCAAGCAGCCCGTCTGGCAGCATCCGGCTCTTGTCCATCCGTCCAATCCCGCGGGTCATGCACCCGAGCTCCTCTGGCAGCGCATGAGCTGTATCTAATCCCCTCAGGCCGCGCGGGTGCCTTGCTCCGCGCATGCTGGGTCGCGTACCGGGTCATGTCCTGGCTGCTGTCCCGCGGGTCATGTGTCCCGAGCGTCCTGGCCGCATCCGGGCCCGTCAAGCCTGTCCCTGGTGTGTCACGCTACTCTCACCCGAGCAGTCCAGGCCAGCGTCCGGCCAACCTGACATGCTTCAAGTGAATTGATCATAACTTCTCCAATACGGGTCCAAATGACTTGAAACCACTTCCATTGGAAAGCTAACTCAATTTGCTGTGTCCCCACAAAATCTTAGCATCAGAAGACATTTCTAAGGCCTCCGTCCATGTTCATCTTTAAACCCTCTTTTCATCACAAAACTTCCAAACATCTCCAAAATCTCCAAAGTATACTCCAACACCTGATAGAGACTTATGAATGCAAAATGAGCCTAAAGATGCCTAATGCCTAATATAAATGAGCAAAAATGCACAAGATATGATAGCTAAAAACATGTAAATATGCAAGACATCAACTCCCCCACACTAGACCTTTGCTTGTCCTCAAGTAAACTTTTCAAACACAAGGGGGATGGATGGATGCAAGGATGGGAACAAAGCCAAAGGAAACACTCATAGCACTCAACCTGACATCCTAAAGAAACATAGCAAATAGCATGAGCAAAACTTTCTTATTATGCTCTAGCTTCACAAGGCCTATCAATGACTCTTATGCCTCTACACAAGATGCAATGCTTATCAACCAACAAGTTCTCTTAACCAGCCCTCACATTGATTCACACACACACACAAGGTGAAGTCTCACATATGGGCACATGATCTCAATCATTTGGCTAGGTGATCAAATGGTCTAATATGGATGATAATGGGGTTCAATGTATCATTTCAAGGTGGCAATCACTCAAAATCAAGGAGCTTGATCATTATGCAAAATTTATCTAAGACTAGGAGCAATTCATGCATACATGGATCCATCCTCATCATTCTACCCAATTCCTAAGTGATTACAAGATCTACTCCCTTTATTCATCCCATAACCAAAATGAAGAAATACTCACATCACTCACCCAATGAACATTTTATTTCTCATGATGCTACCCCTAAGGACCTCTATTCACATTCTAAGCTCTAACTCTTAAATCTTTCCTTCCCACTATCTTATTGAATCTTTTTTTTTTTTTTTTCTTTTCTTTTCTATTTTTTTTTTACATGAAGGGAAGGTCAAAACATTATACAAGAGCTTTCTTATTTTTTTTTTGTTCTAGGTCCCTAGGGTGCTTCTTCCTCAATACATTCTTTGTTCATCAATCTCAACATTGTTACATTCCAAACCCAAGATATAAACCATTAAGTAACAAAACTTCACTCACCATCCTAGAAGCTAGCTCTAATGATGACCCTATGCTAGCAAGAGATGAGAACAAATCCATGTCGCTCCCAATACTCTCAAGATTTTGCACATGACAAGCTATCAAAAGAGGCCTCACTCAAGCAAATCAATGTAGGCTTCAAAGAATGGATAGGGTTCAAGGGTAAGGAGTGCCATTTGGGTTAACAAAGGGTGGTACAATGGAAAAGATAACCCAAATGTGTATGAGATCCATGATCAAGTATGCAAATGCCCATATGCAAGAGAGATTAAGTTCATTCAAGTCTAAGTTCAGGATGGAGCTGGTCTTAAGAACAATGCCAATATCAAGCAAGCAAGCAAATTTCAAGAAGAGTTTTCAAGGCTCAAAGCATGCAAGCTTTTCAAAGGTGCTCAAGCTACCTGATATGTTTAACTAGGGTGTCAAATTCAGTGCAAACAAGTATTCTTTACAAGGCAATGCTCCATATGCAAATAAATGCAACCTATATGCTCTAGACTCAATCTTAAGGATGCAAGTGATGCAATCTACATGGTTCAAAATTTAAATTTTTTGGATTTTCTATGCACTTATGAATGTACAATGCAATGCATGAGACTCAAAATCACAAAGCAAACATGATCAAATATCCGGTACCTCCCCACACTTAAATCACACAGTCTCTGTGTGAGTAAGAAAGAAGGAGATACCCCAAAAGATAAAAGCAAATGTATATACAAGAAGGGTTGGAGTGATACCACACGAGGAGATTTGGGTATGGTGCTTGTGGCATGACTAGAAGTTGGCTTGGTTCATAGCAACTAGAGGAGGCTGCTACATGGATCATAAGGCTTAGGTGGCTGACCACCTTTCTTCTCTCCTCTAGTACTTGGAAAAACCTGAAAATCTTGACCACTTTTATTAAAAACTTAAAAGGAAATTGAAATTGCAAAGCTATATACAAGGATAACCATGGGACTTCCTCCCAAGTGAGCTTGTTTTGAGTCACTTAGCTTGACTACCTTTTCTCTTTGACTAGTGAGAAGGAGGATCCTTCCCACCTTCAAGTGTGATGGTGAGGATCTGAGAGAGAAGCTCTTGAAGCTTGATAGGATCATCTTGGAGTTGAGGAGTAATGATGGCTCTAGCACTTGAGAATGGTGTGGACCTGCCCTTATGCTTGATCTTGTACTCAATGGCTCCATCCTTGAGCTTCTTTGGATGGAGAGTGAGAGTGTGTGAGAGCAAATCAAGAGGTGGAGGATGAGGCTCTGTCACTATCTTCTTCTTGCCATGAGTGGCCTTTGAGGCTCCAGCCATCCCCTCTCTTTTAGCACTTTCCAAGTGCTCAACACACAACTCCTTAGAACACTCTTCATCAAGACCCTCTTTCTTACCTTCAACCTCTTCATCTTGGGGCTTCTCAACAGCTTGTACATCACAAGTGATTGTCCCACAATAGTCTGATTCGAGTGGAGGCTGGAGTGGATAGGAGACAGCTTTGTTGACATGCATGAGAGTGACCTTCTTGTTGGGAAAGTCAATGCAAGCTCCAACTGTTGTGAGGAAAGGAGTGCCAAGGATCAAGGGGACTCTTTCTGCAGATGCCATCTTCAAAACAGTGAGGTCAATAGGGATGGTGCAGGATCCAATCTTCAAGGGAAAGTCCTTGATTATGCCAAGTGGGGTTGTAGAAGAGGAATCCCCAAAGGTGAGAGGAGGAGTATCTGGTTCCATGCTTTCAATCCCAATACTCTGCACCATGTCCAAGGAGATGACATTCACACTAGCTTCACTATCAACAAGAGCATCATCCATAGTTAGTTTACCAAGAGAGCAAGACAATGTGAACGTCCCTTGAGACTCAAGCTTAGGGAGGGATTTGGGAGGGATTGGTGGATCAATCTTCAGAAGTGAGATGTCCAAAAGTTCAGCCACTTCAGCTTGGTGGGTGAGAATGTCCTTTATGAGCATCATTTGGACATGAGCAGCATGCATATTGCTGATCTCTGGAAGCTTGACTCCAATATCACTGAGGTCTTTTCTGAATTTGGAGACCACTTTTTTCTGAGCTTTGGTGAGGAACCTTTGAGGGTAAGGGAGCTTATCATAAGGTGATAGCTCAATCTCATTGTCCTCTTCCTTCACTTCTTTCAGCTTGATGTTAGCACTCTTCTCAACTTGTGCCTCAACCGTAGGCTCATCAATCTTCAGAATCTTCCCTTGAACCTTCTTATCAGCTCTCTTCACAACTCTAGCTTCAGCTGTGGCCACAACCGGTCTCTTATCGTGTTCAATCTGATTTCCAAGCACTAGCCTCTCAATCTCATCAACATCTTTCTTATGATCACTCAATGCAATCCTTGAAGAAGTGGAGAGGATGACATTGCAAGTCTCCTTAGGGTTCGTCTCTGGTTTCCCTGGTAGAGATCCCATTGGATTCTTGGAGGATGAAGACATGGATGCAACTTGGCTCTCCAAAGCTTTGAGGTGAGAGGCAAGTTGCATGTACTTGTTGTTGAGATCAGAATAAGTTCCATCAATCTTGGCATGGATATTCTTGAACTCATCTCCAATACTCCTAGCATTCTTCTCTTGAGCTTCTAAGAGTTGTTTGAACATGGACTCCAATTTTGAACTTGGAGCCTGAGCTTGAGAAGAGCCTCCTTGGGGCTGAGTAGGCTGGTTTGCTTGGTAACCTCCTTGTTGATTGTTGTAGTAAGGTCTTTGTTGGTAGTTGTTTTGGTATTGGAAGTTAGGCTCCTTCCTATACCATGTGCCATTAGAATTGATGAAACACAGCTCCTCTTGTCCTTCTACACCATGAACTTCAGTAGTTCTAGCAGGCTGTTTCTGTTGCTGGTTCCCAATGGAGTTAAGCTGCTCTTGCTTAGCCTTCTACAAGAAGCTTGTCCAACTTTTCTTGGAGAGATTTCAGGGCCTTTCTTGTGTGCAGATCATCTTCATCAGTGCATCTGTTGGCCCTATCATGCTCCTCACTGAAGACTGAATCACTCTTGGCCATGTTCTCCACCAGCTCCTCAGCATCCTGCTCAGTTCTGCCCAAGAAGAACCCATTGCTGGCTGTGTCCAATCTGCTTCTGAACTCTGGTAGAGCACCTCTGTAGAAGGTACTAAGCAAACTCTCCTTGGTGAAGCCATGATGTGGGCATTGAGACCAATAGCCCTGAACCTCTCCCATGCTTCACTAAAGCTCTCAAGGTTCTTCTGCTGAAAGCTAAAGATCTCATTTCTGATCTTGGCTGTTCTTGAGGTAGAGAAGAATTTCTCTAGGAATGCTCTCTTGCACTCATTCCAAGTAGTGATAGAGTCACTTGGAACAGCCTTCTCCCATAGATGTGCCTTGTCTCCCAAAGAGAATGGAAACAACCTCAGCTTGAAAGCATCTTCAGAAACTCCATTAATCTTGGACAAGCTATAGTAGCTATCAAATGTGTCCAAGTGATCAAGGGATCCTCCACAGCAAGGCCATGGAACTTGTTGTTCTCAATCAAATGCAGCAGCCCTGATTTGATCTCAAAGTTGTTGTTCTCCACAGCTGGTGCTCTGATTCCCAACCTATGACCATGAATGTGAGGTTGGTCATAGGCTCCAATGGCTCTTGCTTGGCGTGGTTGGTGATGTGGCTGGCGTGGTGGTCTAGGATTGTCAGCTCTTGGACCATTGTCCCCGTGGACATTACCATCTTGAGGCAGATTCTCCATCTCAAACCCCAACCTTTGAAGATGAGCCTGTTGCTCTACTTCTCTTCTTTGTCTAGCTATCTCCTCTCAAGTGCAGCAATCTCTTCAACAGTAGGAACCAAGTTGGATGCCCCTCTGCTTCTTGTGATCATACACCTGAAAGTCAAAGATAGAAGAGGCGAGAACCAATATCACAAGATACAATAAAGAAAATGACTTAGTCTCAAGCAAATAACTAAATCCCAATGTCAAAATCAACTTAGAACTTGTAACGGCGCCAATTTGATGACAGGCCTTTTCAGGTCCTAATCAAATGTTGTAGAATACAAGATGTCAATCCAATTCTAAGAGATTCTAATGCAAAGGGAATGCAAGTTCATGCTTAATCTAAGTCTATCAAGATGAGAGGATGATTGTGAAACTAAGACAATATTAAAAATGCAATAAAAGATTGAACTTTCTTTCTTATGAGGAGAGTGAGACCCATGGGTATAGGGACTTGATATCAAATGATTAAGCTTCAATCCAAGATGCTAACTTTTCAATCAATCTAATCCTTATGCCTAGACAACAAAACTAAGCAAGCTCTATCCCTAGATGAATGCTCTTTTGCAATGATCACCCAAGTACACCAAATCCCTTTGGCTGTAATGATCAAAGCAAACATGGAGAATGAGTCTAATAGCAATCCTAGCTCCTTTGACAACTAATCCCTTAGGCAAAGCAAGCTAAAAGCATAGATGAGTTGGTTCAGGCATTTCATAGAATACCTTCCGGGCATGAAATGCCTATAGCTCTATTCTTGAGAGGCCAACTCAAGTATAGCTTTTAAAACACCAAATCTATGCAAGGAAATGATAGATCTAACAATGACACCTTGGATCTAACTTAATCACTCTCTATCACCCTAACCCATGGATCTTAGAAGGATCTACTCACTAGTCCACATGCTTACTCTTAAACCCATGATAGATTCAAGCTTAAACATATAGAGAAAGAAAGGATATGAAATCAAACAATCAAGAACACAAAGACATGATGAGATTATGAATCAAGATGAAACTTTACTCAAGAGGTTTATGTGTTCTTAGATAGAAAATGAGATAAATCCCTCAAAGGGGATACAAGAGTATTTATATGGGGCTTGGAAACCCTTAAAACATAAAGGAGAAAGTCTAAAAGCCCTTGGCCAAGTGATTTTCGACCAATGAGAAAAGAGAAGCCAAAAACGCTCAGGGTCAGCTTGCCCATGTCCTGGCCGCGCGTCCTGACCCGAGCAGGTCGTCCCGTCCGAGAAATCCACCAGGCCGCGCGGGTCAGTCAAGCCGCAAGACGCCTGGTCACGATCCGCCCTCGTCCATCCGTCCAATCCCGCTGGTCATGCAAGCCAAGACGCCTGGTCACAGATCCGCTCTTGTCCATCCGTCCAATCCGCGGGTCATGCACCCCGAGCTCCTCTGCCGCATGAGCTGTATCTAATCCCCTCAGGCCGCGGGTGCCTTGCTCAGCATGCTGGGTCGCGACCGGGTCATGTCCTGGCTGCCGTCCCGCGGGTCATGTGTCCCGAGCGTCCTGGCCGCGCATCCGGCCCGTCCAAGCCTGTCCCTGGTGTGTCACGCTGGTACTCTCACCCGAGCAGTCCAGGCCGCGTCCGGCCAACCTGACATGCTTCAAGTGAATTGATCATAACTTCTCCAATACAGGTCCAAATGACTTGAAACCACTTCCATTGGAAAGCTAACTCAATTTGCTGTGTCTCCACAAAATCTTAGCATCAGAAGACATTTCTAAGGCCTCCGTCCATGTTCATCTTTAAACCCTCTTTTCATCACAAAACTTCCAAACATCTCCAAAATCTCCAAAGTATACTCCAACACCTGATAGAGACTTATGAATGCAAAATGAGCCTAAAGATGCCTAATGCCTAATCTAAATGAGCAAAAATGCACAAGATATGATAGCTAAAAACATGTAAATATGCAAGACATCACCTCTCATCAGCAAATCTGGTTGGAGGCCAAGATACTCCTTGCCTCATCTGCTCCAATAGTTCAACTTCAGTCGGCTTCCTTTGTCGATCTCTACGAGGGTTGAAACCTAACTTTTCGAAAGTTTCTTGCTCAGCCTCACTTTCAATTGGAGAGGATGCTTCTTCAACAGTTGTATCTACTGGCTCCAAGGGTGGAGGTGTCAATTGCTTTGGGTTTGGTGCTTTGATTCTGATCTTGGTGGGAAGTTTGGGTTTCTCAGCATCTTTCTTTGTGTTCTTCTCCAAAACAAGAGGTCCCACACTGTGAGATCTTGGAGCTCTAGCTTTCTTTGAAGGAGTGCTCTTATCATCACCAACAGCCACCCTCTTGCCATCTTTCTTGGCTTTCTTGTAAGCATCATCAAGCACTCTCGCATCACTAGCCAACCTCTTGCCATCCTCCTTGCTAGTCTTATTACCAACATCAGCCACTCTTTTCCTTCATCCTTGTGTTGCTTTGCTGCCCCATCAACCAAACTGTGTCTAGCCTTCTTGGCTTGTGCCTTCTCTCAACATAGCCAGAGCTTGTTGCCTACGTTCTTTCTGGATTCAGGCATAGAGCCTAACGCTTTTCCGAACTTAGCAGTGTGTTTCTTAGCAGCCTCGCCTTCTCTTGTGCAATCAGTTTCTCATATTTCCTTCCCATTGGAACCTGAAAAATATCAAGACTTGGACAAGATAAAGCACAAGGAAGAGAGAATATGCTGGAAAAGAGAAAAGATGGAATGAACACTTGCAAACCTAGTCTAGAACCAGCAACCTAGCAAGACTATCAAAGTAACCAAGCTCCCAAGTTCACAAGATGCAAATTTTTTTTTTTTTATGAACAAGGGAACTTAATCAAGTTGAAATCCAAGTAAACACATCAAGCCAGCTGAAATTGAATGCTAAACAAGCTCTAGAATATCAATTCCAATCAACCTAGACCATAATCAACCAAAAGTAAGAGCCTTTTCAAAAACCCCCAAATCTCATGAACCCTAATTTGCCAAAGTTCAAATTAATCTCAATTCCACCATGAAATCAACTACCCAGCATGATATACAAGCAATCCCTAGTCTAATTTACAAGAAATTAGCAAGAAAAGCTCAAATTTCAAGTTCAAATTTTTAGGGTTCATGAGGGTTACAAATTTGAACTTAGAGATACCATACCTTGCTTTGGATGAAGGATAAAGATGAAAGGGTTCAAGGAATTAGGTCTAGGGGAGGAAGGTCTTGAGGTGGGAAGAAGAAACTTGTGATTTGGTTGAGATTTGGCAAAGAAGCTTTCATTATTTGTTGAGTGAGGCCTTCTTTGGAAAGCTTTACATGTGCATAATGTTGAGAGTATTGGGAACGACAATGCTTGATCTCCATTTTAGCTAGATTAGACACTCATTAATGTCTAGCTTCTAGGATGGGGTGAGTGTTGTATGGTATGATCTTGAGGAAATGAAAGGTTTATGAAAGAAAAGGTTGACTCATGAGACTCTATTGTTATAAGTGATTAAGTCTAGAAGGGATAAGAGGAATGAAAAATTGTAAGCTCCAAGTAGTTTGAAAAGTCTTGGCCCCATAAAAAAAAAGAAAAAGAAAGAAAAGAAGAAATTTTTGTTCTTGGAGGCTAGAGAGGATTTTGATGTGAGGAAGAAGATGGAATGAGGAAAGAGGGGGTGGCCTAGGGTTTTAAAATGTTCCTGGGTCGGGTGGGGATGGTTCTGGGCGGGCTTAGGTGGGTTTGGGTCGGAAATAAGGGAAGAAACACTTACCGGCCGGGCGGGTCGCGTTCGGTCGCCACGCTGGTGCTGCATCGTCGGACGACTCGGGTATGGATACCCGCGTGTGCTCGATCGTCCCGTGCGGGTGGCGCGTCCCGCGTAGGTCCACCCGGGTGCTCGCCTGTCCCGCGATCGACCGTCCGCGGGTGCTGCGTCCCCGCGAGGTCTACTCGGCGTCCGTCCGTCCCGCATCGACCGTCGCGGGTGCTGCGTCCCGCGAGGTCTACTGGTACGCCCGCCCTGCTCGTCCGTCCGCCTTGCTTGATTCACTGCGGGTGCCGTGTCCCGTAGCACCACCCGGTACATCCGCCCACACCTTTAAGTCTGAATTTCACCTCCTTTTTTTCTTGATCTCTGAACCAACCCACTTCCTTTCATGTCTCTTCCATCTCATAACCGTGAACTCATTTTCAACCTCCCAACCTAGCCCCATCATCATTCAAAGGACTTTTGATGAGAAAAATAAAAAGAAACCCAATGCAATATGTACAAGGATAACCATGGGACTTCCTCCCAAGTGAGCTTGTTTAAAGTCACTAGCTTGACTTTGCCTCCTTTGAGGTTAGGCAAGGGGAGCATCAGAGAGTGGGGTTGATGTCCCATCCTCCTTTGGTACTGCGGCCATGTATTCCTTGAGTCTTTGGCCATTCACTGTGAAGTCTCCACCATCCTTGTTCCAAAGCACAATGGCTCCATAGGGTCTCACTTCTTTGATCACAAATGGACCAGACCACCTTGACTTTAGCTTTCCTGGAAATAGCTTCAGTCTAGAGTTGTAAAGAAGCACTTGATCTCCTACCTTGAACTCTCTCTTGAGGATGTGCCTGTCATGGAAGGCCTTTGTCTTTTCCTTGTAGATCCTTGAGTTCTCAAAGCATCCATCCTTATCTCATCTAGCTCGTTGAGTTGAAGAAGTCTTTTCTCCTTTGCACACTTGATGTCAAAGTTTAGAAGCTTCACAGCCCACAATGCCTTGTATTCAAGCTCAACTGGCAGGTGGCAAGACTTTCCATAGACAATGTTGAAGGGAGTGGTGCCTAGAGGAGTCTTGAATGCTGTTCTATATGTCCAAAGAGCATCATCAAGCTTGGCTGACCAATCCTTCCTCTTGGTTCCTACAACCTTTTCCAAGATCCCCTTGATTTGCTTGTTGGAGACTTCCACTTGGCCACTAGTTTGAGGGTGATAAGGTGTTGCAACCTTGTGCTTTACTCCATTCCTCTTGAGAAGACTCTCAAATACCTTGTTGATGAAGTGTGAACCTCCATCACTTATGACCACTCTTGAACTCCAAATCTTGGGAAAATAGTGCTCTTGAACATTTTGACCACTACTCTTGAATCATTTGTAGGACTTGCTATTGCTTCCACCCACTTTGATACATAGTCCACAGCCACCAAAATGTATTTGTTGCCATAGGAAGAGGGAAGGGTCCAATGAAATCAATCCCCCAAACATCAAACACTTCCACTTCAAGGATTGGGTTTTGAGGCATCTCATTTCTTTTAGTAATGTTCCCACTCCTTTGGCAAGAGTCACATTTTGAAATGAAGTCTTGTGAGTCCCTGAACATGTGTGGCCACCAAAATCCAGCTTGTAACACCTTAGAGACAGTCTTGAATGGAGCAAAATGGCCTCCATAGGAAGATCCATGGCAATGTGAGAGGATTCCTTCAACTTCTTCTTCAGCCACCACTCTTCTATAAATCTTATCCTTGCATAGGGTGTAGAGGTATGGTTCATCCCAATAGTATCTCTTCACATCTTTGTAGAACTTCTTCTTCTCATACCCTTCCCAATGGTTCTTTTCCAGTGGCTAAGTAGTTAACCAAATCAGCATACCAAGGTCCGTTCTCTTCAGCTGCCTTAACCTCTTCAATCTTTTTTCCAGTCTCAATGGCTGCTACCACTGACATGATGGCTAGGACATGCTCTTCTCTGAGGCCCTCATCAATAGGGTCCAGCATGGCCCAGGAAGCTCCTGATGTCTTTCACTGTCTTTGGTGGGGGCAAGCTAACCATCACCTCAATCTTAGCTTTGTCCACTTCAATACCCTTTTCTGAAATCTTGTGTCCCAGCACAATCCCCTCTTTGACCATGAAATGACACTTCTCCCAATTCAGCACTCGGTTGGTGTCTTCACATCTCTGTTGGACCCTGCACAAGTTGGACAAACAAGCAGAAAACGAAGATCCGTAGACAGAGAAATCATCCATGAATACCTCCACTATATCCTCAATGAGATCCGAGAAGATAGACATCATGCACCTTTGAAAGGTTGCTGGAGCATTACATAACCCAAATGGCATCCTTCGATAAGCAAAGGTGCCATAGGGGCATGTGAATGTTGTCTTCTCTTGATCATTGGGATGTATGGGGATTTGTAAGAACCCTGAATACCCATCAAGAAAACAATAGAAAGGATGGTTTGCAAGTCTCTCAAGCATTTGATCAATGAATGGCAATGGAAAGTGATCTTTTCTAGATGCTGAGTTGAGCTTTCTATAATCAATACACATCCTATGGCCAGTTATGGTTCTAGTTGGTATCAATTCATCCTTGTCATTTTTAACCACAGTGATACCACCCTTCTTTGGAACTACATGCACAGGAGATACCCATTTAGAATCTGAAATAGGGTAGATAACACCAGCATCTAAGAGCTTGAGAATCTCCTTCTTTACAACATCTTTAAGGTTAGGATTTAACCTCCTTTGATGTTCTATAGAAGTCATTGATTCATCCTCTAGATGTATCCTATGCATGCACAAAGAAGGTGATATCCCCTTAATATCATCTAGTGAGTATCCAATGGCTTTTCTAAACCTTTTAAGTGCATTTAAAAGTTGAGAAAGCTCAAGTTCAGTAAGTTCACTACTCACAATGACAGGATATGTCTCATTAGGGCCTAGAAATGCACCTTACACCATGGGGAAGAGGTTTTAGCTCCACTTTTGGTGCCTTGAGCTCACTCCAATCATCTTGTTTGGTGTTCTCTTGTTGAGTGGCTGAAACAGCTTGACATGCCTCTTGTTTAAGCTCCTCATACTGGCCTCTATCAGCAATCTTCTTTCAAGAATCCAGCATGGCTGCAATAGCCTCGCCTCCTTGTTCTCAACCACTTGGACCTCTTTATCCACTGTCAAAGCATGCTGCAAAGGGTCCTCTATTGTCAACTCTCCACGTGCCAATTCCTCAAGGAGCTCATCAGCAAGAGCTTCCATCTCCTCTATGTAGAACACTTGGCCTTGCACAGTTGACCTCTTCATTACCTCGTTGACATCAAAATGGAGAGTGTGCTCTTTCCCCAAATGAAGATCAATCTTGCCTTCCTTCACATTGATAAGGGCTCCTGCTGTGGCTAAGAATGGTCTTCCAAGGATCAAGGGGTCTCTAGCTTCTTCATCCATCTCAAGAACAACAAAATCAGTGGGGATTTCACAATTTCCCACCATTACAGGAGGTCTTCAAGGATACCAATGGGGAATTTGACTGAGCGGTCAGCAAGCACCAAAGAGAGTTTGCACTTCTTGTATTGGCTAAACCCAAGCTTCTTGGCAACAGATAGAGGCATGAGACTGACACTAGCTCCCAAATCACATAGACATCTCTCAAACATTAAAGGACCAATGGCACAAGGTAGAGTAAAGCAGCCTGGATCCTCTAGCTTCTTAGGGATTGTCAATCTCTGGATGATGGCACTGCACTCATGAGTAAGAACCATCATGCCTTCCATTTCCTTCTTCTTGGCAGCCACAGCATCCTTCAAGAACTTGCTGTATTGAGGAACAAGCATGAAGGCATCAATGATTGGCATTGTAACTTGAACTTCACTCAATTGCTTCTCAAAGAGTGCTTTGTACTTCTCCAAAAGTTGCCTCTTGAATCTTCCAGGAAATGGCAGCTTAGGTTCATAGGGAGGAGGAACAAAAGAAGACTCCTTTGTTAGAGTAGTAACTTCACCATGTTTTGGTGTTTGCTTCTCTTCTCCAACCTTTCCTTTTCCCTTAGCTTCAACAATCTTTTCTAAAATCTCCTCATCAACTTTCTCATCCACAATCACAACATCATCATCAATGTTGATAGCCACCCCCCCACTTAGTTTCTCACCATCCTTGGGGAGAGTTCTTGGAGGTAGCTCTCTACCACTTCTCAAAGTGATTGCCTTCATTGGTTCTCCAAAGCTCTAATCTTGTTGTTTAGCTCAGTGTAGCTGCTGTCTATCTTGGAGTGAACAGTCTTGAACTCATGGCCAATGTCTTGGCTGCTCTAGCTTGACCTTCTAACAATTGTTTGAACATAGCTTCCATAGATGAATCTGGAGCTTTAGCTTGGGAGGAGCTACCTTGAGCTTGAGTAGATTGATTGCCATGGTTTGCAAAACCAGGAGGAGGATTCTGCCTAGGCTGGTAGCTCCCTTGTTGAGTGTTTTGCTTTGGTTGATAACCTCCTTGCTGGTTGTTGGGGTAACCTCCTTGCTGGTTGTTGGGGTAAGACCTTTGCTGGTAATTGTTGTACTGAAAGTTAGGCTCCTTCCTGTACCAAGAACCATTGTTGTTGATGAAGCAAAGCTCTTCTTGCCCTTCTAACCCTTCAACTTCATTAACCTTAGGAGGAGTTTCTTGATTTGGACCACCCACAAAGTGAATCTGCTCCTGCTTGGCTTGGTTAGCAATCAGCAAGTCTATCTTCTCTTGCAAGGATTTTATTTCCTTCTTGGTCAGGTTGTCATCAGCTCTGGTTGTTCTATCAGCCCTGTCATGTTCTCCACTGTAGACTGAATCACTATTGACCATGTTGTCCACCAGCTCCTCAGCATCTTCTTCAGACCTGCCCAGGAAGAAACCATTGCTTGCTGTATCCAATCTTGCTCTAAACTCAGGAAGGGCACCTCTATAGAATGTGCTCAGTAAACTCTCCTTTGAGAAGCCATGGTGTGGGCACTTAGCTTGATATCCCTTGAACCTTTCCCATGCTTCACTAAAGCTTTCCAAGTTCTTCTGCTGGAAACTAGAGATCTCATTCCTCAGCTTGGCTTTCCTTGACAAGGAGAAAAATTTCTCCAAGAAGGCCTTCTTACAATCATCCCAAGTAGTGATGGAGTCACTAGGTAGAGATTTCTCCCATTGGCGTGCCTTGTCTCCTAGAGAGAATGGAAACAACTTGAGCTTGAAGGCATCTTCTGACACACCATTGGTCTTGGACAAGCCACAATAGCTATCAAACTTGTCCAAGTGATCAAATGGGTCTTCTACAGCCAAGCCATGGTACTTGTTGTTCTCAATCACATTCAACAAGCCTGACTTGATCTCAAAGTTATTAGCTTCCACAGCTGGTGCACGGATGCCCGTCCTGTTGCCATGAATGTGAGGACGGTCATATGTGCCAATGGCTCTAGCTGGCCGCTGTGGGTGTTGTTGTTGCTGGCTGTGGTCTAAGGTTGTCAGCTCCTTGACCATTGCCATCTTGGGGTTGATGATCATCCATCTCAAACCCCAATCTCTGAATGTGAGCCTGTTGCTCCTCTTCTCTTCTCCTTCTTGCTATTTCCCTCTCAAGTGTAGCTATCTCTTCAACAGTGGGAACCAGGTTAGTTGCACCCTGCTTCTTGTGTTCATACACCTGAAAATCAAAGGAAAATGCAAAAGGAGAATCAATATCACAAGAAAAGAAAAATGATTTAGTCTCAAGCAAGTGACTAATTAAATCCCAATGTCACAATCAACTTAGAATTTGGCAACGGCGCCAATTTGATGATAGAACTTTTCAGATTCTAATCAAATGATGTAGTATATAAGATTGTCGAACCAGTCCTAAGTGACAATGAAACAGAGGGAATGCAAGCCTATGCTCAATCTAAATGCAACCATTAGAGAGAATGATGATTAAACTAGAACAATAAGTAAAACACTACAAAAAGCAAACTTTCTTTCTTATGAGGAGAATGAGACCCATGGGTGTAGGGACTTGATATCAAATGATTAAGTTTCAATCCAAGATGCTAACTTTTCAATCAATCTAATCCTTATGCCTAGACAACTAAACTAAGCAAGCTCTATCCCTAGATAATGCTCTTTGCTATGATCACCCAAGTACACCAAATCCCTTTGGCTGTAATGATCAAAGCAAACAATGAGAATGAGTCTAATAGCAATCCTAGCCTCTAAGACAGCTAATCCCTTAGGCAAAGAAAGCTAAAAGCATAGATGAGTTGGTTCAGGCATTTCATAGAACACCTTCCGGGCATGAAATGCCTATAGCTCTATGTTTGAGAGGCCAACTCAAATATAGCTTTAAAAACACCAAATCTATGCAAGGAAATGATAGATCTAATACTAGACACCTTGGATCTAACTTAATCACTCTCTATCACCCTAACCCATGGATCTTAGAAGAATCTACTCACTAATCCACATGCTTATTCTTAAACCCATGAGAGATTCAAGCATAAACATATAGAGAAAGAAAGGAGATGAGATAAACAATCAAGAACACAAGATGAGATGAGATTAATAAATCAAAGATGAAGCTTTACTCAAAGGTTTTTGTTCTTAGATCATAAAAAATAACATAAGTCTCAAACTTGAGTTTATGAGAGATTTATAGTGGGCTTAAAAGCCCTAAACACATAGAATAAAATGACTAAAAGCCCTTAGAAGATTAAAGGTCTAAACCAATCAGAATGCTCCAAAGGAAGAAGCTCGATACCCGGTCGGATGACCTTCTTCTAGGCCGGTATGGCTGGCCGGTATGAGCTTCCGTCGTCCAACAGGCCATCAGGCCGCGGGTCTTCTTGGCCGGGTGAGGGAGGTCGCGCCTTGAGCTCATCTCTTCAGTCCAACCCGCGCGGTAGAAGTGGCCGGGTGAGGGAAGTCGGGTGTCTGGGTACGCTGGCTGGACTGGCCGGATGGGGCGTCCGAGTGATCTGGACCGCGGTGTCTTGGCCAGCACCATCAGGACGTGCAGGTCCTTCAGGCCTTGTGTGCCTGCCCGGGTGACTCCATGCGCTGGTGTGTGACCGGGTGGGACGCCCAGCGCCCGTCTCACGCGGCTTCATCCTCGGGTGGTGCTGGCGCCCCGAGCTCGCCTCTTCAGCAGGACGGCGGGTCGCCTAGGTCGGGTTGAACTGTCCGCGTCCGTCCTAAGCTTCCAGCACAATCAGGACGTGCGGGTGCTTGTCCCCGGTCGTCCTGACGTCCTGAGCTCGTCCAAGCAAGGTTTGATGGTTGGCCTCGGGTGTCTTCACCCGGGTGTCTTGACATGCTTCAACTCAATGGATCATAACTCCTTCAATATTGCTCCAAATGTCTTGAAACCACTTTCATTGGAAAGCTAACTCAGAAATCCATGTCTCCACCAAATATAAACATCAGAAGATACTTCTAAGGCCTTTGTCCATGTTTATCTTTAAACCTCTCTTTTTCATCACCAAACTCCCAAACATCTTCAATATCTCCAAAGTGTGCTCCAACACCTAATTGGGACTTATGAATGCAAAATGAGCCTAAAGATGCCTAAAGCCTAATCGAAATGAGCAAAAAATGCATAAGATATGATAACTAAAAACATGTAAATATGCAAGACATCACATCACCTCTCTCGCACTACAAGAAAACATGAGGTTAACTACCAACATTTACGACCACAGCAATGTAGTCGTAAATTACCTTCGAAATTACGTCTAGTGTACGACTAAGTAGATCTAGTCGTATATGAGATGTAAATTTTCTTTGAAATTTTTTATTCGTACATTGGTAGTTAGTTTACGACTAAGGTACGACTACACTTACATGTAGTCGTACATTGGTAGTAAACTTACTACTAATGTACGACTTATATTTTCCATCTAATTAACGACCAAGTTACGAGTAAATTTACGACTAAGTTACATCAAATTATTTCCATCTAATTAACAACCAACTTACGAGTAATTTTACGATTAACAACCAACTTAGGAGAAACGTAGTTGTACGTTCGTAGTTTATGAACAGTACCAAAATCGAAATTTCCCTATAAATATGATCTTCTCCCTTATTGTTAAGATGCACAAAAAAAACGAATTAAGAGAGTAAAAAAAATGTCTAGAAATATTTATGAGCTTCGGAGTTGGATGTATGCGCATAAAGATTCAAGGGGGAGAGTAACAAACGAATTTCTCAACGGAGCAGAGATATGCATGTACCAAGCCGAACATACATCTCTCACACAGGAAATGGGTAAAATGTTCTATCCCTGTCGTAAATGCAACAATACCAAATTTGCTGCTAGTGAAACGGTTTGGAAACATATAGTAAATAGAGGATTTACTCCACATTACTATATCTGGTTTAACCACGGAGAGAGTGATAATAGGAATGAAGCTAGAGTAGTAATCAGGTTGAAAATATTCATACCAGGGATGAACCACATGATTTGTCTTCTGAAAGTTACGTTCTAGATCATATGGTAGATCATGATAGGATGCATGATATGGTTACAGATGCATTTCGTGAAACAAGATCAGTAATAGAGGAGATAGAAAATGTAGAGGGGCCTAACTTGGATACAAAAAGATTTTATGAAATGCTAGCAGCAGCTAATGAGCCAATTTATGAAGGTTGTAGAGAAGGTCTTTCTAAATTATCATTGGCAGCTAGGATGATGAATATCAAACTGATCATAACTTACCTGAAGTTTGTATGGATGCATAGGCTGAGTTGTTTAAAGAGTATTTGCCTATAGATAATTTGTGTGCTGAATCTTATTATGAGATTCAGAAATTGGTTCATAGTCTTGGTTTACCTTCGGAAATGATTGATGTGTGTATAGACAACTGTATGATATACTGGGGAAAAGATGCAGAATTGTTGAGTGTAAATTTTGCAAGAAGCCACGATATAAACCACAAGGACGTGGGCGGAATAGGGTGTCGTACCAACAGAGGTGGTATTTACCTATTAAGGATAGACTGAAGAGATTATATCAATCTGAAAAGACGGCAGTAGCGATGAGATGGCATGCAGAACATACTCAGAAAGAAGGCGAGATCAATCATCCCTCGGATGCAAAAGCGTGGAAACACTTGAATTCGGTGTACCCCTATTTTGCAAGCAACCCCCGCAATGTTTATCTTAGGCTCTGCACAGATGG
This sequence comes from Brassica nigra, assembly GCA_016432835.1. Lineage (NCBI taxonomy): Eukaryota > Viridiplantae > Streptophyta > Magnoliopsida > Brassicales > Brassicaceae > Brassica > Brassica nigra. Next base: position 28,845,488 of record CM028242.1, read on the forward strand.
CTTTAGTCCATTTGGAATGTCTGAAAGACAATACTCGCTTTGGCCAGTCTTCTTGACGCCATACAACCTTCCACCAGAGATGTGTATGGAAAAAGAATTGCTTTTCATGAGTATATTGATACCTGGGCCAAAGCATCCGAAGAGGTCCCTTGATGTTTTTCTACAGCCTTTGATAGAAGAATTGAAGGAATTGTGGTCAACAGGCGTGCAGACATATGATTGTTCAACGAGAACAAACTTTACAATGCGAGCAGTTCTTTTCTGGACCATTAGTGACTTTCCTGCATATGGGATGTTGTCAGGTTGGACGACGCATGGGAGGCTATCTTGTCCTTATTGTATGGGAAGCACAGCCGCATTTCAGCTGAAGAATGGTAGGAAGACGTCTTGGTTTGATTGTCATCGGAGATTTCTTCCCATTAACCATCCGTACCGAAGGAACAAGAAATTGTTTCAGTCAAAAAGGGTTGTACGGGACACCGCTCCACCATATTTATCTGGAGAGGAAATCGAGAAGGATATTGATTACTATGGTGGACTAAGCACATTCAGCAAAGGGGGTAATTGGCATACTCCTGCAAATATGCCTGATGGTTACGGGACTCAGCATAACTGGCACAAGAAGAGTATATTTTGGGAACTTCCATATTGGAAAGATCTACTTCTGCGCCACAATCTTGATGTGATGCATATAGAGAAGAACTTCTTTGAAAACATCATCAATACATTGTTGAACGTCCCCGGGAAGACAAAAGATAACAAGCACTCAAGGTTGGATTTTCATGCATTATGTTCAAGGATTGAGCTGCATATTAGAAACGACGGGAAAATTCCAGTTCCCATTTTCAGACTGTCAGCAGAAGCAAAAGCGGCTTTATTCAAGTGGGTGGCATCTGATGGATATGTTTCAAGTCTATCAAGATGTGTTGAGCAAGGACAAAAGTTTTCAGGGATGAAGAGTCATGACTGTCATGTGTTTATGCAACGACTTCTACCATTTGCATTTGCGCAGTTGCTTCCAAAAAACGTCCACGAAGCACTTGCAGGTAACAAATATTCTTTGTTATTGTTGAAAATTTTTTTTATAAAAAGTATCTTATGTTAACTTGTACATTATTTGTAGGCATCAGAGCTTTTTTCAGAGATATCAGCGCACACACCTTAACTGTAGATGTCATCAGACAACTTGATGAGAATATCCCGATCTTGATGTGCAATTTGGAGAAAAATTTTCCTCCATCATTTTTTGACGTCATGGAACATCTAGTTGTCCACCTTCCATATGAGGCATTGCTCCGTGGACCTGTTCATAATAGATGGATGTATCCTTATGAGCGAGCCATGAAATATTTGAAAGGGAATGCAAGAAATCTGGCAAGGGTGGAAGGTTCAATAGTTGTTGGGAGTTTAAACGAGGAAACATCTCACTTCATGTCGTACTATTTTGGGTCACAAGTCCGGACACGGAAAAGGACTACGAGCAGATATGATGATGGTGGTGTTATGACGACATATGTTGTTGAAGATGTTCCAGACATATTCTGTCAGATTGGACGTCTAGGTGGGAAACTGAAAGAAGTTTGGTGGTCGAGTATAGAAGATGCTCACAGTGCCCACACATATATTCTCCTTAACTGCGAGGAGCTTGAGTCATTTGAAAGGTACAATTTTACCAGACATATTTATATAGTATAGTACTCTTTAATGATAATTTGTTTTAAAACAGCGATTTGGTTGCCCAAGTCGAAGAAGTTATACCAGGGATATCAACAAATGATCTCAACAAAAGGAAAGATCAACACTTTGTGTAGTGGTTAAAAACACAGGTATACATCACAATATAATTACTTAAATATGTTATTTTATTATATTTATATAATTAATGAAGTTATATATTAATTTGTACTTATATATATATATATATATATATATATATGTTGATGAATGCAGGTTGATTATGATGATCCATTATATCCTCAGTGGTTTCACGAATTGATACAAGGTCCGGTCGCTAAGGTCACCACAGCACCTATGTATTTCACACGAGGCTACACTTTTCACACTTACGAATATGGAAGTCGGCGAGCAACAATGAACTACGGAGTATGTGTGAAAGGTGAAACAGATTTCTATGGAATAATACAAGAGATCATCGAAGAGGAGTTCCCCGGCCTAGTGAAGCTGAAATGCGTTCTCTTCAAATGTGACTGGTTTGATCCCACTGTCAATAGAGGTGTTCGGTATAGCAAGTTTGGAGTTGTTGATATAAATGCTACACGGAGGTACAACAAATTTGAACCCTACATATTGGCATCTCAAGCAGACCAAGTTTGTTTTATTCCATACCCGAGGATCAGACAACCTGGAATTGCTTGGTTAACCGCTATAAAAGTTACACCTCGGGGCCGAGTATTGACTGATGAACAACCACCTTTACAAGAAGATGCCGTAAATGAAGTAGAAGTACATGAGCAAGCTACAGATGATATCTTACTTATTGATCCGCATAACCAGGGATATGAAGAACTTCCAGACGATGCAACGGACGAAGGCAACGAAGATGAATGTGAAGAAAATGATGAGGTAGATGATGATGTTTCTGATGACGAGTGATCGAGTTTGATTATGTTACATTGTTTATGTTTTATTCTATTGTTAAACTCATTATTGTATTGCATTACAACGTTTCTGTGTTTATTCTATTGTTAAACCTATATATCATCATGTTTGCTTAATTGGGGTTTAGGATATATTAGTCCCTAAGTGTATATATATAACTTATGAGGTTTGGGGTTTGGGGTTTAGGGTATAAACACAATTAGTCCCTAAGTAGTCGTAATATTACGACTCATTTACGACCAAATGGGTAAACAGTCCCTAATTGGTCGTAATTTACATCTAACTTATGACTAAACTGCTTAGTTAGTCCCTAATTGGTCGCAAATTACATCTACTGTTAAACTTATCATCATGTTTGCTCAATTGGGGTTTAGAAGTGTATATAACTTATGAGGTTTAGGGTTTAGGGTTTAGGGTATAAACACCCCTAGTTTGGTCGTAGTATTACTACTCATTTACGACTAATTATGTTGGGAGTCCCTCTTTGGTTGTAACTTACACCTAGTCTCTAGTTGGTCGTAATTTTACTACTCATTTACGACCAACGTGCTTGAATAGTCCCTAATTAGTCGTATTACGTTTCAAAATTTCCTATAAATACACACCACTTTGCTTTGCAAATCAAATAAATTTTATATAAATCTTTGAGATAGATAATACAAATATATCTCCCATTAAGATTTATCTGACATTTTCGGATTTCTCCGAAGAAACTGTATACAATTTATTCGGTTGAATCCGCAGGTTCTGATAGATCTACTGGGAGATATATTTGTATTAATCTAATGTTTTCTATAAATTTGGTAAATTGTAAAGAGAGATTTCTCAAAGGGTTGTGGATTTCTCACAAGAAACTTTTAGAAATTAAGTTTTCTTCAAGTTTTTTCGGATGAATCCAAAACCCTTTGAGAAATCTCTTTCACAATTTTTTGTTTTAAAAGGTAGTCCCTAGTTAGTCGACATCTTTTGGTCCCAGATTGGTCGTAATCGTACTACCACTTTACGACCAATGGTCTCTAGTTGGTCGTAAGACCTTGGTCTCTAGTTGGTCGTAATGCCCTTTGGTAGTACATTCATCGTAATGCCCATTGGTAGTACATTGGTCGTAGTAGTACATTGGTCGTAATCTTACTTCCACATTACGACCAATGGTCTCTAGTTGGTCGTAAGTCTTCGGTCCCTAGTTGGTCGTAACCCTTTTGGTAGTACATTGGTCGTAATTGTACTTCCAATGTACGACCAATAGTCCCTCATTGGTAGTACAATTACGACCAATGTACTACCAACACAAAATTCTATATATACTTCATCTCATCGAAGCCATTTGGATGCTCAGCCCCTTCTCTCTAACAACAACTCCACTTCTCTCTCTAGGTATGTTTTTTATTTTAGTTTTAGGTGGTTTAGTTAGGTGATTAGTTTATGTTTGAAATTAGTTTAGGATGGAAGTAGATTAGGTGATTATGATGGAATTAGAATAGGTTTAGATTATTTTTATATAATAAATTTTATATGTTTTAATAACCATCTATTTTTTTCAGATAGACGATATTGCTATGGCTGGCGGTAGAAAGAGACTTAGAAACCTTGCGTCTAGAAACTCTTACGGGAGTACCTTTCTTGGTCAGTCGGATCCATCAGCTTCTACTTTCAAGACGACATCATCCAGCCGAGACAACATCCCCGAGAGCCAAATTCCTTCTGCTGCTCCGTATGTGCCTCCACATGCATATGACCCTGCTGCATACTATCCTCAGCAGCAGGCTCTGTATGATGACCATGCTGAATACTATCCTCAGCAGCAGGCTCAGTATGATGAGCCTCCACAGCAGCCTTGGTATGATCAGTATGCACATCCTCCGGCTCCTGCACCTCCTCCGCCTCCTGCAGTTGCTCCGCCTCCTGCAGCTGCTCCACCTCCTGCAGCTGTTCATCCAGATTTGATGGTGCCACCGAATGCACCATATGCAAGACTTACAGTGGAAGAAATTCTCCAGATGCCGGGACGAGAAGGTCTAGGCATCATCGATCCAGATCGACCACCCAACACTTATTGGTAATTATTAAATTATTAAAGTTTTATTTGTACTTATATATATATATATATATATATATATATATATATATATTTATATCATCAATTTAATATATTGGTCTAAATATAAGTATTCTTTCAAATTTTTGTAGGTTTTTGACGGACAATTGTCTGGGACAGAGTGTTGGGGATATCATCAGGGCAAACTGGAGCGATCCGAACTGGACTCTTTGTCCGGATCACGTTCGGAGGACTTGGTTCAAGTGCTTCATGTTAGTTTTAAATATAATTTTATATATTTATTTTTTGATTTTAAAAATAATAATATGATTAATTAACTTTTATTAATTATTTTTTGCAGCAAAATGGAATTGGTCCATTGGTGTCAACTAAACGGTGAAGGAAGCGTTCTACAAAAGGCGGCTCAAGAACATTGTTGGCGATTGGAAGGACAAGTGGAAAGTTATGGGGGATGACGCCAAAGAAGTCTACCTCAGCAATGACGTTTGGACTTGCTTGAAGGCTTATTGGACTTTGCCTAAGTCAGTTCAAAAGTCTCTCACTTGCTCTACGGCCCGGATTACCCGTGATGCTGATGGTAACCGCCAATAAATCATACTTCTGACAGACTCCACAGGCCGGAGGGCACTACAAATTGTAAGTTTTCAATCTTTCTAAAATTTTATTACATTTATATTAATTAAGTATTTATATATATTGAATGTGTGAGTTTAATTAATTTAACTTTTTTTTTTAATATAGGCTGCCCGAGAAGGAGCACCACCATCTCTGGCCCGACTATACAAGGAGACTCATCAGCATTCAGATGGCACGCCGCATCCTCAAGCAGAGAGGATTTACAATGAAGTAGAGGCTCAGATCCAGGAGGTCCAGACTCAGTTGTCGCAACAAAATCCGAAGGTGCACCGGTCCAGCTGTCCACTATCGAACAAGACAAGATTTTTGAGAAGGTAAAATATTCGATCTTTTAAATATATGCTTATATATATTCATTTTTAATATTTAATTATATACTTAATATATGCATATATGTACTAATTAATATCCGCTCATTAATTGTAGGTTGTCCCGAGAGAAGGAGACGTGGTCGGTATCGGACTGTGAACGACGTCCCGAGGGCGAGAGCTGAATATGCTTCAAGAATTGAAGCAGATTCCTCTCTCCGGAGGGATTTGACAGCTGCCAACCGAGTCATAGACGAGCAGAGACAAATTTAGGGTTATGGCAAATATGTTCGATCTCATGCTAGAGACGAACCCCAACCCGACTCTTGCCTCTACGTGGCAGACTCTACGTCCGACCTTTGTCCCCACCCCACCCCAGAAGAGCAGGCTGATTTAGAGCGACGGGCGGATCAGCAAAGTTCCGATTTCTTTGACGATAGAAACCTTAATGTTTAGTTTCTTTTTAATTTTAATTAATTTGTATTTTGAATATTTTGGTATTATGGATATATTATTAATGTTTATGGATTACTAGATTTTTCTTTAAATTTATCAAATTTTCAAATATCAAATTAAACTATTTTAAATATTATGATTTTAATTAAAATAAAAATTCGTAAATAGAAAAATCAGACGTAAATAGGTCCCAAATTTACGACTAATGAACATCTACAGTGGATGTAATGTGGTTGTTAAACTACGTCTAATGTACCTCTACATTGGAAGTTAAATAGCCGTAATATGTTAGTAGTACATTAGACGTAACTATGTTAGTAGTAAAGTGGTCGTAAAGCATTAGACTCTAATTGGTCGTAATATTACGACTAATTAGAGTCTAGTGCTTTACGACCACTTTACTACTAACATTGTTACGTCTAATGTACGACTAACCTTGGTAGTCGTAACATTACAACCACTTTACGTCTAATTCTCTTAGTCGTAATTTACGACCAATTTACCTCCAACTATGATTTACGACCAGCTGATAACAACCAATCGTGTTTCGAAGTTAATTGGTCGTAATAGGTGAATTACGACCACTTTACTACTAATAGTGTAGTAGTTAACCTCATGTTTACTTGTAGTGTCGACCGCATAGTCTTTACCTTCTTCGACCACGCAGTCTCGCCCCTCGGACTCTCCCAAACACAGCGTAAGGGTGCACTCGGTTTTCAGCAGAGAGGATCGAATCGAAGTCTCCCTCGGAGCCGATCAACTCTTCATTGCAGGACAGCAGCCTGGCCTCTTCGGAGTCCAGAGTCGGAACCGCTTCGCCTTTGAGTAGCTGGATCTCGCTTAAACTTCCCTCGATGACCGCCAGGGCCAGGTGCTTCTTACGGACTGTCATGAGTGAATCGAACAGAACAGCCATCCTCGTCAAACGGGCATAGAAATCGTCTCGCGGGACAACAGTCCCCCCTAACTCACGAGTCCTTGGTTCCTCCTGACTCTGGATTTCACGCTGGAGACAAAGGACTTTGGAAGCCTTGGCTCTCCTCTCTTTCTTCATCTTAAACAATGCACTTGCCGACTTTCCGAGATCCCGCTCGAGATCACTGACCCGAGCCTCCAGCTGCGAAGTCTCAGCAGTGTGAGCGTCCTCAGTAGATTTCAGCGTGGCCTCGACTCGTTTCACCGCTTCCCGCGATTCTGCTAAGCCCTTTGTCAGATGCTCTATCTCCTAGCTGCAGTCGCTGATCATCCTGTCAATCAGTGACACAAACTGCACGTGAAATAAGGGTCAGAATAGTCATAGAACAAAGTGTCCTACGTCAAAAAAAAAAATTGTCGAAGCAAACCTTGGCACGAAGTTGCGTTAAAGGTCCCGAAGGCTCTCCTTCCGCACCTTTGGTACATCTTCTCTTCTTGGCGGTCTCGGTCGCGGCACCATTCCTCTTGCAACCTTTGGGCAGGGGAGCAGCACTAGGCACAAGAAGCCCTAGAACGATCTCTTTCCTGTCCAAAGGCGGAGGCATCGACTCCGTCACTTGTTCTTTCTCAGGAATTGGGACTGGTGTAGTGGAAGAACCCAAAAGCCGAGCCGAGACCTCTGGCACTTACACGGGTGCCATATCCGTTCCTACGAGGGGCACAGCGCCGCTCGGAGACTTGTTTCCTTCGGTCGAAGATGACAGCGCAGACGAGGAAGGGATAGCCTACGTTTCGGCATGGGTCCGACTCGCTTCCTTTTCGGAACTGCACCTGGATAACCTCTCTTTAAAAGAAAGGAATCCAGCAACGAAAGTCGGAATGGCTTCGTGAATGGCCGGAATCGGCAGAACCGGGCTGGCCTCACCCATCTTGACGTCGGAGTTTTTCTTTTCGTTTTGGGAGGAAGACAGTCTTGCTTAGGAGAATGAAGAGAGAAAAGTTTGTGGAGACTGAGGAATGATGAGTTGCTACTTATAAGGATGTGAGGGTGACGTGGATTTTCGCAATAAAATAATCTCAAAAGACAATCTACTAGAAAACATACTCTTAACCGAAAATTCCGATTAGAAACACTTCACTCGCCCGCAAAATCATCTCCGAGTCTTGCAGGCTGGGGGGCTACTTGTTGGGGTCGAAAACGGTTATCTCGAAATCAACGACTAAGATTATCATTTTTACGAATTCGTCACGAAAGACTTCTCGAAAGAAAGATCGGAAGAATACAAGTATCCGTGGGCGAGGGTCTCCGGGAAGATTGGTACGAAAAGAGAGAGATCAAGACCCTAGAACCGGACCGTTCCGACCTATCCACCTCGCCCTAGGCAAGGACGACCCGCACCAAGATCACCTCGCCCACGGGCGAGGATGAACCGCACCGAGTTTACCTCGCCCACGGGCGAGGATGAACCGCGACCGAAGCTTTACTCACCACGAGCGAGGACGCACTGCGAAGTCACCTTGCCCACGGACGAGGACGACCCATGCCGATGTCACCTCGACCACGGGAGAGGACGACCCGCACCGAGGTCACCTCGCCCACGGGCCAGGACGACCAGCACTGAGGTCACCTCGCCCATAGGCGAGGACGACCCGCATCGACGTCACCTCACCCACGGGCGAGGATGACCCATGCCGAGGTCACCTCGCCCACGGGAGAGGACGACCCTTGCCGAGGTCACCTCACCCACGGTCGAGGATGGCCCGTGTCCGCATCACCTCGCCCTAGGGCGAGGATGCCGGCACCGAGGTCACCTCGTCTGGCGGACGACTCGCGTCTGCCCGCCTCGTCCTAGGGCGAGGACGATCCAATCCCGATCAGTCCGACTAGTTTCAACTCCCGCGTCCTCTGTATAGTTGCATTACCCGACCTTTGGACCCTATACCTCTCGTTTTGTCTCATTCGAAGTTTTACGACTAAGACCGAGAAAATCGTAGAAAAGCCCAAAGGCCTAAAAACGGCCCACAAGGATCTAAACGTGTCTACAGGCCAATCTACGATTTTAGGGATCCAAGCCCAATGGGAGTTATGATGGTTTATCCTAACTCGCGGAAGTAAGATAAATGTTAAGTTTCCAAAGATAAATGTCAAGATTCGAGGATAACTACGAAGATCAACGAAAAATGGAATATTCCCGGGAAGAGATAAACTTGGGCCCAAAGGTGAAAGAGTAAAAGGGCCACCGACCTAAAGCAACTATATAAGCAGAGCTGGAGCAGAAGAAAAAGGGATCCGAGAATTTAGACTTAGAGAACTCCTGCTAGCTTAGAGAACTTAGAACTTAGGTGGTTAGACTAGACTTAGGACGTTTTGCCGCCTTTCTGTTCTGCTTTTATCTAGTTAGCATATCTCTACTCCTCTCGGAGAAATCCTGTATTCGTACTATTCCATCAATAAAATGCCTCTGAGCAACTATTTATTTTTTATCTTGCTGTCTATCTTTTTACGTTCTAAAGTGATTACGCGGAGAATTCGAACCTTCAGGAGAAATCGGGTTACTTGGTTTTCCTCCGTATTTATTCTTTAAAATCGACGGTGTGAATTTCGGTTCCTACATTTATCTTCTCCGAGAGTTCGACGCATTCTCTGTTTATTAATCGACATATATCGAAAAGTAACAAAATGGTAAAGCCAAACAAATATATGAACAAAAGTGATCAGACTTATCAGTTGCTGGATCTGATGATTATACGGCGTGATAAGTACTCATTTTCCAAAAATTTCATAAAATTTAAAACTTGTAAATGATCATGGAATAAAAAGAAAAGAGAACAAAGATCAATATAAATTTTTGGAAAAGAAAAAGTAGTTTCAGAAAAAAATGATCAATGATAGAAAAGGAGATCGAAGATAGAGGTGGGAGTGATAATGAATTGGAATGAATGGTAACTTTTGTTGTTGTACATATTATAATAAAGAATAACATAGCCAAAAAGTTGTTATGGTTATAAAATTCATTTTTGAATTTGCTATGTTTATGCAATCCAATTTCCCTACTAGAAAAGACTCTGAAAATCATATACAAGAAATTTAATTGTATATTTCCCTAAGATCGAAGACAATGTGAGAGTTATGGACCATGATTGTGTCCACATCATGAAAGACATGAGAAGACAAAGCGTAAACACATATCTAATTCACATGATGGATCATATTATACTATATATATAGGTTTACCCACGAATAATTGATAAATACATGACAAAACAAAAATAAGTAACATACCTTTTCTATATTTTCCCAACAAACTTTTTTGTTGATTAACATGCCTTCTGGACTATTAAAATCATTTTCAAACATTTTGTGTTGAGTTATAGATCAATTTCTTATAGGTTTTAACTTTGTGATTATTATGTGATTAGATTGTTTTGTTTCGTTTCAGGTTCGAGATCAAGATCACCTAAAGACACACGAGATTTGTTCATCCGGTGTTCGCTGGTCTACTCACCGGGGAGGGAGACGGAATCCCTCAACTGATTCACTATCAAGCTTCGATCACAGTTACAGCAAAGAGTACAAGAAACAGAGTAATAACCGGGAAGATTAGTGAGCTTATCGTATCCTCTGTGAAGCAGGAAAGTCACCGCCGGAATGGTCCGATCTGACCGTATACCGCTTTCGCAACTCCGTCGCATTTCACCCTCACGATCTGAAGCTGTCTTCTCTCTCTCTTTGCTTTGAAACTTGATTGCTTCTCTCTCTCTCTCGTCGTAGTGACGATGCCAGCTCATAAAGTTTGTTATAACAAACTTTCCCTCTCTCGAGCTCCTTAAACGATGCGTTTCATTTAACCTCGTTTTGACTTGGGCTGAGACTTGGGTTTGCTTCTTTCTTGCAGGTTTCGGATGAGAAGGGCCGCAGAACGCGAAGCCCACTTGGAGTTTTTGGCGAAACTAAACCTACAATCTCCACCTTTCAGACAAAACAACAAAGTGTAGTCTCTCTCTCTTCGAACTAGCCGCTTGTCTCTCTCCCTTCTCTCTAAGGCGATTCACACCTCCACTCATCATCGAGGCTGAGCCGACGATCCTCGGAGCCTTTAACGACTCCACCTACACCTGAGACACCCTGTAACAACAAGGTACTCTCTGTATCCCTTCTCTTCTCTTTTTTTGTTCCGGTTTGCTTCAACTTTCGAGGTAAACCCTTTTCAGATCTTTCACCACCTGACCCTCTTCTCTCTTTTCTCTGCAGATCCAGATGTAGACGGTTTCAACTACTGACCAGAACTCTTTGCATGACCCAGAAGCTGAACCGGCGAACTTTTTATGACTCTGCATGAACTCGATCTGAGTCAGATGCTCCAGAATCAACCTGCTCCAGAATCAACCGTCTGACACCAAAGCTTCAACCTTTCCATAACATCGAACCCAGATAAGTACTCTCTGACCTTTCTTCCTTTCTATGAACACTGAAACGATCTCTGATGACTGACAATGATTGTAGAATCCCTTACTGACTCTGATCTTCTTTCTGTTTCAGGAAACCCGAAGAGACTCCACCTGAAACTGAACTTTTCCAGAGAAACTCCACCTCGCTTCCAATACTCGGGTAACAAATTCTTTTCCTTTATCTTCTGGTTGGTTTGAGATTAGTGAAATTAGATAACATCTGAGTTTTGTGAATGTTATCTAACCTCTCTGTCTCTTCTTGTTTCGCGAGGTAACCAACAACGGAGACACATCGTTACCCGAAGCCGTTTCTTCCTCAGCACAAGTTTACCAGCTCAGAGCAGAGTCTGAACTTCGGACCAGGTAACACTTTGGTTAGGAAGTCAGCTGGATTCTTGCTTGTGTGAATTTTGCGTAGAATAATATCACCTTGAGCAACAATATCACGGATGAAGTGATATTTGTTTGCAACATGTTTAGTCCTTTCGTGAAATACTCTGTTCTTTTGCTAGAGCTATGACACTCTGTGAATCACAATGCATCTTGACACTGCCTGTCTGTAGACCTAGTTCTTCACATATAGCTTTCAACCAAATTGCTTCTTTGGTCGCTGTGGAGAGTGTCATGTACTCTGCCTCAGTGGTCGACAAAGCTACAACTGATTGTAGATTAGACCTCCACGAAACTGTATTACCCCAAACCTTGAACAAATACCCAGTAACTGAATGTCGTCTGTCTAAATCTGCTGAGTAATCTGAATCTGAAAAACCTTCAATTGAACACACATCACTCTTAACAAACGTTAAACTGGTTTTAGATTCACCACGAAGATACTTTAAAACCCACTTCACTGCCAACCAATGTTCCATACTAGGTTTAGACATAAACCTGCTCACAACTCCCACTGCGTGTGCCTAGTCTGGTCTTGAGCCTATCATGGCATAAATGAGGCTCACTCGCATAAGGGATTCCTTCCATCTTAGCTGCTCCTGCTAAAACCTCTGCCTTGGTTTGACTCTTCAATTTGAATTGAGGAGCCAATGGAGTTGTGACTGGCTTAGCATCTTCCATCCCAAAACTCTTTAGAACTTTCTCAATGTAAGCTTCCTGAGATAGCACTAGAGTTCCCTTCTTTCTGTCACGGTAATATCCATTCCAAGAATTCTGGAAGCCTTTCCTAAATCTTTCATCTCAAACTCTTTGCTCAGATTGTCTTTCATTAGCTGAATTTCAGTCTTGTCTCCTGAAGCTATTAGCATATCATCAACATATAACAGTAGATAGATAGCTTTAGGAGTATTCACATTTCTCATGTAGACACATGAATCGTAGTTACTCTGTAGAAATCTTTCTTTCTTCATGAACTTGTCAAAACGTAGATTCCACTGTCTAGGAGATTGCTTTAGACTGTATAGAGATTTCCTTAGAAGACACATCTTGTTCTCATCACCTGGTTTCACATAACCTTCAGGTTGATCCATTAAAATCTTTTCGTCTAGGTTTCCATGTAGAAACGCGGTCTTGACGTCTAGTTGTTCCAACTAATAGTCTTTATTCACCACAGTTGAGAGCATCAGTCTTATTGAGACGTGCTTGACCACTGGTGAGAAGACTTCATTGTAGTCAATACCTTCCTTCTGTGAGTAACCCTTAGCCACTAGTCTTCCCTTGTACCGACGATCCTCAACTCCAGGGATGCCCGGTTTATACTTGACAATCCACTTGCATCCCACGGTCTTTTGACCTTTTGGTCTTTCAATAAGATCCCAAGTGTGATTTCTTTCAAGTGAATCCATCTCATCATCTGCAGCGTTATTCCAGTGCTTCCAATCTTTACTCCTCTTAGCTTCTTCTAAAGATTTAGGTTGTTCCCTTTCAATGTCATCTGCCACAGCTAGAGAGTAGGCAACTAGATTAGAATCCTCATACCTTGAAGGTGGTCTCACATTCTGCCTTCAAACACGATCTCTAGCAAGCATATAGTTATCAATAGAACTCGCAGATTCAGTGTCTTCAACAAAAGTCAAACCCTCTGTCTCATCATCACTCTCTGATTCACTTGAACTTCCCTGATACTCTGATTCTTGTTGAGATACTCTTGTATTTCCAGGATCAGACGTTTCACCATGCTCATAGTCAGGACCACTAGGTCCACGAATCAGGCTTGGACTGAATGATACCTTCTTCTTAGAATTCTTATTTTGCTTATTTGTTTCAACTGAGTCGTCTCCACCTTCTGGAGGTTTCTTAGCTTGCGTATCCTTGTAGAGTTCATCTTCTCTGAACACAACATTCCTGCTTGTAGTACACTTTAGGTCTTCTGGAATCCAGACTCTGTAACTTTTAACCCCAAACGGATATCCCACGAAAACTCCCTTAAGAGCTTTAGGACTAGTCTTCTCCTGAGTAACATGAACGTAAGCTGTACACCCAAACCTTCTCAAGTGTGACAAATCAGGCCTGTTCCCTGACCAAACTTCTCAGGTAGTTTGAAGTCCAAGGTTGAATTTGGTGTCCTATTTATCAGATACACTGCAGTAGAAGTTGCCTCTGCCCAAAACTCTTGTCCCAAACAAGTTTCTGCAAGCATACTTCTCACTTTATCCATGATGGTGCGGTTCATACGTACTGAAACCCCATTCTGTTGAGGTGTATAGGTGCAGGTTCTGTGCCTCTTAATCCCAGACTTTCTGCACAACTCGTCAAACTGATTGTTGCAATATTCTAGTCCATTGTCTGTACGTAGACACTTGATCTTTTTCTCTGTGTGGCTTTCAGCAGCTTCTTTCCATTCTTTGAATGTAGAGAATGCTTCATCTTTAGTTCTTAGAAAATAAACCCATACCTTCTTCAAGAAATTGTCAATGAAACTTATGAAATATTTGCAACCTCCAAGACTCTCCGGAGTTGATGGGGAACCCCATAGATCTGAATGTACATACTCTAGGATGCCTTTAGTAGTATGCTTAGCTGTAGGAAAGCTTTGCTTATGTGACTTCCCCAACACGCAACCTTCACAAAACTCTAGCTTTCCCACTTCAGTCTTAGGTATAAAACCGTCTTTTACAAGCAACTCCATGTTCTCAGAACTCATGTGTCCTAGTCGTGAATGTCATATAGTTGTCTTAGCTCCAGTAGACTCACTAATATTTGCTTCACCACGTGACACTGTTCCTTGTAGATAGTACAATCCATTCTCATACTTGCCTGTGATCACCTTCTGTCCATTTTTGTAGAATGTTACAGTGAAATCTCCACCTTGGTAGTTACACCCTGATTTCTCTAGCATTCCATAGGAGATTAAGTTCCTGATCATGTCTGGCATATAGCGAACATCTTTGAGAATAATCACTGCTCCATCTTCATTAGTAATTTTGATTTTACCAATGCCCTTGACTTCGCATTGAGTGTTGTTCGCCATTAGAACTTTGCTTCCATCTCCTTCTTGTATATCAAATAAGACGTCTCTGTCTGGTGTAATGTGAAATGTGCAACCTGAATCTAGAACCCATTTGTTTCTTGAATCGTGAATGCTTGTTGTAAGTACTAGAGGTTGCTTGATTTCACATACTGCATTCACTGCTTGTTTACCAGTTTTCTTGTGTTCTTTGTTTGGACACTCACGTTTCCAGTGACCTTCTTTGCCACATGAAAAACATGTTCCTTTCTTAGTCTTATCTGATCTCATATGGACTTAGATCGATCACCTCTGCTTTTGGATCTATTGTACTTCTTGTTGTTACCATTGTCTGATCGCTTAGATGATCTTCCTCTAGATTCAACATATAAGCCTTCGGAAGTAGATTTCCTTTTGTTAAGTAATCCCTTCTGTCTAAGCTCTGCTTCTTTTGAATATGCCGAGGTAACAACTTCAGAGACAGTGAGAGTGCTTCTGCCAGTGCCGTATTGAAGAGTGTGGACCAGTTGCTCATACGCAGCAGGAAGACCAGAGAGCAATTGTATAGCTTGATCTTCGTCGGTAATGGTAACCTTCAGACTCTCTAGATCAGCTATTAGCTTTAAGAATTCATCCACATTTTCTTCTATTGACTTGTCCTCATCCATCTTGTAACAGGAGAACTAACGCTTCAGATAAATCCTGTCTGGAAGAGACTTGAGCTGATACAGCTTCTCCAGGGACTTCCACATGCCAAGAGCAGTTTGCTCGTGCATGATGTTTCTCAAGATAGAGTCACTCAAGCAGGTACACAGCAGACTTCTGACTCGTAAGTCTTTATCAAATTTCTTCTGATCAACTTTTGGTTTCTCACCTTCTTCTTGTTTCTCAAAGACTGAAGTAACCACAAAGTCGTCTTGTATCACTGCGAGAAGACCTTGAATCTCAAGCTGAGCCAACATCTTGTACTTCCACATCCCGAAGTCCCCCTTTCCATCAAACTTATCCATCTCGAACTTCTCATGAGTCCTCTCCATCTTGAACTGTAGAGATATTCAAGAATAACTGCACACAGAAGATGAGAACCACAACAACCACAGCAACACAAGCAAGAGATCTTCAAATCTCAGCAATCGCAATACACAATCACAGATAAGTATTCTCTTCTCCTTTCTCCTATCAGATCTGATCTAACTCGCAAACGTAGCACCCAACCTAGGGCTCTGATATCACTTGTTGAGTTATAGATCAATTTCTTATAGGTTTTAGCTTCGTGATTCTTAAGTGATTAGATCGTGTTGTTTCGTTTCAGGTTCGAGATCAAGATCAGCTAAAGACACAAGAGATTTGTTCACCCGGTGTTCGCTGATCTACTCACCGGGGAGGGAGACGGAATCCCTCAACTGATTCACTATCAAGCTTCGATCACAGTTACAGCAAAGAGTACAAGAAACAGAGTAATAACTGGGAAGATTAGTGAGCTTATCGTATCCTCTGTGAAGCCGGAAAGTCACCGCCGGAATGATTCTATCTGACCGTATACCGCTTTCGCAACTCCGTCGCACTTCACCCTCACAATCTCAAGCTAAGTCTTCTCTCTCTCTCTCTTCGCTCTGAAACTTGATTGCTTCTCTCTCTTTCTCGTTGTAGTGACGATGCCAGCTCATAAAGTTTGTTATAACAAACTTTCCCTCTCTCGAGCTCCTTAAACGATGCGTTTCATTTAACCTCGTTTTGACTTGGGCTGAGACTTGGGTTTGCTTCTTTCTTATAGGTTTCGGATGAGATAGGCAACGGAATGCGAAGCACACTTGGAGTTTTTGGTGGAACTAAACCCACATTTTGTGTACTTACAATCAATGGAGTGGACCTTTTTCGTATGCATTTAAAAAATAGTGAGATATCCATGATTGATATTTGGAAAAATAATGGTGGTTACCCATTGAATATCTAAAAGACTTTACAGTCATAATCCACTTCAAGTTTTAATATTTCTCTAATATTTGTATTTAAAGTTCCAGCGCCAAGTAGTACAGATATATCAATCTGAAACTATAAACTATTTGTCGTTTTTAATTTATACAATCGTATTTTTGTTTTATGAATGTTTAATGATTTTTTGTCAACCAGTGTTTGATTTTTTATACATTGATCAAGTAGTATCTATATTAAGTAACATATTCGGAATTTGGCTATCCAGACATTCAAACTAATATATTTAGACAATGTTTCAGCGGATTATTCTACTATATATTATTTGAGAAGTATTACAAAATTTGAATAATGACATGTATTATTATTAGGATGATTTTTAGAACTTTTTAAAAATATGTTGGTCCATCTAAATATATACTATGTTTTTATTAAACTAATCATATAATTAATTATTAATGTATAAAAATTACTTCTTTTCTTAAATAAAAGTTACGGAACTACCTAATATGATATTAATATATATATGAAAATTAATAATTTCGAATAATGAAAATTGATAATAATAATTTGTGTATCAACTATTATTTTTATTTATTTTTAGTTATTAAAATAAATTAGACAATCACATTAAGCATATAAAATTTTAGATTTTTCCATAGATTTTATATTTTGAATGTTTAAAACAATTATAAAATTAATAAAACTGTTAAAAATTTCACGTTGAGAATTTTGTGATCAAAAGTCTTAATTTTTGTATAATAAGTACAAGTGATCATAAAACCATATGAGTAGGAAGGCTATTTTGATATATATTCAGATTGAAATATATATATATATAATATAGTTTTAATTAAACTATATACCATATAAAAATACATAAATATTTAAATTTGCACTGAACAAGTATTGAAAATTTAATATTTTAGTTTCAACATTCGCATTACGATAATAAATTTTAAAACTAGAAAAGTTTTATACTGAAAATTTTGTTATCAGTTATATAAAAATGATGTTATAAAAAATAAAAAAGATCATAAAACCATATGAGTATGAATCCTCATTTAACATATAACCATATTAAAAATATACAATATATCAAGGAAATTCGTAACATAAAAATACGGATTGAGAATGATGGCTCCTAGGGTTTTGGGCGACATCGGCAATTGTCAGATCTAGGTTTCTGACGGGGGAAAACCCTCGAAACCCTTACCTCTTGCGCAAGGTAGACTACGTACACTTCTTGGCGGCGGTGTAGGGTTTCAGTAGGCTTTATAAATCTGTTTTCTCTAGCTTTCTGCTAAGTATTCACTTTCTCAAAGGCAATACGAATCTCTCTTTACTCTCAAGATCCAGCAAGTCTTGTACTGATCTTTCTCTAGCCCAGTACTAAGTTGAAGAATGAGTCAACAATCAAGTTTGATCCGCAAAGGGGGCTCCTCTTCTCCTGTAAGACGCCACCTAGATCTGGAAAAGGAGGATGAGATAATCCAGATCCCGGCCTGTGACATATCGGTGGCTAAGGAGCTCTTCAAGAGGACCCTCATTGGAAGGGTTTTGCACCGAGGTGGGCGTAGTGTGGAAGCGGTGCTGGCCCTCCTTCCAAGAGCCCGAATCTGGAACGTGGAAGGTAGAGTGCATGGAGTAAACTTAGGGAACGGACGGTTCCAGTTTGACTTCGACAGAGAAGAGGATCTTCTTATGGTCTTAAATAAGAGACCATGCCACTTCAATCACTGGATCTTCGCTCTTGAACGATGGGAACCTTTTACCAGTGAGAATTTCCCTAACACCATTCCATTTTGGATTAAGGTGACGGGTGTTCCGGTCCATTTCTGGAATGATCAAACGTTCGGTGAAATTGCGAAGGCGGTTGGAAAAAAGGGAGCCATTGATGCCACAAATGCTCGCCTTCAGGTCTCCGTCGATGCCTCTCCAACTAGAACGTCGTGTGGGCTTCCCGAATGGAGACATTGGAAAGGTGCACTTGGAGTACGAAGGACTCAACCGATTCTGCTTTGCATGCAAGAGGATATCTCATGATGTTTACGGGTGTCCGAATATTTCCCATGAGGAAAGAGAAAAGAAAATCAAGGTGTTTCGTGAACTCAATCCTCTGTGTGCAGAATCCAACCGTCTCCAAAATGGGTCTCTAGGAACCAACCGGAATTCTAACACAAATAACAAGAGACCTCGCTCCCCTTCTTCGGATGAGTACCCGAGATCCCCGTCGCACTTTCGATCCCAACATCCTGGGTCCTCCAAAGGAGACAAGAGAACAAAAGTGTCGGAAAGCTACTGGAACTCAAGATCACTCAGGGATGACAAATACCCATTAGCGGAATCTTATCGTAAAGGATCTGAGCGAAGAGGAGACACTAAGTTTGACCTAACCAATAAGAATGGACACAGAGATACCGTTTGGAATCGCCTTGAGCACCATGAGCAGGGGAGAAAGGTGGACTACAAGACTACTCAGGATAACAGGCGCGATCGTCATCGGGGTCAGAAGACGTACAAACCAAAGAACTGTGGCACCATGAAAGCTTTTCAACAATCCCAACAAGTTTGGAGACCTAGTAGACATGAAAATGATGAACGGAGCCATAATCAATCCAGATCTGCGTCTCTCTTGAAGAACATGAGTCAGTCTTCCCCTGAGAAGACTGACTCCCAGCAAACGATCTCAGCGGTACTCCCAAACCGCATGGCAGTAGGAGGTCAAGGAAGTGGGGTGCTGGTGGTACACACCAATGAGACATCAGAGGAACGGTTAAGACGCCTCAAAGGTAAGGCTCACATGACTGCTGAGTCAAAGGAAAAATCTCCACTGCATGAGCGCAAAATGCCTCTACCGATAGGCATAATCGAGGTACAGTGGTGATCTATGATGGAGAGCCACGTTCACTCAGAGCATCACCAAGGTATGACTCTGGTCCCCGTAGTTCAATGTTCGAGTGTGAATAGACGTAATCATTTACCGAAAGTTCGAGAGTGAATAGTAACTCTTTTTCATATATATAGGTGGAGTAAGTTTTTCAAAGTCTTTGCTCATTTTTCTTCACAAGAAAATTTCTCTAAGGTAGAAATTTCTCCCTTCCTCTCTCTCTTTTACTTTTGTGTCAAAGTTTTGGTTTTTCTAAAATGACTTCAAGAAAGAGATCCTCCAAGAAAAAAAGCTTCTCCTCAATCTTCGTCCGGCAATCCCGGCGCCAATGAGGAGGTCGTTCCCAAGGAGGAGTTCGAGGTCGAGAAAGCGGAGAAAGAAGCGTATTGGGATGCGTTGTGTGGCTCGATAACTCCTCCGCCCGAAGTCTTTTATCCCACAAGACCCGCAGCGAGGCTCGATCCTACCCTTCTGAGCAGGACCTTTCCCGCCTACCTTAAGACCCTTAGGGAGTATTACAGAGTTCCGAGCGGATTTGTGTTTCGAATCCCGGTGCATGGGGAGAGTGCGGAGGATCCCGCAGAGGGTTTCTTTACATGCTACAAAGCTTTTCTGATACGCTGTCGCATGTGGTTCCCGATTCCTGCGGCCATCATCCGCGAACTCGATCGTTTTGAGCTGTCGATCAGTCAGCTAAACGTTACGGCGCTGTAGAACTTTCTTGGCATGTTGATCCTGCACGGAATGGACCTTAGACCCGATGACTTTGAAGGGCTATTATCGATGCGAAAGACCTCGATTGACTACTTATACCACATGGCTCCTCGGAATTACATGTCGATAATTCGGGGGCACACTTCAAATGCCAAGGAATCGTTCAAGCGCTTTTTCTACGTTCGAACAGATAGTGCATCCGTCGAGGAGAACTGTCTCCCCTTGTTCCGTAGCAAGTGAAATTTCCATCATGGTACCATGGTCGGATATTTGGTTCATCTCGATACTCGGAGGTATCTAATCGCATTTTTTTATTTTGCGGTGAACAATATCCATCCCATGCTCCCTAGGGACCTATATGCTAAGCGAGATATTCTCCGCAACGGTCTGTTCTTTTGGGATTCCTTTACCCTAGACAGGATCCGAAACGCAGTAGCGCTCTATCGATCGCAAGGCGTCTCCCGACCTTTACGTGCATCGGACATGGACGAGCCAAACCCCGATGCTGTTCCTGTTCGGAGGGAGAGAGTTAGCCCCCGGAAAGACAAGGGAATCGCTCTTGAAGATGGAAACTTTGTCTCGGAAGACCTTCCGTTACCCGGATGGAACCCGGGTTTCACCCCGGGTGATGGGAGTGGAACCAGCGCGGCTCCCCTTCCGGATGACTTTTTTGCCAACCTCCCTCCCGGTTTTACTACTCCAGCGTCACTGGACGAAGCATCAAGAAGAGGAGTGCTCGCGGAAGGTTCTCGTTTGATCAACGACGTTTAGTCTCCGAATTTTTTGACAAGTCTTTCTTTGTCGTTTCCATATTTGATCCTTGATTCGTGCAGGGAATGCGGGTCTTCAACTCAGCGCTTGACGGACGTTTCAGAGAGGCGTGTCTTTTGCACTTCAAGGCCGAAGAGATCGAGAGGAAGTTTATCCATTTTCAGAACGAGGTCGCGGAACGAGATCGCAAGCAGGCTGAGTCCCATTCCCGAGCTCTCCTTCGTGCGGAGAGGAAAGGGAGGAGGGCGATTGCCACTGAGTTGGCGAGGAGAGCCTCATTGTTTGATGCTGAGTTCAGGAGCTTTAAGGACGCCCAAGACTACGTGGGTGATTTCCACGAATGTCGCGGTTCGGTTGGCACCCTTTGGAAGTCGCAGAATGCTGATTTTTCCTTTCTCTTCGAGATCGCTGAGATGTCAAGTCTCATGGATGGGTGTGCCCAGGATGATTCTATGGTTCCTCCAATCGAGGGGAGGATCCAAGAGCTTTGGGATCCCATCAAGGTCTCGGAGGACACGGCGGAAGTGGAAGCCGGTGCCGCAGACGAGGAAGGAGAAGTGGATCAGCCTGCGAGCTCGTTTGGAGTCTCGATATTCGGGTTCTTTGACCTTGATCCCTGAGGATCGTCGGGATTGTTCCCCTTTGTCTTTATCTTTATCTTAATATTTCGTGTGGTGTTTTAGGCCAAGTGTGGTCATTTTTTATCCGAGTGTGCTATGGCCTCACGAGGCCATTTGACAATGTTTGACTATGTTTGAGGGACTGGTCGTTGGTGGCTTTGAATCCCAGCCGCTCTGCGGCTTTTATATATATAACGAATGTTTTTAGTTTATACTTCTGCCAAGTGTTGAGGGAAAGGCATGAGTAGTCACTTCGTATCTTAACTCTTAATTTGTCGTCCTGTTCGTTTGCTACTTCAGAACAAGGGTATTCGAAAACGTTTAGGAGTTTTACGAAGTTTCGTGAGCGTTTTAGATGTGGACGATGAGACATGTTTTAAGATCTCGTATCAGTTTTGATATCATGTCTTGAGATGTTAATGGACCAGTAGGACTGGGTTTAGGGCAAGACCTAGGTTTACTTTCGGCTCTAAGGCTGTGCGACGACTAATCGACTTTCGTTTTGCCCGTTGGCAATTTCTACCTGATTCTTTCCGATTAAAGTCCGCGACTTGGGCGCCGACTTACATGACTTGTGTGGGAAGAACCGAGCACTCTCCAGAGAACGTCTGGAATGCTGACCAAAATTTCGGATTTTCTTGTATAGCGCGCAATGTATCCTTATCGGATGTAAGAGAACCTTTAGTTTTTATGAAAGGTTTG
Source organism: Brassica nigra (assembly GCA_016432835.1). Taxonomy (NCBI): domain Eukaryota; kingdom Viridiplantae; phylum Streptophyta; class Magnoliopsida; order Brassicales; family Brassicaceae; genus Brassica; species Brassica nigra. Next base: position 28,867,953 of record CM028242.1, read on the forward strand.
ACTACGAGTTCTTCTTTAGAGAACGTTTTTGGGCTTGTCCGTCGGGTCCAATCGACGGTCATTTGTATTTTTAGAGTCATGAATGGACTGTGTGTTTGGATAATATCTTTCGAGAAATATTTGTGACGGCTCGCTTTCCCGAAGATATGTCTTTTGCTTTGAGATGGTTATGATCTTCGTTTTTAGAGGAGATGTATTTTTTCGGTCTTGCTTGACCATGAGTTTGAACTATTGTTAGTAGGAATTAGTTTTCGTCCAAGGACTGCTTGGACGGTATGCGTTTTTGGAAACCCTTATTTCGGGCGTTTCTTAGGCCAATCTCAGATTATTATGGCTTATTGCAAGTGAATCGTGAGACGAGAAGAAAAAATTTATTGAAAAAGTTGCAAAAAAATCGAGTACATGCACAAATATTTCGGACTTTGTGGGAGTATAGGAGTATACGTACCCACTCCCCCCCCTTTTAATGAGGGGGATAGCTGAACTTGTTGATAAGACAAGCTGCCTACGTACCTCTTTCGAGGATCAAGTCATCTCGTAGTTCTGCTTGTTGCTGCGGGTGTTCCTACTCGCTGGATGGGACCGTTCCAGTCAGTTCGGTCGTTGAGGCTTTAGTTAGGTCAATGGCCATTTCAGGAGTCAGGCTCTCTGCTGGTAAGGCGATGGACTCTGGGACTATGTCGCTGTCTTGAGTCGTTGCCTGGTCGGGTGATTCTGGATCACTTTTAATGGAGCTCTCGGGAGCGTTCTGAGCTTTTTTAACTTGCTTCGGGTTTACCACGGGGGTGTTCCGAGTTTGTCGTAGTTTATGCTTGGGAAAGAAGCAGAGCCTTGACTATTTATGGCATCCCCAGATTACTGCTGTTCCGTTTGGAGTTGGGAACTTGATGCCAAGGTGGTAAGTCGATGGTACCGCTTTCATGGCATTGATCCAAGGAGTTCCCATGATGACATTGTAGATGGTCGGGTTATCGACTACAGCGAAGTCAACAATTCTTGTGACTTCTTTAGCCATGACCGGGTGTTTGATTGATCTGAGGGTCATGGACGTTGCATCTGAGAAACCAGTCAGAGGTTTTGGTTCTGGGACGACATCTCCGAGTTCAATGTTCATCCTTCGGAGTGTGTCGCGGAATATGACGTTGACAGTGCTTCCCGTGTCGATAAGGATCCTTCCTACTTTGAGGTCTCGGATTACCAAATCGATAACTAATGGGTCGCAGTGAGGTTTGTCGATTCTGATGGTTTCCCGCTCTTCGAAAACGATCATATCGTTAGAGGCATCGTCGGTCGGGGACCGAGGCAGCCAGATAGAACTTGTCTCAGTCTTTCGTCCATAAGCCTTGATCGACGAGACCGAATCGCGATAGAATTGCGATCCTCCGATGATCATGCTCACCCTTCGACGGTTGCTGTCGTTTCCTTAGTCATCCTGCCTCCTTCCGTGTTTCTCGCGTGACTGATTTTCGCGTGCATCGATTTCGGGAGACTCTTTATCAGTTTTGGGAGAGCGATCGGAATCCAAGAGGAGGCTTTTATACCTGTGACCTTTGGAAGTTCACCGGCGAGGAGCTTCGCAGCGAGCCTTGCGCCGAGAACCTTGCAGTTCATAGTGGAATGACCTCTGGTCTGGTGAAAATTTGCAGTAGGAGTTATCCTTGAACTGGTTCCTGGTCCAGGTGTTTCCGGAGGTCTTCCCTTGTTCGGAGTTGATTGCGTAGTTGTGCTCGCCCTGGATGTCTTCCCCCTCGTCGTGGACATACTTGTCGTTACGAGAGTTTTTCCTTCTTGTGGACGTCTTTTGCGGGTTGTACTTTTGGGAAAGGACTTTCATTTCATCTTCCATCATGATGAAGTCCGTTGCCTTGTGAAGAGTGTCCTGGATTGTTCTCGGTTTTTCGAGAGATATCCATTGCCGGATTTTCGACCTGTACCAGAGAGTTTTCCGCAAAGCGTCGACTACCACTTTGTCGCTGATTCCAGTGAATCTTGCCATTACTAGCTTGAATCTGTTCATGAACTCGCGGAGTGGTTCGTCTTCTCTTTGAGATAGACTCCAGAGGTTGACGTCCGAGGTTTCTCTGTCCATTAACATGGAATACTGCTTGAGAAACTTCGAGGCGAGCTGGCGGAAACTTCCGATAGAGTTCCGTTTTAGACGAGAAACCATTCGAGCGCGGTTCCTTTGAGGTTTTCGACGAAGAGAAGGCAGTAGCCGGCGTCTCGTTCGCGTTCCTTGAGTTTGCACCTTCCCATCGCGATCTAGAAAGATTGCGGATGCGCCTTCGGGTCGGTGGTGCCATCATAGACGGGAATTTTAATCTTCCCAGGATCTGAGATGTTAGTCTCCGTAATCCGGGAAGTGAACGGATTTTTCCGCGCTTCCTCGAGAAGTCTGTCGATCTCGGGTGCAGTGCTTGTCGCATGATGGATCTGCGACTTCACCTCTTTGACTTATGCCACAGTTTTTGCGATGTACTTGCGGAGATCGTGGATCTCGTCAGGGTTTTCAGCAGCCTTCCGAGCTTGTCGGCGTTGGCTGCGGTGGATCCGGGCCTGATTCTCGGCCAGTTCTTCCTGCTCTACCCAATAGGGGTTTCTTCTTCCTCTGTCATGGGTTTTGAGCGGCATCTTGCCGGCGGACTGGCTTCGCGTTCTTCTCGGATGGACGTCAGCACCTCCGTCCAAGTGATCGAACTGGTCGCTTATGTCCAGATCGATCCGCTCGATATCGTCTCCTTCGTTGCTCCCGGCGGGAGGTGGAAGGTTCTCCGTGGTCGGCTATGCACCTGGCGGGATTGTTTCGTCAGGGTTCTGGCCTGAAGAACCTTGTCCGTCTGTGTGGCCCGATACGCAGGTCTGTCGAGGCCTTCTGCCGCTGCGGGCTCTTGTGGCTCCAGCGGGATTTTGCTCTTGGCCTTCGGCGTTAAGGTTTCCACCTGTTTTGCAAGAGAGGCCACGAGCTTTCCTTGTTCGTCCAGACTTTTTCTGAGCGGAGGCGTACATTTCCTTCATCTGGTCCAGTATCACGGCGTTTGTAGGGACAGTGGATATGTTTCCATGTGGAGTTTTCTCAGCGTTGGCATCGGGAGAACCCGTCGTCGTTTGCTGGTCTTTGTCAAGCGTCGATTTTCATACCTGACTAAGTGTGCGTGGTTTGAGAGATAGATCCGTAACCCCCTCCCTCCTTCTAGTAAGCTGGGAACCGAATTCACACCGTCGAGATTTGTTAGTTGGAGGAAAGCAAGCTAACCTAGCCTTCCCTAAAGGTCGGTTATCTGCTGGGCCACGCACAACCGATCAATATGAAAGAGTAAAGGATAATAAATCGGGAAAGAGCAAAAGAGAACAAAAGATCTTATTTCGAATTGGCGTTTGGCGTGAACAACAGGTAGGATCCTGGGCCACAAGAGCTGTCAGTATGTTCGCTAGTCTAGCCACTAAGTTCTAACCTAGTTGAATTAGCAGCTTGATAGTAAAACGGAAAATGCCTAAATTGCTCTAAGTGCTAAGTTTGCTCTGAGGAAGTCTCTCTTGCTCCTCGCCTTAAGCCCTCCTTATATACTCTCTCTAGGTCGGTTTGCCCCTTCTCTTGGGCCGGATTCATCGCGAGCCGGACTTTTCCATTTTTCTTCATCTTTCGTGATTATATTCGGAAACTTGACATTTATCTTCGGGAACTTGACATTTATCTTTTCCTGAAAATAAAAAAGACCGTCATACCAGCCTTGGGCTCAATCCTATTTTAAAATCGTAAGTGGGCCGTTTAGCCGTGATCCAGGCTCTTTTGGGCCGTTTTGGGACTTTAGACGTTTTTAACGATTTTTCCTAAGAGATGGCCTTCGACGCGACGTTGGTTTTTCTGAAAGAATTCCAACTCCTTGTATAGTTAAGACAACTGGTGTTCAAGCTAACCATAGCCATTTTATACAACAGGCGGGAATCCATCTTGACAACAAAGTCTTGACGACCATGGGTATTGTGTTCATGGACTGAGGGTGAGATTCACGGGAACTTAGGCGAGGATCGTTGTTGTTTCAGTGCGGGACGGGTTAAGCCTAGGTCAAGATGGTCCGAGCGGGATGTTCCTCGCCCTAGGACGAGGTGATCTTGGTGCGGAGGTCCACACCCTAGGGCGAGGTGACCTCTGTGCGGATGGTCCTCGCCCTAGGGCGAGGTGACCTCGGTGCGGATGGTCCTGCCGCAGAGGTGACCTTCGGTGCAGATGGTCCTCGCCCTTGGTGAGGTGGTCCGGGAGAGTTGGTCCTCATGCCCTTGGGTGACCGTGTTGGGGCGGTCCTCGCCCTAGGCGGCGTGACTTCGGTGCGGATGGTCCTCTCCCTTGGGCGAGGTGGTCCGGGAGAGGTCGGTCCTCGCCCGCGGCGGTGACCTGTGCTGGGACGGTCCTCGCCCTAGAAGCGAGGTGACCTCGATCGCGGATGGTCCTCGGCGTTGGGAGGTTGTGCAGAGAAGTCGGTCCTCGCCCTTGGGCGGTGACCCATGTTGGGGCGGTCCGCCAGAGGCGAGGAGTGACCTTGAATGCGGATGGTCCTCGCCCTTGGGCGAGGTGGTCCGGGAGAGGTCGGTCCTAGCCCTTGGGCGAGGTGAACCGTGTTGGGACGGTCCTCGCCCTTGGGCGATGTGACCTCTGTGCGGAGGTCCTCGCCCTGGGGCGAGGTGGGTTGCGTCTGGTCGGTCCTCGCCCTAGGGTGAGGTAGATCGAGGTGAGACGGTTCTCGCCCTAGGGCGAGGTTGTCGGTCCGATCCATACTTGCTTACGGGCAAGACCTCGTCCGGACTGAACCAATTCTCGACGCTCTTCGCGTCGTATCCGCGAAAAACTATCTTTTACTTGATTAACCGTTTCCCAGGAACGTTTGGTTTTCAAAGACCAACCGAGAGTTGGTTCTCCGAGAATTATCGGGCATTGATTCTGCCGTAACCGGTTTTGACCCCAACACAGTCCAGATTTTAAAGGTGCTAATGCGTCCAGGAAGCTGAGTAATACCTGTGGACGTGCTTCTCCTAGGAAACCAGGATGATTGGGTACTACTGATAAACCCGACTCGACCAAGGTCCCTCGTTTTGAAGTGTTTCCTTCTACTAAAAGTAAGTTGTCTGTTGCTGTTCAGGTTCAGTGGGGTCCCAGAAACCACCCAGTAAGAAGATATGAACATCATCTCCTGGAACTGTCAAGGGGCGGCCGCCTACTTGACCAAGCAACATCTCCGGGAGTTGCATCGCTTTTTCGCACCTTCTTTTATTTTTCTTTCTAAAACAAAAAACTCTCGTTCTTTTTTGCAAGACTTTCAAGTTTCTTTTGGTTATAATAAATTGTTCACCGTGGAATCCGAGGGTAGAAGCGGTGGACTAGCACTTTTTATATGGATTCTTATGATGTTTCTATTCTTTATTTTGATAAGCGTATGATTGATATATCTGCCATGATAGAGGGCCATAAAGTTCATATAACTTTTGTATATGGAGATCCGGTCATTGAGTGTCGAGACAATGTATGGGAACGCTTGACTCGCATGAGCACTTCTCGAAAGGGTGCATGGCCTATGAGTGGAGATTTCAATGAAATAACGTGGAACCACGAAAAACAGGGCGGAAGAAAGAGACCTGAAACTTCTTTTCTATCTTTCAAAGCTATGTTAGCGAACTGTGGGATGGTGGAGTTCCCTCACAAAGAAAATCAGTTGTCTTGGATGGGATACCGTAGTTCCGGAAAGGTTCAATGCAGACTGGATCGATCAGTAGGCAATGAAGATTGGCATCAAGATTTTTCCCATACTAAAGTGGAGTATCTCAAACTCTGGGGGTCTGACCATCGACCAGTCTTGACAAGAGTTCAATCTCGCGAAGTTAGAATACGAAGAAGTTTCAAATTCGATAGAAGATGGCTTCAAAAGGAGGGCCTGAAAGATGCTGTTGAAGAAGGCTGGGGGCTGGGGAAAGCGGCCGAAAACAGGCCTTTCCATGTCAAGATTGGTGAAGTTCGACGTGCTATATACCGGTGGAAGAAGGCAAACCCTTCTAATACGGAGAAAAAGATAGAAGCCATCAAAGAAAAGTTGGAGAAAGCTCAGGCGGACGAGCACGTTACGAGTGAAGAAGTTTTGAATCTTAAGTGGAATTTGTGCACGGCCTTCAGGGAGGAGGAATTGTACTGGAAACAAAAGAGCCGGGTCTTGTGGTTGAAAGATGGAGACCGGAATACGAAATTTTTACACGCAATAACCAAACAAAGATGAGCCAGTAACCGTATCACCAAACTCAAGAAGCCGGATGGAGGATGGGCTGAGAGCAACGCAGGGATAGAAAAGGTGGCAGCTGAATATTTCCAAACCCTCTTTACAAACTCAGCGCCGAGGGACTTTGACGAAGCGCTCCGGTATGTTACCGAGAAAGTGACTCCAGCTATGAACACAGCCTTGACTCGTGACCCTACTGATAAGGAAATAAAAAAGGCCATTGATGAAATCAATCCCGACAAAAGATATTATTGCTATGGTGAAGGATTTTTTTGGCGCAGGATCCTTTGATCCCAGATTAAACCAGACACATATATGCTTAATTCCTAAGACGGAGAGACCGAAAGAGATGACGGAATTTAGGCCGATTAGCCTGTGTAACGTAAGTTATAAAATCATTTCTAAGGTTCTATGCTCACATTTAAAGAGGATTCTTCCAAGTCTAGTCTCGGAAACTCAGTCCCCGTTTGTCGCGAAACGGCTCATTTCAGATAATATCCTACTTGCACAGGAGGCTTTTCATGCTCACCGTACAAATCCCATGTGCAAAGCAAAGTTTGTCGCCATAAAGATCGACATGAGTAAAGCCTATGACCGGGTTGAATGGAATTTCCTCGAAGCATTATTACTGAAAATATGTTTTGCAGAAAAATGGGTCTCTTGGATTGGGTGGTGTGTTTCATTGGTTTCATATCAAGTTTCGGTAACGGGAGAACCAAAAGGAAATGTACAACCATCACGGGGCCTGCGCCAGGGCGACCCGTTATCGCCCTTTCTTTTTATCTTGCTCACAGAAGCGTTCATATCGCAACTCCAAGGCGCAGAGGAAGCGGGTCGTATCACAGGGCTAAAAATTGCAAGAGCCAGTCCAGCGGTATCACATCTCTTATTTGCTGATGATAGTCTCTTTTTCTGCAAAGCCGATGTCCAGCAATGTGCTGAGTTAATGAAAATCATTAAACTATATGGAGGAGCCTCCGGACAGCAGCTAAATCCATCTAAATCGTCTATCCTCTTTGGGAGTAAAGTTGGATATGAACTGAAGAGTATAATAAAACATACTCTGGGAATTCATAAGGAAGGAGGTATGGGTATGTATCTCGGTCTACCAGAGAAAATATGTGGCTCCAAACGGCAAGTGTTCGCGTTTATTAGAGAACGTCTTAATGAACGAATAAACTCTTGGTCCGCCAAATTCTGATCAAAAGGTGGAAAAGAAGTTCTTCTGAAATCAGTTGCACAGGCGTTACCCACGTATATGATGTCATGTTTTCGTCTTCCAAAGGATATCATATCGAAATTGCAAGCTGCTATCGCAAAGTTTTGGTGGAGCACAAAAGCAAATAATCGAGGTCTTCACTTGATTGCATGGGAAAAAATTTGTTTACCTTTGGATAAAGGAGGACTAGGTTTCAGGGACCTTCATGACTTCAATCTGGCGCTACTAGCAAAGCAGTTATGGCGTTTTCTTCATAACCCTACATCACTGCTAGCTCGAGTCTTAAAAGGAAGATACTTCCGCCATACAAGCCCAATGGATGTCAAAACTTCAAATTCCCCTTCATATGGGTGGAGAAGTATTTTGGCAGCACAAGCTCTTCTTCGTAAAGGACTGAGGAAAACTATAGGTTTGGGCTCAAATACGAAGGTATGGATGGATCCATGGATTCCTGTTTCACCAGCTAGACCGGCCAATGATACTGGTATCAATTAGTGAGTCATCTAATTGATCCAGCAATGTATCAATGGAATACCGATATTCTAGAAGCTCTGATCGACCCAGGAGATATCCCGCTAATACGGAGTCTAAAATCGAGCCCTGTTGGCAGAGAAGATTGGTACAGCTGGATCCATATGAAATCTGGTCTCTATATGGTAAAATATGGATACATGTTAGCATCCCAAATGAAAGAGGAGATGAAGGAACCCATAGTTTCGGAACCAAGTACCAATCTCCTTAAGTCCCTGGCTTGGAAACTGAAGACAACTAGGAAAATCAAGCATTTTCTCTGGCAATTTCTTTCAGGATACCTAGCGTCTTGTGGCCGCTTGGTGGATAGACATTGTGGAACGGATCGTGTTGGGGTCAAAATCGGTCAATGACGAAATCGTCACCCGAAAATCCTCGAAGAAAAGTGGCGACGATCAAATCCAAGAATTGGTAAATTTCGATAAAACTCACGGAAGGCTCGTCCACTCCCATCTGGCGCCAACGGCGAGGGTCCTGGCGCCCATCCATGCGATCGTCTCACGATCTCGGGCAATGACAGCATCTTGGTCCCTTGAAATCCATGTCTGGATTGTCCGAGATCTACAATGAGTCTTCCGTAAAACCTTCCCGATTGTTTAAAAGATTCATCTTTTAACATATCTAAAACTTCGAACCACATTACTCTCATCCTCGGCGGACGGAAAATCTGAAGATCTAAGTCCATCTCAAAATCCCGATACTCGCAGAATCTCGTTGGAAACAATTATCTCGAGATCTACGACTAGAGACCCTCCAAAACTTCGAAGATTTCCATGAACAAGCGGCGAGGGAAGATCGAACAAACCAGACGGCCAGGCGCAAGACGGCCGCAGCACCAGCAGCAGCGGGGACGCTGATATACCCGGCGCACCCGCCGAAGCGCCGGCGATTGCACGCTGGCAGGCGCCTGGCGCCACGGCAGCCTGCGCCCGGCGTAGCACCTGGGGCTGGCTGGCCCTGGCAGCGGCACCGACACAAGGCCCGGCACAGCGGACGAGCTGGCCTGGCCGGCTTACACCCCTGCGCCCGCACGCTGGACAGCGGGGCTGGCCTTTAGCGCCAGCGGCTGACTGGCGCGGCGGCGGCACCTGGCGGCCCGGCACAGCCAAAGCGCCAGCTGGCGCCAGCCCTGGCGCCGGCACGCTGGCGCCAGCGGCAGCGGGCAGGCAACCTAGCGGCGGCGCACGCAACCAAACTGGCTGCCCGGCAGGCTGCCTGGCGCCAGCGACCCTGACCTGGCGCCCGGCGGCAGAATGGCCTAAGGCGCGGCACGGCAGCGAGCACAACCTAGCGCCGGCACCAGCCTGCTTTACCGGCCCGTACCGGCGGGCATCGGCTGGACCCTGCGCCCGGCACCGAACGGCAGGCTGGCCTGGCGCCGCGGCACCCGCCTAGCGCCGCGCAGCGCTGAGCTGGCTGGCGCCAGCGGCTTTCGGCCTGGCGCAAGCGGCACCACCACGCGCGGCCTTAGCGCCAGCGGCACTCGACTTTAGCGCCCGGCGCTAAATCCGTAGACGACCTGGCGCCAGCGGCACCGCCTGGCGCCCGCACCATCCAGCAGGCGGCCTGGCAGCGGCACCGTTGCGCGAATTGGCCTGGCGTCGTCCGTCCGGCCCTCGCCCGTCTCGTTCCTATCGTGCCGTTCGATCCCATCTTAGCTTGTTCGGATCAATCTACGCAAGTTTGGTATGATCCGCGGTTACTCTAGAACGGCACTTCGACTAAACAAGGAATTGAGGTTCCTTCGAAACACGAGACCTTCAAAGACTGTCCTTCGAAACCGTAAAAGCGCCTAAGCCTAGCGGCCAAAACGCCCACGCGATTTTCCGAAAGGAAGGATAACTATGGCGGTTTATCTTTATCCTCACATAAGAGATAAATGTCAAGTTTCCATAAGAGATAAATATCAAGCTTCAGAAGATAAATGTCAAGATTTCGAAGATAAATGTCAAGTTTCCGATAAACACAAAGATGGGCGAAAATGGAAAAAGCCGACTCAGCCCGCGAGAAGATAGCCGTCATAGGAGGAGTATATAAGGAGAGCTTTGAGCAAGAAGCAAAAGAGATCAAAAACGTCCAGAGCACTTAGAGCAACTTAGCATTCTTTTCTGTTTTCACTAGCGAGCTGCGACTCAACTAGGATAGACTTAGGCGATCAGACTAGCGAACTTGCCGACAGCTCTCGTAGCCAAGGCTCTTACCTTGTTCACGCTCAAACGGATTCGAAATAAAATCTTTTGCTCTATTCTTTTTCTTACGATTTTTATTCCGTTTTCATATTTTCTTTGTCGAACTGATTGTGTCGTGTGCGGCCCAGCAGATATCCGGGACCTTCAGGGAAGGCTTGGTTCACTTGGCTTTCCTCCAAATCAACTTAATTTGACGGTGCGAATTTCGGTTCCCACAGTTTGGCGCTAGAAGGAGGGTTACGGATCTATCTATCTACGCAACTGCACACGCCGATCATGTCAGCCGACGCCACCAAGGATCAGCCAGCTTAGACGGAACACCAGTCGATGCCAACGCTGAGAAGACTCCAGCTGGAGACGCGTCCACAGTCACTGCTGATGCAAACACTGAGGCGCTCAAACAGATGAAGGAACTGTTTACTTCCGCCCGGCGAACAACAGGACAAGCTGATAACCTCGCCGCAAAACAGGTCGATACCTTAACTGCGAGGAGCAAGTTGCAGCGGATCCACCAAGGCACGCCGAGAGGCTCGACTGGATCTCCGGCGAGAAAGATGCCCGAAAGAGCCCACTCGAGAAACGGCTCGAAGGACAGCAACGACCTCGCAGAACCTTCCACTCCGGCTGCGGAAACAAGGAAAGCGACGCCGAAAGATCGATCTGGATGTCAGCGACCGATCGGACCCTTCCGATGAAGACGCTGACATCCACCCCAGAGAACTCGGCCAGTCCGCCGGGCGGTATCCTTCGATAGGCCATGACGTAAGAGGAAGAAGAACTCTACTGGATGGAGCAGGAAGAACTCGCGGAAGATCAAACTCGATCTATCGCGACCAGCGTCGACAGGTTCGAGGAACGCCGGCGGCAATAGCGAGATCCATGATCTCCGAATCTCTCAAAAGACCGTGGCTGAAGTGAAAGCGTAAAATCGCAGATCCATCAGCGACCAGTTCTGCCCCGAGATCGATAGACTTCTCGAGGAAGCACGAAAACGCCTTTCACCACTGGATCACGGAAACACGATCTCAGACCCAGGGAAGATCAAAATCCCGGTCTATGACGGTACGACGGATCCTAAGTCACACCTGCAGTCCTTCCAGATCGCAAATGGGTAGGTGCAAACTCCCGGCCGAACGGACGCAGGTCATTGTCTTCTTCGTCGAGCACCTCAAAGGTGCTGCCGAGTGGTTCTCCGGCTCAAAAGGAACTCCATCGAAGCTTCCGCTAACTGGCCTCGGCGCTTTCAAACAGTACTCCATGTTCATGGATAGAGAAACGTCCGACGTGGATCTATGGAGTCTAGCTCAGAAGGAAGACGAAGTCACCCGCGACTTCATGGTTCAAACTGGTGATGGCCAGAGTAACGGCATCAGCGACAATGTCGCAATCGACGCCTGAGAAAACTCTCTGGTACAAGTCGAAGTTCCGAAGTGGATACTACTGGAAAACCGCGACAATCCAGGATACTCTCCACAAGGCAACGGACTTCATCATCATGGAAGAAGAGATGAAGCTTCTATCGCAGAAGCACGGACCGCAGAAAACCGGCCCGAAGAAACCCTCTAAACGACAAATACGCCCATCACGGGGAAGACGCCCAAGGCGAGCATAACTACGCCATCAACTCGAGCAAGGCAAAACCTCCGAAACACCTGGACCAGGAACCAGTACAAGGATAACTCCTACTGCGAGTTCCACGACCAGAGGTCACTCCACCGCGAACTGCAAGGTTCTCGGCCTTGCGCTCGCCGAAAACTCCTCACCGGGCGAGCTATCAAAGGTCAAGAGTATAAAGGACTTGCTCCTGGACTCCGACCGCCAAAGACTAACAAAACTGCCTCCGAAGACCGCGACCGAAAACCAATCAGGGAAAAGCGGAAGAAGACAGACGACCAAGGGAACAACGCCCGAGGGTAAACATGATCATCGGAGGATCACAGTTCTACCAGGACTCGTCTCATCGATAAAAGCCTACGGGCGAAAGCCGAGACCAGTTCCAACTGGTTCCTGGACAGCGATGTTCCTAACCACACGCTATCGAGGAACACGAGACCGCGGAATCGACAAACCTCACTCGACCCTTTGGTGATCGACCTGGTCATCCAGGATCTCAAGTCGGCCGCATTCTCGCCGATACCGGAAGCACGGTCAATGTCATCTTCCGCGACACCCTATACAGGATGAAGATCCCACTTGGGAAGTCGCCCCGAGCCAAAACCTTTGACGGGTTTTCGGCGCCACTACCATGACCTCGAAAAATAAAACTCCTCATGGCAAAGGAAGTTACAAAGATCGCCGAGTTTGCAGTAGTCGACAACCCGCCATCTACAACGCCATCATGGGAACCCCTTGGATCAACTCCATGAAGGCAGTACCGCCCACATATCACCTCGGTATCAAGTTCCCGACTCGACCGAACCGCAGCCATCCGGGTAGCCAGAAACAATCGAGACTCGTTACCTAGCCGAAGTTCAAACTGAAAAGATCGAACGCCCTGCGTCAACCCAAAACGAGCAAAGGAATCACACAACATTCCGAAGACTCGAGGAAAGATGATCCAGAATCATCCGAACAGCAACGATTCAAGAAGGCGAAGCCTCTCAATCCACCGCCGTAGACCGACAGCTCGACCCCGCGACAAACCACTGATCCGACCAGCACGATCGAACGGAAACGACGGGAGTAAAACGTCCACGCAACTATCAGAACTACGAGATGGCTTGATCCTCGAAAGGTATCGAGCAGCTCGTCAAACCCGACGAGTTCAGCTATCCCCTCACCAAAAGGGGACTGGTGCGATACTCCTATACTCCCACAAAACGCCAAAATCCGAGATATGTACTTTAAACTTCTCGAAATTTTTAATAAAATCCTTTCTATCTTTCATGCTTACTTAAACGATCAACGCTTCGAAAACGAAAATCATATCTTCAAAGAAACGAGAGCGCCGCAACTTCTTAAAAGATAACAAAACTCGATATCCGCAAAACAGTCCACCAGCGACTTAAAATAACTCACGTCGATTGGCCCCGACGGACGCCATAAGAAACGTTTCACTCAATACAAAATCGTAGTCAGACCTACAAGGTCCTCTTACATCCGACAAGGATATCATAGCGCGCTATACAAGAAACCCAAAATTTTGGTTTAGCGTCGGATATATTCGAAGATAGCTCGATTCTTTTAACACAAGTCATATAAGCCGGTGACTAGTCGCGGACTTTAAACGAAAAGAATCAGGAAGAAATCACTAACAGGCAAACGAAAGCCGATCAGTCATCGCACAGCCTCAAAGCTGAGAGTAAACCTAGGTCTTGCCCTAAACCAGTCTTGCTGGATCTTGACATCTCACAGACATAGTATCGTATACGAGATCCCAAAACATGTCTCTTATCGCTACACCTAAAGCGCCGCTAAAAGTAGCATACGGACCAAGCGACAAAAAGAGTTAGGATAAAGTGACTACTCATCCTTCCCTCTACACTTGGCGAAAGTATAAATCAAAACAAAAGACGAAATCTCGCAAATTTTCATATTCATAAAAGCCGCAAAAGGCGGCAGGATTCAAAACCACCAACGCCAGTCCCAAAACATAAGAATGCAACCTCCAGCGGTCGCGGGATAAAATTACTAAAACGGCCACACGGCCAGAAAATTCAATTCACAAAGGAAGTCAGCGTTGAGAAACGGATGCAGAAATCCCAAATGAACTAGCAGGCTGGTCCACTTCCTTATTCACGCCTCGAGCATTCCCACCATTCTCGGCGTTCTCGCCGGCTCCGACCTCCACGTATCCTCGAAACCTCGATAGGTTCCCATAGTCTCGGACTCTTTCTTCTACCGGAGGAACCAAGGACTCAGCATGAGCACACTCGGCCATGAAATCCTTCATTTCAGCGATCTCGAATCGAAGAGAAATCTGGGTTCTGAGACTTGTAAAGATTTACGAACCTCGGCACTCGCGGAAGTCACCAACAAACTCCTGAGCTTCTTTAAAGCATTGAAACTCAGCAGCAAGCGATTCGCTCGTCTTGCCACCTCCATGCACCATCCTTCTTCCTCTCCTTTCGCCCGACGAGCCGAGTGAAGCTCAACTTGCTTCGCGTTCTGTGCCTTCACCTCTTGACGGAACTGGAAAAGCTCGCTCCACTTCTGTGGTCTTGAAGTTAGCAATCCTGGATTTGCGAAACTTCGAGTCAGCGCCTCGCTAAACACTCTTAGTCCCTGCATAAAACTCAAGATCAGCGCATGCTTATATCACGGATTGAGCGCAAGATTAAAGAAGTTCAAAGGATCAAACCTCGTTGACGTTGGGAACCCTCGGCAAAACCCGTTGTTTCTCCTCATCCTCCAGCGACTCATCAGTAGTAAACTCCGGAGGAAGGCCATCAAAGAAGTTGTTAGGTGGAAAACCGCTGGCTCCGTCTTTTTCCGCTGGAACAAAACTAGGTTTTTCTCCCAACGGTGAAGGGTTTTCCGAGCCTTCCCCATCGTCGATTTCCTTCCCCTTACGAGACCTCTGTCTGCGCCTCCGAGTAGGAGCCACGGTAACAGGTTCGGCGTCGTACGACGGAACAGGACCCCGGGACCGATAAAGCTTAACCGCATCTCGGATCCGTTCGAGGGTGAAGGATTTCCAGAAAAACGGCCTTTGACGAAGAAGATCTCTCTTGACGAAAACGTTACCAGGCAAATGCGCGGTAGGGTTGTTCCCTACAAAACGGAAATTTTGTTAAGACTCGCGCTTCCGACAAAGTGAGATAGACAACAGAGTTTTCGTCGTATTACCTCGGTTAAAGTTCCATGCTCGCGGGAATAGATGGAGGCAGCTCTCCTCGACAGACTCGCCATCTATTTGAACAAAGAAGAAACGCTCCTGCCACGATTTGGGATTCGAAGTAGTCCCCTGAATCACGGCCATATCCTTCTTAGGCAGCATGGAATAGTAACCGTCACTCCCCGTCGGCCGAGTACCCCAAAGACCTTCGAAATCATCGGGACCAAGATCAATCCCGAGTTCGTAGCTAGCGATTAGTACGCCAAGCCAACTCTCCAAGGCAGGAACGCTGAGTTGGCTGATCGAAAGTTCGAAGCGGTGAAGCGCACGAACAATGGCACCAGGAATTGGGAACCACATACGGCAATACGTAAAGAAAGCTTCGTAACATGTAAAGAAATCTTGCGGAGGATTCCTTGCACTCTCGTTACCAACGGGAATCCGAAATTTGACTCCTTCAGGAACCTGGTAAAAATCTCGAAGAACCTTGAGATATTTACGAGAAACCGAGCTCGGCGCAAAAGGAGCACCGGGCTGCCTCGGGGCCTCTTCGAACAGGGATCTCTGGCAGTGTCGGGGCGAACCTACAAGGCTCGGTATCGATTCCTCTTTTCCTCCTCGACCGACTCCTCGCTTTACCGCTACATGGGCAGGAGAGTCATCCGAGGATGAATGGGAAGAAGAGTTTCTCTTTGAGGATCTTGAAGACATTGTTCTTAAAGAGAGAGAAATGATTCTTGAGAGAGAGTAAAACTTTGTGATGAAGTAAGAATGAGATTTCTTACTCCATATAAAGGAGGTAAAATCACTATTTACCCGATTTTCCGATGACGATCTCAACACCTTCCCACGGCTATACCGCAAGCTAGGATCCGACAGGCTCTACGGTTCCTAGCTAGCTGGGGCTAACTGTTGGGGTCAAAATCGGTCAATGACGAAATCGTCACCGAAAATCCTCGAAAGAAAAGCGGCGATCAAATCCAAGAAACGGTCGCCGCCGATAAAACTCACGGAAGGCTCGTCCACTCCCATCTGGCGCCAACGGCGAGGGTCCTGGCGCCCATCCATGCGATCGTCTCACGATCTCGGGCAATGACAGCATCTTGGTACCTTGAAATCCATGTCTGGATTGTCCGAGATCTACAATGAGTCTTCCGTAAAACCTTCCCGATTGTTTAAAAGATTCATCTTTTAACATATCTAAAACTCGGAGCCACATTGCTCTCATCCTCGACGACGGAAAATCTGAAGATCTAAGTCCATCTCAAAATCCCGATACTCGCAGAATCTCGTTGGAAACAATTATCTCGAGATCTACGACTAGAGACCCTCCCAAAGTCGAAAGATTTCCCGCAAACAACTGACGAGGGAAAGATCGAACAAACCCACGGACGGCAAGACGGCCTGGCACCAGCAGCACGCGGGACGCTGGCGCCGGCGGCACTTCGGCCGGCCGGGGCAGCTGCTGGCGGCGCGGCACCGCCTGGCGCCTGGCGCGGCAGCGGCTGGCCTGGCGGCCGGCACCGGCTGCCGGCCGGCGACGCTGGCTGGCCTGGCGCCAGCGGCGCACTGGCGCGGCACGCGGACGCTGGCTGGCCTGGCGCCGGCGGCACCGCCTGGCGCCGGCGGCAGGGCGGGCTGGCCTAGCGGCGGCACTCGCCTGGCGCCGCGGCACGCTGGACGCTGGCTGGCTGGCGCGCGTTCGCCTGGCGCCGACGGCACGCTGGCTGGCCTGGCGCCAGCGGCATTCGCCTGGCGCCGGCCAAGCGCCCGGCTGACGCAGGTTGGCCTGGCGCCGGTTGCCGCAGCGGGGCTGGCTGGCCTGGCGGGCGGCACGCTGGACAGCTGGCTGGCTTGCGCCAATGCACGCTGACGCTGGCTGGCTCTGGCGGCGGCCACGCCGGGCGCTGGGCAACTGGCGGCACGCTGACGCTGGCCTGGCGCCACCGCACCTGCCCGCGCCGGGCGGCTGGCTGGCGCCGGTGGCCACTGGCGCCGGCGGCACCCGCCACGCTGGCGGCCTGGCGCCGCGGCACCGCCTGGCGCCGGCGGCACCCGGCGGCCTGGCGCCGCGGCACCTCCGCCTGGCGGCCTGGCGCCGGCGGCACCCGCCTGGCGCCGGCGGCACCGTCGCTGGCCTGGCGTCGGTCCACGCCCTCGCCGGTCTCGTTCCTATCGTGCCCGTTCGATCCCATCTTAGCTTGTTCGGATCAATCCGCAAGTTTGGTATGATCACGGTTACTCAAGCGGCACTTCCTCGACTAAACAAGGAATTGAGGTTCCTTCGGAAACAGAGACCTTCAAAGACTGTCCTTTCGAAAAACCGTAAAAACGCCTAAACGGCCCAACGCGGCCAAAACGGCCCACGTACGATTTTCCGAAAAGGAAGGATAACTATGACGGTTTATCTTTATCCTCACATAAGAGATAAATGTCAAGTTTCCATAAGAGATAAATATCAAGCTTCCGAAGATAAATGTCAAGATTTCCGAAGATAAATGTCAAGTTTCCGATAAACACAAAGATGGACGAAAATGGAAAAAGCCCGACTCAGCCCGCGAGAAGATAGACCATCATAGGAGGAGTATATAAGGAGAGCTTTGAGCAAGAAGCAAATGAGATCAAAAAACGTCCAGAGCACTTAGAGCAACTTAGCATTCTTTTCTGTTTTCACTAGCGAGCTGCGACTCAACTAGGATAGACTTAGGCGATCAGACTAGCGAACTTGCCGACAGCTCTCGTAGCCAAGGCTCTTACCTGTTGTTCACGCTCAAACGCGGATTCGGATATAAAATCTTTTGCTCTATTCTTTTTTCTTACGATTTTTATTTCGTTTTATTTCCTTTGTCGAACTGATTGTGTCGTAGCGCCCAGCAGATATCCGGACCTTCAGGAAGGCTTGGTTCACTTGGCTTTCCTCCAAATCAACTTAATTTGACGGTGCGAATTTCGGTTCCCACAGATCGTTCCTGCCCCAGATGCGGTGAGACCGATGAAACCATAAACCATCTCTTGTTTACTTGCCCTCCGGTGCTCCAAACATGGGCTCTGTCTAACATCCCGACGACTCCGGGAGTATTCCCGAGTGAATCTCTGGTCGAAAATTTTGACTATCTTTTACTTCGAGCAAGAAAAGCAGGGGTCCCAGATAATGTCTTGGCAAGCTTCCCGTGGATCATGTGGTTCATCTGGAAAGCTAGGGGTGATAAAATTTTTAACGGGACGACCATCACACCTCCGGAGACTGTTGTACATGCCATGCAGGAAGCAGAGGAATGGAAGGTAGCTCAAGTGGTGACAAGTATATCACAAGCGGTACCTTCGCAGAATCAGGAAAGAGTCGAAAGTAATTCACCGTTGCCAAGATGCCAAGTGGATGCGTATTGGGTGAAGAACTCAGACTTTGCTGGCGGTGGCTGTGTGTTTGATTTCGAAATTGGGTCTCATACCTACGGTTCTTTTGGGATAGAGCAAGTTCTATCTCCCCTACATGCAAAGTTCAATGTCTTGCTTTGTGCAATGAGATTTTCTCTACAACTAGGATTCACAAATATGTCCTTTGAATCGGACTGTCTACATCTGGTAAAGCTGATAAATGAGGAAGAAGAATGGCCAAGTCTTGCCTCTGAATGGAATGAGTTTGAGGATACACGAACTTTGTTTTCTAATTTTTCTATATCTTTCATTGCAAGGAAGTTTAATGTACGGGCTGATCTCCTCGCCAAATGAGCTCGAGCTCAAAACTCTGTTTTCTCCCATGTAAACACCTTGATTCCGGTTTGGTTAGCCTCAGAGGCCAACCTTTTCGACTTGAATTAATAAAGCATGGAGTTTTGATGTAAAAAAAAATACAATATATCTATGTTAACATCATTTATGTTTAATGGTATATCATATAAAATAGATAAAAATAATTTTGAACTTATTTACTATGAAGTGATTGCATATTAATAATAGTGATTATTTTATTTATGTCTTAGAATTAATTTAATTATAAAGATAATATTTACTTCTTTTAATTATTTGATATATTTTATTTATTATTTCATAATGTGTAAAAAATGTAACTAAAATAAAATACGTAAAAATATATAATTTTCATTACGCAAAAAGTGCAGATATTAACCTAGTTATATTATTACATCAAATGAATTAACTCTTACGTATGATGCTGATGTAATGGTTGCCGTAGAATTCTCAATATTATTTGGCTTATTTAAACATATTCTCTCGACAAGAAAAAACGAAAGAGTATTCGTTCATTTCCCCAAGTAGCAGAAAAATAACACTGAATTTCTTTTTTTGGACAGCACTAGTTTTAAATTTATAGTTCATTCCAAACGAAGCTATTGATAAGTGTTGTATGGAAAATTATACTTTACTTTCCCTTTTATAAAGCAACGGATCTAGCTTTTTATTTTATCTATCCCAGTAAGCTAACATATCCACAGCATTGAATTTTTCAATCACCACAAAAAAAAAAAAAAAAAAAAAATTGAAAGACAACTTTGTTTTTCAATAATTTAAATTTATTCAAGTATCAAAGATTAAAGATTGATATTGATTTCAACATCAAATATGTTTAAATAAAGTAAATAATAGTTTAAAAATGTATATCCTAAGATTATTTCCAATGTATTTTATTATATAATTATCTCTAAAATAGAGTAACTCTATAATACATATGAGATATGTTTCAATATATTCTTTTAAAATAGCAATCTCTAACTATAGACTAACAATAAAAAAATTATGTTTCTTCATTTATAAATAGAAGAAAAAGTAACAAGTTTTTATTATAGAAGAAGAAATTGACATGGGTTGAAGAAATTTTATCTCTAAATACTATTACAAAGATGAAAATAACAATGAGTTGGAGATAATATAAAAGTAATCATCTGATTTTTTTCTAACCTTATCTAGTGGAATCCTTATGAATTTAATAATTGAGTGCATTTCTGAAGATTTGACTCCTACCTATAAGATAATGATAATAAACGCTTAATTCAAGGTTATAATTTAGGAATATATCAACATCTATTTTGAGCGGGTCTTGTGGTTCAATGGTAGTGGACGAACCTTAGATGCAAATACATTTTGGTTCGATCCTCCTGCTATGGAAATTAAGTTACATTGTTCTACTTACCACGACTGCGGATACATCCGTATGAATACCTGAAAGAGGGTTTGTCGTGGCCTGGACCTTCCACTTGGAGGTTAGGTCTGTGTCTTTAATACACCCACGTTAATTTTATTTACAAGAAAAACATCCATTCGCCGGTTGGATGACGAGCGAGATGTAGAATAGAAAAGAATACAAATAATAAAGATGGTCGAAGAGGTCAGGCCTCTTAAATAAAAATTAGAGCTTAATACGTGCTTTCCAGGTGGATATTCATTTTTATTTTAAAATAAAATTATTTATTTTATATAATTAATAATTTGTATTTTAAAATTTTAGCTATATTAAATAATTTTAATATATTTATAAATTCAATAATTTTATAATTTATAATGAATAATGAATTATTTTATTTTATTTTTAATCCGTCAACCTAAATTTTTAGAATATGAGCCTTGTATTCGTGTATATTTTGTATAGATCAAAATTTTAATTTAAAAATAAAATTATTATCTATGGTTATATTTGATTTATACAATCAAATAATTCAATATATTATTTACAGTTTGTGTTTTATATTATGTATCTTTATAACACTTTCTTGTATTTTTTCACATAGCTAATATGCCAAAAAAAACAACCCGTTTTTAATGGACATCTTGTTACATTTTGGCATTAATATAGTATAATTATTGTTTAACAAGATTATACGAAATGTTTTTTAAATAAATCATACATAATTTTTTGTACTTCAATTTAGGAAACTGCATTAATAAAACAGAAAAAGACAAAAAATTTAAAGGTAAAATAGTTAATTATTTCCATGGCATTCTATTTGAAATAAATGGTAAAATTAAGGGATATTTCTTTTTATACTCCTTTTTAATAGGATAGATTTTTAAAATTTATCTATATTAAACAATTTTTTAATATATTTCTAAACCCAATAATTTTATAATTCATTATGAATAATGAATTATTTTATTTTATTTTTAATCCGTCAACCAAAATTTTTAAAATATGATCCATATATTCGTGTAAAGGTATTTTGTATGTATCAAAATTTTAATGTAAAATAAAATTGTTATATTTGATTATACGATCAAATAATTCAATATATTATTTACAGTTTTTGTTTTATATTATGTATCTTTATAACACTTTCTTGTATTTTTTTTACATAGCTAATATACCAAAATAAAAAATAACTAACCCGTTTTTAATGGATATCTTGTTACATTTTTGGCACTGATAAAGTATAATTTATTGTTTAGCAAGATTATACGAATTTTTTCTTATCGTACATAATTAGTTGTACTTCAATTTAGGAAGTTGTATTAATAAAACAGAAGAGACAAAATTTTAAAAAGTAAAATAATTAATTACTTTAGTGATATTCTATTGTAAATAAATGATAAAACTAATAGATATTTCTTATTTGTACTTCTTTTTTAATATGATAAATGTCATAGAGTTAATTTGATCTTAACCAGAATGTCTTATCGTAATCAATAAGTGAGATTTTTTTGTGGTCAACCATATACAGTATACTATCATGAAAGGCTCAAAGCCAAAATTTACAAGTGATTTTGAAAGAGTTTAGACCATTACATAAAAGCCTAGTTTAGAATTCAACAACTAAATTAATCATATGAAGAACACGTGTTTTGCAAGTCAATTTTTTTAAGCTTTTTGGTTAATTATACTATTATATATAAAAAAATATTACATAAACGATTTACGGCCATCCTCCTATAAGATTCATTTTTGACGGTACACTATGTATTATATTGAAGATTTCTTGTAACATTTGTCTCTATAATCTGTATAACTTGACATTTTCTGAGGTTTAAACCCGAAATTTTTTTATGTATAAACGTTCATGGATTCTTAATCAAACGACTCAAACCACTGGATTAAAAAAACTTCTACGCATCTTAACATTTGTACCCAAAAAAAAACTTGTACGTAAGTCAGTTTTTAGTTTTGGCTTTTCAAAATTTTATTTTAAAAATCTTTTTTTTGTCAAACAACTAATTATCCTTGCAAAAAATTAATAAGCTAATTATCGTGATTAACTTCCTGACAGTCACATTTTGCTTTATCTTGTTTTCTGTAAATTGTTTTACCTTAGAACTATAAAATTTAATAATAGAGTTGGATTTTACTCTAACCTATTAATATATATAGTTAATTACGTATAATTATTTAAGTGAACACATAAGAAAACATACCCGCCAGAACCTCATGGTGAAATCATTACTCAAGAAAACATTAGCCCAAAATTAAAATTGAAATCCCAATTAAAAAAACACTCATTCAAAACTAAATAAAACTAATGAAATAAGAGGGTGTTGAAAAGTTGAACTTCGTCTTTCGTTTTGTCTTCTTTCTTTTTTTCAATTAAAATTTCCTACTTCTAATTACAAAAGAAAACTCTAAAACAGACGAACAAAAAAGTAACACATGTAACAAATTCTATATTAAATTATTGTTGTTTCTTAAACCAGAATTGATACTTTGTCTAATTTTAGTATTACAAATTTACAATACTTACTGATTAATTAGTTGACTATATGCTAGAATTTGTTTTTGAAATTGGTAAACTGGATAAAGACGATAACTATAGAATTATTTTTTGAACATGAGAATGGATGGGAAATCAATACAAAAACATATTGCATTGTGTGTTAACTAATGTGAATATTTAGTTACTAAAAGAATCATGAAAACTTAGAAACTATAGAATATTAGAATTGTTGTTTGACAATTTTTTTTTGCTGTTAAATTTTAAATGGAAAAATATTTTACACCTAAAAAAAGTTTGCAGGTACATCTGAAAATGATTTGGAGAATTTACCTTTTCTTCAAGGAGAAAAGAAAAAAATATCAAAATTATCCTTCAAATGAAAGAGATGAAGTAAGACGCAAATATTTTATTAGAGGTCTCTGTTAACCACGTGGTCATAAATTTTCTTAAAAAATTGTTTAGATTTAAATTGAGATGATTTAGCTCATCTTGATTTGATCTCTATGGCGATTGGTTGGAATATAGTATAAAAAAACAAAGCATCTTGTTTATTCTGCTACTTGTTTAGTGTAATAACCTTGTCTATTCTGCTACTTGTTTAGATATTATACTGAAAATAAGAGTGGAAGTGATGCATTTGTGATTTCTGGCTTTGATGACTTGAACAAGACAGAGATTGCATGATCATGTAGGAGCAACAGTAAATAGTTTTCATATTAGTTCATTGAAAAGGGCTAATTATTTGATGAACCGGGGTAATCAATTGTTCATGGTTTTTTAAGTAAGATGATGCGGTTAAAAATGAATACAAAGACAGACTGAATGATTTAATTGATGCTTGTAGGTATTTATTATAATAAGGACAACAATTTCAAGGTCATGAGAGTCGGTAGATTCAGTTAACAAGTGAAATTTTTTGGAGCTTGTGAATTATACTGCAGAGCAAAATGAACTTGTGAGTAAGATTGTTTTTAGCAAATGCTCCCAAAAGCAATCAGATGGTGTCCCATAAAATCCAGACATATATAGTTCATTGTCTTGCAGAATAAATTGAATCTGTTATTCAAGAAGTTCGTCATGATATATTTTGCTTGTTGGTGGATGAGTCTGCAGAAGTTTTTGATAAAGAGCAAATGACATTGATTTTTTTGTTTTGTTAAACATGGGATAGTTAAAAAAAGAGTTTTTTTGTATGGTTCATGTGAAAAAGACATCTTCTTTATCTCTGAAGTGTGCTATTAATTCATTTTGTATGCTAAACAAGGATTGAATATGAAAAAGTTAAGAGGATAAGGTTATGATGAAGCGAGTAAAATGAAGGGTGAATTTAATGGATTAAGATCTTTAATTCAGAGAAATGCAGTTTGCATATTTTTTCCATTATTTTGCTCATCAGCTCCAATTAGTTGTCGTGGTAATTGCTCAAAATCATTTTGGAGTTGGAGTTTGTTTTGATAAGCTTGTTGTCTTGTCAAATGTGGTTGGGGCTTCTTGTAAGAAGAACAATATGGTTTGAGAAGACTTACAGAAGAAAATAAAGGAAAGAACTAAGAAATGTGAAACTAAGAAAAAAATGTATTAAGATATATCATGTTTCTTCTATCATTAAACTACTTGAATATGTCGAAAGCAATGGGGGTGATGGTATCAAAAGACGACAAGCTTATGGTCTTCTCAATTACTTCCACACCTTTGAATTTGTGTTATACTTACAGTTAATGTTGCTTATTCTTGGGACACAAATAACATATCAAAGGCTCTTCAAAGAAAAGACATGGATATTCTGAATGCTATCGCACTTGTGAAATCCACCTAGCAGCAACTGTATAAACTCAGAGAAAATGGATAGGCATCTCCGATCAACAAATTTTTTTCTTTTGTCAGAATTACAAGACTAAGTTACTTGTTATGGATGAAGAATTTAATTCAAAGAATTCAAGAAAAAGAAGCTATATAACCAACTTGCATCATTACAAGGTGGAATGTTTTTGCACTGTATTGGATAGGCTTGGATGTTCGAGAGCTCTGTCGGGCTCGGTTCGGCTGAAATGGTTTTTCTGGTTTTTGATTCTTAGCTCATAAGCCCCATTCGGATTATATGAAATTTTTGTATAGTCTCGGTATGAAACCTATCGGGTTCAGATTGGATCAGTTTGTTATCAAAAGATAAAATCGGTCTGGTTCGGGTCCGGCTTTTGTAACCAAAAAACCTGAATGTAACTAAACAGTAAAATAACTTAACAACCCAATGAAATCCGAAAACAAACATTCATAGCAAATATTTTTTTGTAAACATCTGTTCTTTTTTTTGTTCAACTGTAAACATCTATTCATAACAGTTTTTTGTAATCCATCTGTAAACATAAAAACACACATGTAAGTGAAGAATAAATACAAGAAATTACCTATAACAATGAAAAATGAAACTGAGAACATCCAAATAGAATATGCATTATTGAAAATAAATAATCAAAAGACATGCAATATAAGCTGTTTGTGTTATCTTTTGAATCGATTACCATTTTTCAAAAGAAACTAATGAAGAAGACGAAGTGCAGAAGAAAGAAAACAAAAGAACATCTGATTGATTTTTCCAATTCTCAGATGGAGCAAGAGACAGAGTCAAAGAGGTTTATGGTTTCCAGTTGGTGGTTAAGAGATTGAATCAAAAAAACTTTTTTGGGATTACGGTTTGGTCGCACAAGGAGAATCAGAACAAGGGAGGGAGATGAATACATGTACATACATTATATACGGTTGGTCTACTCTGGTGCATGGTTTGGATCTCGGTTTACAACCGAACCAACTCAATATCCGAAAGCCAAGAGCTAATGACCCATTCGGTGTTTTTCCATGGTATTGTTGCTGATCCGAACCCACTTTTTCTGTTTGGGTTAGAGTCTGGGTTTCAGTTACAATTATTTACGCTCAGGCCTATTATTTTATATGCAAATTTAGGAGTTTAATGATCTCTTTGGTGAAGTAAACATTGAATTACTCGGTTGCATTTCTTTTTTGAGCCTTACTGATTCATTTCTCGAGTTTGATCACTTGAAAGTTATGAGATTGTCTGAGTTTTATCTTGAAGATTTTAGTCATATGAAACGGATGGCACTTGAACATCAACTTGGTCTATATATTGATAACATCTGTGAAGATGAAAAATTTGCTAATTTGAAGGATCTTGGTGATCTTGCATGTATGATGGTGGAGACAAAGAAACATCTTTCACATTCTCATGTTTATTGGTTTTAAAGCTAGTTTTGAAAGACCTGTTGCTACTGCTACAGTTGAAATATGTTTTTATGTGATGATAATTGTGAAGATTAGCTGGTGAAACCGGATAAATGATCAGTTTTTAAATAATTGTGTTGTTTGTTTTGTCTGGAAAGAATTATTTGAAAAATATCAAATGATGATGTGATAAAAGAAATTCAGAAAATGAAATCGCGTACAATAAATTTGTAAGATGTTTTTTTCAAGAGTTTTTTTTAATAAATGAGTTTAGTTAAAAGTGATAGTATACCTCTCATATAAAATAGTTCCAGATCTATCTCTAGTCTTATTCTATTTTGGAGTGAAATAGAGTTATAAAAATTAATTTTTATTTTATTAAGTAAATAAAATAAATTAAAATGCTAATAATTTTACTATTTTATTTTAAAGTGAAATACAAAAATTTATCCGAAGATACTCTTTTTTAATCAAAACCGAGGATACTCTTAAGTAGGAGCGAAACCAAAGAGGCAATGATGGGGTTAGGTGACCCCAATAGAATTGGGAAAAAAGAAATTTTAATGTATGTAAAAATTAGTATAAAATTTAGTCAAAATTTGGTATTTGTCCCATTAATTGATGTTTAAGTTTTTATTTGTGTCTATTAATTAATGAGAAACTTATTTTTGTTATATATAAATAATTTAAATATTAAATTTTTATATTATGATCCCGGTAAAATATTTCTAGTTCCGCCACCGCTGCCCTTGAGGTCCAAAAGAAAGAAACGTTTGCTTTACCTATTCTTTTTTTTTGATCGATGCCTTACCTTGTTTTAAATGTTGCAAAGACAAACCAAACAAAACGCGACTGCTTTTGTTGACCACACTTGCTGGTTGCTACCTGCCACTTGCCGTAACTGATTTTCGCCTTTTGTTTCTTGTTTACTTTTTCTTATTATCGTCATATCTCTCCCCTATTTTCCATGATATTTTATGTAAAAAGCCAAAAGTATTACACATCACCCGACATTATCCAATTCAGAGAAATTTGAAAATTGAGTTTGTGTTTTAATGTAATTTTTTCACAAATCAAGAATAAGATTGAAAATATTAGTTCGTAAGTTTAATGTAAATTTTCACAAATCAACATAATACTGTTTTCGCATTTAAAATTATCTAATATTTTATAATTTAAAAATAAAGTAAAAGGTAGCGAATTAGAAAAGAATTCTAATTAACAATATTTTTTGTGCATTTTTCAGTCTTTTAGGCTTTAAATAAGCTAAAACCAAAGCAATATCTGGATCCAAACACCCGGATAATAGAATAACTTTGATACCTTGCATCTGGAATATTCTTAAATTCTTAAACCCAATCCAAGTGGTTAACGAGTCAAATCCTTAAGCTTAATAAATTAATCATTGCCTTGCATTTAATATGTAGCATTAACTGAATCGATTGAATAAGACAAAATATATATTTAATGAAAAATAAAACCAGAAAGGTGGGAGACATACAGCAAATTGTTTATTAGAAGAATGACAATCATAGCGTAAGAACCAATTTAATCAGTGTTGTCTACAGATTTTTAATGATTACTGATTCTTTAATTTACATCTATGCTTCTTCTGTTTTATTTCGTTACACTATTAAAAATATACAATGTATAATAAGAAAATGGCAATGTACCTCGATTCATAAACAAGAAAACGTAAACTACGAAATATAATTATGCTTTTCTCAATAGCTAATTCCATGTGCTATATTTGGTCGGTTGAAAACATGGGAATTATTTCATCGCACTAATTGGGAACCATTATCTCAAGATCGTTTTCAATCTATCAAGATAATACGATTCTGGTTGGTTTTTAGTTTTGCTGAGTGAATAAATCTTCAATTTTACAAAAAAAAAAAAAGAAGATAATACGATTCTGTGATAAGTGATTGATAACTTTTGGGGTGGTTTTAATTTTTAAAAAATCCAAATAACATGTGACACTTTTTTGAAGTAGGATACAACTGTAAAAGGAGTTGTCCAAAAAAAAAAGATGCTAAAAAGGTAAAATACAGAGAGTAGAAATAAAAAAATAAATGTATGCTAATAAATTGTGTAAATAATAAAATAAGGTTCCGAATGATAAATAATATGAGAATAACTACGTATGGTTCTAATCTTAAACAAAACGTGTATATATATGGGTGAACGATCTATTTATCCACGAGAACTATTATATAGCACCAGATGTCCGCCGAATTATGACCTCGTTCTAAATTTCTCCGAACTAAAAGATGAAGACTTATTTCTCCCTGGATCGATAATTCAAAACCTAGTTACCCACAAATCATGATTTAAACTGGTTTATTATTAACCAAATAATTTTAACCAGCTAAACCAAATATCAAAAAAATAAAAAATAAACCCAACATAAACAGTGTTTCAAAAACCAACATAAACCGACCCGTTTATGTCTCCTTCTTCGCCCGACTTTGTCTCTGTCTCTTACTTTGTCTCTGTCTCTGTCTCTTACTTTGTCTCTGTTAATAAAAGTTAACACTTACCACATGTTAGATGTGTTAATAATGGGTCACTGACTTGGCAATAGAGAAATGCAAATATCAAAGAAGTAAATGAAAGATGAACTTCTCGTTCAATAATCACTTCCTTCTCTTCTTCTCCAATTGTAACATCTCTTTCAAGCTATCAACTATGGCAATGGAACTCAACCATAATAATTTTCATATTCTCTCTAGGTTTTGGGTTGTCTCCCTTCTGATAGCCTTCCACCACCGTCCAAATCTGATTCTCCTATTACTCCTCGAGCAACTTGCTTCCATGACAAGCTCATCTCAATGTCCTCGATTCCATGACAGACGCAACCGCCGACGTCGTACATAGCGGCTCCGTTCTTACCCCTGGACGTAGACCTGATCACAAGACCGTCGACACGGCAAGTGGCAGATTTGCTGATACCGACGCGCGTCATTGTCAGAATTGTTGGAAAATGTAGTCTCTCTACGAACGACAAGGATATGGCAGAGAAAGAGCTTAAGTGGAGGGAAGCTATGGATTAAGAAAAGACATTGTATAACGTTTATTAACAGAAAGAATGTCTCTAAAAAAAAAAACTGTGGCTCCTGGTTGCATAGTCGGGTGAAGAAGAAGACATAAACGGTCGGTTTAAAGTTGGGTTTGATTTTTTTTAAAAAATATTTGGTTTAGTTAGTTAAAATTATTTGGTTAATAATAAACCGGTTTAAATCATGGTTTATGGGTAATTAAATTTTGAATTATCGATCCAGAGAGAAATAAGTCAGTATCTTTTAGTTCGGGGAGCTTTAGAATGAGGTCATAATTCGATGGACATCTAATGCTATATGATAGTACTCGTGGGGAAAGAGAACGTTTACCCTATATATATATTTTACTATTAACAGTGCTACGGGTTTAAATGTTAATATTGGAAAGCTAAATATATTTCCAAAGACTGGGTATAAAAAGTATTTGGGTGTTTTTGTGTGTGTGTTTGTATTATCCGCCACTCACTTACCCAGTGTGAGTATAAAAATTCGGATCAATACTTTTTAATTTTAAACTCGACCACTAACCAAATATTCATCTAAAATTTAAATACTTACAATTAATTTTGATAAATGTTAATATTTGTTCACTTATGCTTATTTAAAAAGTAATAAATGAATACAAAACCGTAAATGGTAAAAGTACATGCCAATATTGCTTAAGTAAGAATAACACTTCTATTTATGTAAATTTGTTTTATTATTTTTTAATATTGTAACTAGAGTTTGACTGCATGTCTGTGCAGATATTTTTCATTTTATAATGTATAATTTTGATATAATCAAAACGTTTAAATATATGATTTACATTTTAGAGTTTATATAATGTATAACTCTTTAACCTTGTTTTTAAGTTTCTTATTTGACATTATAAATATATAGGAAAATGTTTATACATTTTACTTTGTTATTAAATACAATAATTTTAGAATTTGTTTAGCTATAATATAGAAATATATTTGCTTAGGATAATTTATATTTCCATGTTGTGTCTAACAAAAGAAAACTTTACACCTATCATTTTAGTATTTTGTGTAATTTTATAGCTAAATACATTTTTTTAAAAAAAATATAACCCTATTATTTTAGTAATTTTTATATATAATAGTACCGATCATATTATTCTACTAAATTATATTGAGATAGGATATTTTGGAATGTTATGGTATTAAATTCTCTGATTTTTTGTTATTAAATTACAAATTTAAAATATTATATTACTTTTATTTTTACAATATAATTTATTTTTATAGTCATTAAAAAATAATACTTTACCATATATGATTTTATCTTTTGTAAAATTGGGAATATTATCATATTGCTTTAGGATTATATATTTACAAAATTGTATATTATGTCAAGAGAATTTTCGAAAAATATAAAAATGTTTGTGAATTGGAAGATTATTTTACATTTGAATTTTTTGTTACTAAATTAATTCATTATTTACAATTTGTTTTTTTAATTTTGGTAAGATTTTTACTTATTATAATAAGATTTACTTATAATTAAAATAAACATTAAATTTATATTTAAAATTAATTTTTTCACTAATATATTTAATGAATTGTTAAAATTTCAAATTTTATAAAAGCCCATTTGTAAAAATACATGAACTAAAAGTTAGTTATATACTATTATATTTTATAATCATTGTTAGATAATATATTGTTGCAAGCTTCAAAATAAATAAAAAGATAATATAAAGTTGTAGATATAAAAGTTAACATATGTTAATAATTATATGTTTTGATTAAAACATTATATAGTTTAAGAATTTAACCCGCTTTAACAGTGAAAGATAAATAATTCTTTAAATAAAAGAATTTCTAAAAACTAAAATAGATTAATTTATCAATTTAATATATTTTCATATATAATTCATATAGTACTATTAATTTAATATAAAATGGAATAGAATTTTTTATAATAAAATGTAATAACACTAATTTATAATAATATTATATTACTAAGTACAAAATTATTTAATGTATTGTTTTATAAAAATATTTAAAACTTAATTTTGCTAGATTTTTCTCAACAGATATTGTTATAATAACATATTTATTGGTTATTAAGATTTCTTGAAGTTTTATATATTTGATTGATTAATATAAATAATAAAATATGTCATAATTAATTAATTAATTAATTCATTGGTCTAATTGTAATTTGTCAACAACAGATAAGTATTAATTCTATTTTAATAAAATAGATTTTCATGGGACAAAACTGAAAAGTTATTATATATTCACTTGGATACTGAAATATCTATTAAGAAATGATTACGAGACAAATGTGAGACGAGTTTGATATTTGAATCGAGCTCACTCTTACAAGATAATATCAAGATCGCTAAGTTATATATACTCTCTCCTAGTTTGGGAGAAAAGTCGTCATTTGCTCAGTTAGCAAAGATCTTCTTTTATAGTCAAAAGCATCCTGAATAAGACAGCTCGTCGTTTTTCCTGACGAGATGATATATTTGGTTTTTATCAGAATAAGGTCATATATTCACTGCAACGCGGATTCAGCACGCCTCGTCCCAATACATTTAATGCGAATCACTGTATCATTCATACTTCTCTAGCCGTTAAGCACGTTTGTCCCACGTGTGGGTTCGAACTCATCATGTCTCTTTGTTAGCTTCTGCTTCCTTAGAAAACTAGGCCTACTTCACTTATTGGGATTTAAACTTGAATGGATTTTCCTGAGACCGGGCCGGACTGTTGAGATGAAGCAATAAAAGACCAAGAGAGATCAAAGGAAGTGCATTGGCGCCAGCAAAGATGATTTGAATCTACCTTGTGAATCAAGGCAATCCGTACAACCTTGGGAATCAAGGAACTGATGTGCCTTATGTGATCGAAGTTAAAGAAGTCCAAGGTGATTAAAATAATGGCTGGATGTCGGCAAGGCTGAAGAGAGACGTTGGAGTGGTGTGGACCACTTGGTCACATGCTTGTGCAGAGGCTGTCCGAGACGTTGGGGAGCTGTCCCTTTCAAGCTCCATTCGCAGCTCTTCCTCCTCTTTGTTTATTCTTTTCCTTGTCTCCTTGTGTCCTGATTTGTTCTTTAAATATGTTGTATGGTGTGACTCTTTTGGTAAGCAATAAACGAGTTCTTAGTTGCTTCTCTCTCTCTCATGAATTCTCTTATCTCTCTCTTTGTTCTTGCTCAGTTTCCAGCAATTAAATCTCTCTTGAATCTCTTAATCTCACATGGTATCAGAGCTCTTCAGCTCTTGAGACCTAAATCTCCTATTCTACACACATACTTCCAAATCTAATCCTTTTCACTCTGTCTCTCTTTATTCTCACCAAGAAATTTTCTCTTTCTCACTGATTTGAATCGAGATGGATATGGACAATGGGAAGGTGAAAGTGAAGGTTCCAGTTGCTCTTAATGGAGTTAACTACCTACTGTGGTCAAGGCTAGTTAAGACAGCCTTAGGAGGAAGAGGTCTTTGGTCTCATGTAGCTGAAGGCAAGTCCTCTAAACAAACCAGCCTAGGAGAGGATGGTAAAGAAGTGGTGGCTGACTGATGATGGCAAATGGGATCAGGAGGATCTCATGGTGTTGACTATCATTCAAGGAAGCCTTGATACACCAATCTTGGAAGCTTACTCCTACTGTGAAACTTCCAAGGAACTATGGGATACTCTACAAAAGGTTTATGGTAACATTTCTAACCTTAGTAGAGTATTTGAAGTGAAGAAAGCCATTAACTCTCTCCAGCAAGAGGACTCGGACTTTACCAAACATTTTGGGAAGTTTAGAGCCTTATGGGCTGAGCTAGAGATGTTAAGGCCAGCTACTGTTGATCCAAGTGTTCTAAAAAAGAGAGCAAGACAAGGTCTTTGCCTTACTCCTCACACTGCATCCAAGCTACAATGATCTGATTAAGCACATACTTAGAGCTGAGAAGTTACCCACTCTTGAAGAAGTGTGCAGATTCAAAGAGAGCAAGGATCAGTGGATCTATTTGGAGGAAAACGAGCTTGTCCTTGGAAACCAAGCTGAAGGTGTTGCAAACAAGGGGTCTTACAAGGCAGAAGACAAGAAAGTGTGGGTTTGTGATCATTGCAAGAAGAAGGGTCATGGAAGAGACAAATGCTGGATCCTGCACCCCCATCTCAAGCCTCAGAAGTTCAGGACTCCTCACAATGATGCAAGAGCTCACTTCTCTGGTGAAATGGAGCCATCCAGTTCCACACAAACTGAAGAAAGGCCGCAGCAGCAAGCAGCTACAAAGCCATGAGTTCTGCATGGTGATTTCATCAAGAGGTCTGATATTGATGCACTTATCAAAGCCCTCAAGGAGAACTCTGGTAACGCTCTTGGTATCTCTCTAAATGCATGCATTGATGGTATATCTTTGAATGCTTCAGAATACTCAAAACTGTCTAAACCTCTTGTGATTGATTCTGGTGCTAGTCATCATATGATTAGTGACTTAGAACTGATTAGTAACATTGCTCAGTTGTGGGTCATGTAATGGTAGCTAATGGTGCAAAGGTTCCTATTAAGGGAGTAGGAGATCTTAAATTATTTAACAAGGATTCTAAAGTCTTTTATATGCCTACATTCACCTCTAATTTGCTATCTGTTAAAAGAGCCACCAATGACTTGAATTGCAATGTTATTTTCACTTCTAATGAGGTTTATTTTCAGGATACTGAGACTAGTAGGTTGCTGGGCAAAGGTGTGACAAAGGACTTATACTTGCTCAAGGACACTAAGCTTGCTACTGATTTATCTGTTGCTTTAAATTCTATTTCTGATTTCCCTAAGGATGTATTATGGCATGCTAGATTGGGACACCCCATTCTAGAGCTTTGAACATCATGTTGCCTAGTATCTTGTTTAAGTCTGATTGTGAAGCTTGTATCCTAGGAAAGCATTGCAAATCTGTTTTTACAAGATCAAGTACTATTTATGAGAACTGCTTTGATTTGATTCATTCTGATGTGTGGACAGCCCCTTGTGCTTCTAGAGAACAGCATAAGTATTTTGTGACTTTTATTGATGAAAAATCAAAGTATACCTGGATTACATTGCTGCAATCTAAAGATAGGGTGTTAGAAGCTTTTATAAACTTTCAGAATCATGTAACTAACCATTACAATGCCAAGATCAAAATTTTAGATCAGATAATGGAGGAGAATATACAAGCCATTCTTTCAAACAACATCTGGCCAAACATGGAGTGATTCACCAAACCAGCTGCCCATACACACCTCAGCAAAATGGTGTAGCTGAGAGGAAGAATCGCCACCTTATGGAGGTTGCAAGAAGCATGATGTTCCACACCAATGTGCCAAAGAGGTTTTGGGGAGATGCTGTCATGACAGCTTGTTATCTGATCAATAAAATCCCCACCAAAATCCTACAAGACCAGTCTCCACATGAGGTATTGAACAAACAAAAACCCTCCATTGGTCACCTTAGGGTATTTGGTTGCTTGTGTTTTGTCTTGATTCCAGGACAACAAAGAAACAAGATAGAACCAAGAGTACTAGAGCAATGTTCATTGGTTATTCACCAAACCAGAAGGGGCATAAGTGCTATTCACCATAAACCAGGAGGGTTCTTATCTCTAGAGATGTGAAGTTTGCTGAGTATAAAGGCTATCATGATGAGAAGAGTTGGGAGGAAGTCAAGAACTTGTCTCAATCAGCTTCAGATAGGGCGGCAAACTTGAGGAGAATCATGGAAAGTATTGGTATAAGCATACCAGTAGAGAGGAACGCACCTACACCACCCACAGGCCAAGACCATCACTCACCAGATGCTGATGATGAGGCGGCTCCAGCTTCTCCTCTTGTTCCTGAGGGGGGGAATCAAACTGAACAGCAGCAACACCAAGAGGGTCCAAGTTCAGTGTCTCATGATCAAGAGGAGCAGCAAGAAGGTTCAGCAGTGGAGCAGGATGATGATGAACAGTCCATAAATGATGAGGAGCCAACAGAATCAGAATCTACCCAAGTCCAACTAAGGAGAAGTACTATAATCCTGTATCCTCCTTCTAACTGGATGAACACAAGGGTGTACTTCAATGCAGAGGCAGTAGCTCATCCTATACAAGCAGTGTGCTCCTTGGCTCAGTATCCTCAAGAACATCAAGCCTTCATTGGAGAATTGGATCAGGTGTACATACCAAAGTCATATGATGAGGCTATGGCAATAAAAGAATGGAGAGAATCAGTAGGAGAGGAGATGGGTGCTACGGAGAAGAATGGAACCTGGTTTGAAGCTGAGGTACTTAGCCAATGGGAGGCCAGGCTGGTAGCAAGAAGTGTATGGTGAACACCATAAGGATCCTGCTCTCTCTGTAAATTTAGAATGGGATCTTTGGCAAATGGATGTCAAGAATGCATTTTACAAGGTGAACTAGAAGATGAAGTATACATGCCCACCACCTGGTATGGAAAGCATGGTCAAACCTGGTAATGTGTTGAGGCTGAGGAAAGCAATATATGGTCTGAAACAATCCCAAGAGCCTGGTACCACAAGCTAGGCTCAACACTGAATGGAAGAGGCTTTGTGAAATCAGAAGCTGATCACACCCTTTTCACCTTAACCAGCCAGCAAGGGATCATTGTCATTCTCATCTATGTGGATGATATCATCATCACAGGCAGTGATAAAGAGGGAATCAACTCAACCAAAGCTTTCCTTAAGGCAACATTTGACATCAAGGACTTGGGAGAGCTCAAGTATTTCCTAGGGATTGAGATGTGTAGATCCAAGGAAGTACTGTTCCTGTCCCAAAGGAAATATACCCTTGATGTGCTAAAAGAAGCTGGTGACCTTGGTGGTAGAGCAGCTAAAACACCACTTGAAGATGGATATAAAGTGATGCGTGAGGGGGAGATTGAAGACAAGACATATGGAGATGTAAAGCACTATAGGAGGATGGTGGGAAAGCTGATATATCTCACTATCACAAGGCCTGATATATGCTTTGCAGTCAACCAAGTTAGCCAACACATGCAAGCTCCCAAGATGCACCATTGGAACATGGTTGAAAGGATTCTAAGGTAACTAAGAGAGGCGCCAGGACAGGGAATATGGATGGGATGCAATAGAAGCACAGAGATAGTTGGGTATTGTGATGCTGATTGGGCAGGAGATAGAGTGGACAGGAGATCAACCACAGGCTACTGCACCTTCATTGGAGGCAATCTGGTTACTTGGAAGAGCAAGAAGCAAAGATAGTATCATGTTCAAGTGCAGAAGCAGAATATAGAGCCATGAGGAAGCTGACTAGTGAGCTAATCTGGATCAGAAATCTACTTCATGACTTGGGCATAGAGACATCATCTCCTATCACCATGCACTGTGATAATCAAGCAGCAATACACATAGCATCCAACAGTGTCTTCCATGAGAGGACTAAACACACTGAGGTGGACTGCCACAAGGTCAGGCAGGCAGTGGAGCAAAGGATCATACTTCCATGTTATACAAGGAGTGAAGATCAATTGGCTGACATTTTCACCAAAGCTGCTAGCATCAAGGTTTGCAAGTTCATACACCCTAAGTTAGACTCGTGGACCTCTCATCTCACTGATTCTTCCCTTCATGAAGTGTTCTACTCTTTTTCCTTAGCTGGGGTTTTGTCCCATGAGGTTTTACCTAGCTAAGTTTTTAATGAGGGAATGCTTCATGATTTCCAAGCTTGACTTGTTCCACATGGTCAAGCTTGAGGGGGAGTGTTGAGATGAAGCAATAAAAGACCAAGAGAGATCAAAGGAAGTGCATTGGCGCCAGCAAAGATGATTTGAATCTACCTTGTGAATCAAGGCAATCCGTACAACCTTGGGAATCAAGGAACTGATGTGCCTTATGTGATCGAAGTTAAAGAAGTCCAAGGTGATTAAAATAATGGCTGGATGTCGGCAAGGCTGAAGAGAGACGTTGGAGTGGTGTGGACCACTTGGTCACATGCTTGTGCAGAGGCTGTCCGAGACGTTGGGGAGCTGTCCCTTTCAAGCTCCACTCGCAGCTCTTCCTCCTCTTTGTTTATTCTTTTTCTTGTCTCCTTGTGTCCTGATTTGTTCTTTAAATATGTTGTATGGTGTGACTCTTTTGGTAAGCAATAAACGAGTTCTTAGTTGCTTCTCTCTCTCTCATGAATTCTCTTATCTCTCTCTCTTGTTCTTGCTCAGTTTCCAGCAATTAAATCTCTCTTGAATCTCTTAATCTCACACGTACATTGTTAAGGGCGTGAAGTCCACCTCCAACAATGAACCAGTCCTCTCAGTTCACTGGAGAGTCTTGAATCCGATGAATTTATCTTGACTGTTTGGCCTCAATTTCGGGAAAAGCGCGTTCGTGTTTAGCATGCTTCTTGGTTTCCTCTACGGCTTGGGCCATGCAATGCTTAAGGACTTTCCTATAAGTTTGTAGTGATGGTTTCTCTTCGTAATTCACTTTTTTCAGACATCACTTTCTCTTGTGAATCATGTCATTTTTCTCTAATGAGGCTGATTCTTCTCGCGATGTTCCCTTACTGTATGAGTTTGGTTTGGGTCACAGCTCGATGTGACCAGGCGCAAATTTGAGTTTGTCGGGGACTCGTCGGCCTGAGGTCAATAATCGTGTCGTCATTCATCCTTGTTAGGTGATCGTTTGAAGAGATTCTTTACTCGATTCAGTACCTCCAGATTAATGTGATGTCGGCTACTGAATCGACTAAAGAATCTCTTCACAGACTGTGCCTGCTTCCGAGTGTTTCAATTGAATTGGACATTCGGATTCCTTCGGCATCGGAGCTCTCCTGGTATGCTCCTCCTGGTTTTAATATGCTTTACGCTTTACGAATCGTTTTTTGTCAACTCAAAGCTGTGATTCCCCCTTCCAAAACTGCTTGTTACCCACTGTGAGAAATACAATATTGCATTTACACAGCTCACTGGTACGAGCATTCGTGTTTTTGTTGGTACTTTGGTGTTGGCTGTGGAGCTCGGGATCGAAGTGAACCCATGATTTTTTGTTGGATTACTCATATTTCCAGGAATCAGGCTCTTCATGAGACGTACTATATCAGTTACATATCGGGTTCAAAGTTGGTCGGCAAAGGCACTTCGACTCGAATCGATCATTGGCGAACTCGCTATTTCTTTGTTTGGGTCAATGTAACTTCGGTTCTGGATCCATCTTGCGAGTATTGCACGTATTGGAACAATGATGTTGGTGAGTTTGTTCCATTGGTTACTTTCTTTATGTTTTGCATTGTTGCCTTAGGAGTGGTTTGGACGGTTATTCACTGCTCTTTCTCCTTATTTTTTAGTTGGAAGACTTCACTTTATCCTTTATCGGAGAGGTATAAGGAGGATTTTGCTAGGCTTCTTGGCTGTGGTCTGCAGCTTGGGAAAGATGTCAGTTTCTGCCAGTTGGACCGGCAGTTGGCTTCTCTTCGTAATAGTAAGTGTTATGTATCTCACTTTCCTCTTTTCTCCTTTTTTGTTGATGTCTGCTTCTCTCTTCTTTTTCTTTTTAGTTAACTTTATGAAAGCTGCTGCGGCAAACGTCTTTTTGTTTTGTTCGCTATTCGTTGACTGATTGCGAGGGGTCTAATATGGTATGGGATATGGTATGTCGGTCTTCAACTAAACATAAGAGGGTCACTGATTCCGAGCATGTTGCTTCTTTAGTTTGTGGCTCGAAGAAAATGAGGAATCAGCCAATATATTCTTTTTCTTCGTTGGATTGTATGGGTGCCAGGCTTGGGCTCGGATCAAGTGTTACGGTTTTGCCGGTAGTAAATTCGTAGACACCTGTGAAGCCACTCTCGGCCCTGATCGTAGTCATGTTGGTGAGGTGCGAGCGACTAAAGATGCAGAGCATTCTTTTTATCAGCCCCTTTGCCGTCTTCCGAAGGGTTTGTTTTTTTCTATCACGGGCCGTATGTATGTCACATAGACAAGGCTGCTTGTGCCAAACTGATTCGCGCAGTCGTTCCCTTTTCTTCTGGATCCTCGTTTTCTCATGAGGCTGATTTTGAGGTTATGTCGAAGATGTGAGCCTGGGTCAGTTTTGGTAACTGTTTGTTTTATTTTGGTCGCCCCCTCTTCGATTGTTAATATTTGTTAGATCTTCTCAGCTTGTCTTGC
This sequence comes from Brassica nigra, assembly GCA_016432835.1. Taxonomy (NCBI): domain Eukaryota; kingdom Viridiplantae; phylum Streptophyta; class Magnoliopsida; order Brassicales; family Brassicaceae; genus Brassica; species Brassica nigra. The sequence goes on from CM028242.1 coordinate 28,906,995, forward strand.
ATCAGACATATCTGGTGTATGAATACGACAGTTCGTTAAAGGTCTTAGAACGGCGGCGGGGGGAAATGTGGATAATGTAGCTTGGGATGTTGATGCGGTTAGAAATGTTCCGGCGTGACTGCGAAGCGGCTGCGTTGAGGAGCGACCTTTTAAAAGAGCGATTACTAGAGGTGCGTGCCTGGTTATGCTCTTTAGAGATGCAGCGTGATCAGTCTTCGCTCAAGGCCGAGGTCAAAGAACCTGCCCTTCCTGATACTCGATTGATGAACATAGAGTTAACTGATCGTGTGGTTAAAGTGGCCTTTGAGAAGGTGGCTATTGACGCAGAATTCATGATGGACGTGGAGCATCTTCACTTATTTCTGCGGAAGTCGGCGCTCTGGAAAAGTGTGCATAGTTGTCATGCCATGAAGGTAGAGTGTGCGCCTCATTTTGACCGGATTCGTAAGTTTGTCGCGGAGGCTGAGGTGGCTTGCAAATTGATGATTGAGTTCAATCGTGTTGTCAGCGCCTTGACTGTATGGAAGTTAGTCGGAGGAGCAAGGTGTTAATGTGCCGTCTCATTTTATTTGTGAATTTCGTGAGAGGAAGGGAAAACTTTGGTCGGTTCGACAAGAATCAAGATAACAGATCTTGTGTGACGAAGATTTTGTGTTTTTGCCGACTCCCTCAGAGGTGTTTTTTTTTTTACTGAAAGGGTGTTTTCTACGCTCGATCCTGGGTACTGGCTATGAGGACTTCTTTGATTGGATGAAGCGTGGTGATTAAGTTGAGTTCCGAGCTTTCTTTTGGTAAGTGTCTTATGCTGTTTTTTTATTAAGAGTGGAGGGTTCGTTTCTCCTTGTTTCCTCTTGTATCATGTTTTTTTTTGTGGGTTTTGTACCCCGCTCGTTATGTCTTTGAAAGAATATCATATTTTTATCGACTATTTACGTTCGAATTTGTTGATTCAACTGTGCCACTTCGTGAGGGAGTACATCATGCTTGAATTCCTCCATCACGAAAAATTATATACATGGGGTAATCAGTCCGCTATGCTCATGGGAAACATGGTTGATGGGTTCGATTGGACCATTGTTTATACATTCTATGAACTTTAACAATTAATGTACGAGACGTTATCGATTTGTATATTTTATTTCGAGGACCAAGTGTAAGTAGGTCTGTCAGACTACAGTGGTCTGTTGGTTGGTCGTTTTGACTTTGTTTGAGAGGAGCGCTAGGGCTTCTTTTGGCTTCACATTTATTGTTTTGGAGACTAATCATATTCATGTTGTCATTAATGCGTCCATTTTTGGCTGAGTGCTAGATATTTTTGCTAGTTGCCTTGTATTTTATTAGTGTCTTGTGCTTGCTTTGTAATGGGTTTGACTGGCTTGGGTGATTAAGGTGGGCTTTCTGGTTCATTGTCTGGGGGAATCTTTCCTCTTCCGGGATCTTCTATGCCATCGGGGACAATCGTGTTCACGACAACCTCGACGGTCTGGGTCACTACGGCTGAAATGGAGCTATGTGATTTTTTGACCGATTGTGCTTATATTCATGCGTTCACAAGCATTGTATGCGGGGAAGATGTACTCTATCACTGTTTTGTTGACCACATATGCCGTTATTTTCCGGGAGGGTTCACTGGAGGTCGTGCATTGTTTTTCCTAGTGGGACGAATGACGATGGTGCCTATCTTCCATTAGGTACTCCAACTTGATGATCTAGACGCCTTTGGAGGAGGAGGTCTCGTGGTTCCGGCGAATGTTTACCTCACCCTTGATGTGTTTTTCGTGGGTGGTGAGATGCTCTTGTTGCTTCACATTACTCGTTTTTTTTTAATTGCAGTTGTTGCTTTTTTATTTTTGGATTTGTATTTTTGGATGTTACATACAAGTTTCGTTGGCTTTCTTTTTTTCCTCTCGTCGTTGGATTTCCGTCGAAGGTTTTCATCTTTGGTCTCTATCATTGCGCTCTCCGAACTGGGGACTTCTATTAATGTCTGTTGCCAAGTTGCATGGCGGGTCTTGTCGGCGTCTCATCGCAGCAGTTATGGCGTCGTTCTCTGTGGCATCGTTTAGGTTTGTGCTTTATGCCATCTTAGTTTCTAGGTTCGTACGTGTAACTTCCATCATTTTGAAGTGCTTCATTTTGTTGAGATATTCTCCCTACAAACGGTGTCTAAATGTTGAATCGTGAGCTCATGATTGAAATTAAGAAATGATTAATGGAAAAACTATGTCGGAAATCTCGTTTATATTAGAGGTAAATCGAAGTAAAGGGGATTACAAATATGAGACGAGTTCGATATTTGGATCGAACGAGCTCTTATAAGACTGTATCGAGATTGCTAAGTTGTTTCTTTTTGTTTTTCTGCTCGCTCGGGAGAAAAGATGGTCATTGTTCGGTTAGCAAAAATCTTTTTATAAGCCCGGATTAGAAAAAAGACAGTTCGACGTCCTTCGTGATGAGATCATATATTCGGTTTTTGTAAGAATGACGTAACATATTCGATATGACACGGGTTCAACTCGTCTTGTCTCAAATTTAATCTGAGTCACTTTATCATATGTACTTCTCTGACGGGTTAGCCCGCCTTAGGGAACTGGGTCTACGTTGCTTGTGGGGCTTTAAACTTCAATGAGCTTTTCCTGAGACCGGGCCGGACATTGTTAGGGGCTGGATGACTCCCCCCAGTTTGTTGGAGAGCCTTGAATCCAACGAATTTATCTTGACTGTTTGTCGTGGATTTGGAGAAAGCGCATTCATGTTTAACAACATTGCTTCTTGGTTTCCTCCGCGGCTTAGGGCCATGTGACGCTTAGAGACGTTTCTATACATATGTAGTGAGGGTTGCTCTTCTTCATTCATTTTGTCAGACATCACTTTCTCTTGCTAATTATGTCGTTACGCTCTTAGGAAGCTGATTCTTCTTGCAGTGTTTCCTTGCTGTCTGAGTTTGGTTCAGGTTGCAGTTCAATGCAACCAGGCGAGAAGTTAGGTTCGTCAGGAGCTTCTCGGCCCCGAGGCCGGTGATCACGTAGTCATTCGTTTTTGTTGGTGATTATCTGACTCGGAAGAATTGTATTCCATGGCTACATACAACATCAAATGTTAAATCTCGTGGCTGTAGAATCGTTTTCTATAGTCGATGCCAAATGATGAATTGTAAATTCGGAATTGAGATAAAAAATGATTAAGGAACAAAATATGTTGGAAATTTTGTTTATATTTTTTTTTGCTAACAAAATTTTGTTTATATTAAAAGAGAGAGGCATGGTATGAGCTTTTTATTTGAAACTGGATTAACGACTATTTTTATTTGATAAATAGTAAACCAGAATTAACTTATTATCGTTCATCCTCTCTGTTTTAAAATATGCGAGGATGACGAAAGAAAAAGGCATGGTATCAGCTTTTTTTTCCCTGCAATTATTTTTATTTCTCTAAATTTTTTGATTTATTTATTATTTTTGTTTGATGCAGTGTCGTATCAGGGATTAACATATCACCTTTCATCCTAAAGTAAGTGTTGTTTCAAACCAAATAAAAAAAAAAAAAGTGTTGTTTCAAACCAGTTTTTAAAAATATTCTGAAAATTTTAGAAATGAAAATATATAATTTCCTTAATAACGTAAAATAATAATAGTCAACTAGTCGTAGGAGAATATTCATAATTTAATATGTTTCTTAACTGGGGAAAAAGAAATTTAAGAAATAACCGTATGTGTATTCAACTTCAAACCGGAAATGGCCCGAAATAGACAAGTCTATGAAACGTAAATATGAATGAACTGAAGCATAAAGGGGGGCGAGCAAACACACAAGTTATAAAAAGGTAAAACAAACACCAAAACGTAAGAGATAAAGCAAAATATATAATAGATGAAAAGAATGAGAGTTAAAGTGCAAAATCTATTAAAATGAGAGTTAGTGGGTCCCATAAGAGAGAGAAACAAAGCGTCCACTGTAATTACTCGGAAGAGACTTTCTTTTTGTTTCTCCTCTATAATAGATTCTCGAGTTAGAAAGCCCACGTTTCTAGAGAGAGAAACCAAAAAGTAAACGAGGAGAAGAAGAAGAAGAAGAAGAAGAAGAAGAAGAAGAAGAAGCAAGTTGTGGAAAAAACGGACTTGATCGGTCTCCGGCGAAAACGTAGTCCGACACACTCGTGGTCTGAAGGCGGACATCCTTTCGTCTCACAACTGTTGTTCTTTTGTTTTTGTTTGAAAGTTGTCGTCTGCTTCAAGGTTGATTGATTCGAAGGGGAATATTCGCGGTTGGTGAATCGTTCGTTAGGTTTGAATCTGAGGGAGGAAGAGAGAGAGAGATGAAAGCACTGAGAAGGATTCAAACGACGTCATCGTCTTCAAATCCTTCATCGCCACTAACATCTCCTCGTTCTCCCTCTTCATCTTCATGGATCCATTTGCGTTCTGCTCTCTTCGTTGTCGCGTCTTCATCTCCTTCCTCCTCTTCTTCTGATCGGTCAGTCTTTTAAATCTCTCTCGTAAATTGAATTTAGATCCAAAGATCTCAATCCTTTCATTGACTTCGTAACCTTCCAGATGAATAAGAGTCTTTAGCTTTGAATCGGACATGTTAAAAACCCTCTATTTCAATGTTTCAGAGCTCGTCTCAAGTCACCATGGTCCCATAAGAAAAGGAAAAGGCCACTCAGAGCTAAGCAGTGGAAAAGGTTCTTCACGTCCGATGGTAGACTTCGTAATGGAGGTGTTGACTTGTTGAGGAAAGTCCGAAGAAGAGTGAGTCATGCATGAACCCACACTTCACTCACCATTCCCACAACCATTTCTATTGAGTTTAAAACATTTGTTTTCTTCTCTTCATTTGTAGGGTATTGAGCCGAGCATTCGGTTTGAGGTCTGGCCATTCCTTCTTGGAGTGTAAGTTGCATAAACTCAAAACTTCTATTAAGTGAACTTAAAAAGTTGAAGCTTAATACACTTTTTTTCTTCTTCTAACAGGTATAGTTTTAATAGTTCCAAAGCAGAGAGAGTTACTATAAGAACATGGAGAAGGTAAGAGAGAGACTGATTGAATCTTCACTTCTTCTTTATGTTCTCTAAGCTTTGATTCTAAAAATGCAGAAAGGAGTACGAGAGACTACGCAGGGAGTGCAGGCGGCTTCAAAAACACAATAACGGGACTCTCAAGTTAAACACTATGCAAGATGAGTATGACTGGCCACAAGTTCAAGACACCGACAGTTTATGTTCCGATGAAGTTGTCAGCGCCCGGGAGTCTCTCTCTAGTGACGAGGACATAGGGTACATGAGTGGAGTTTCGTGTACAGTTGAGAGAGCCAACAGCAGTTCTAGACGAATCACCAATGCTACTATCTCCACTCTAAACTCCGAGTCATCTGATTCAGATTCTTCAGACGAGGGTGAAGTGGTTCAGGTCTTTCAGCCTTCAGCTACTCCCGATGTGACTCCAGCCAGCTCTTCTACTATCCCTCGGACAGAAGAGGATTTCGTTACATGGCAACGTATCATCCGTCTAGATGCCGTCCGTGCTAACTCAGAGTGGACTCCATGTTCTCCATCCCAGGCAGCTATATCCGAGGACAGAGCCTGTCGTGCGGCTGAAGCTGTCGGGTTAAAAGACTACCACCACTTGGAACCTTACAAGATCTTCCAAGCTGCTAGGCTCGTTGCTGTTCTTGAAGCTTATGCTTTGTATGACTCTGACATTGGCTATTGTCAAGGAATGAGTGATCTTCTCTCTCCAATACTCTCTGTGATCCCTGATGACCATGAAGCCTTTTGGTGTTTTGTCGGGTTCATGAAGAAAGCTCGGCACAACTTCAGACTCGACGAGGTTGGAATCAGAAGACAACTCAACATTGTCTCGAAGATAATCAAATCCAAAGACTCTCAGCTTTACCGCCACCTTGAGAAGCTCCAAGCTGAAGACTGTTTCTTTGTGTACAGAATGGTTGTTGTAATGTTCAGACGAGAGTTGACACTAGACCAGACGTTTTGTCTGTGGGAAGTGATGTGGGCAGACCAAGCCGCGATAAGGGCCGGGATGGGGAAGTCGGCTTGGAGCAGGATAAGGCAGCGTGCACCTCCCACGGATGATTTGGTGCTGTATGCAATAGCTGCCTCGGTGTTGCAGAGAAGGAAGCTGATAATAGAGAAGTATAACAGTATGGATGAGATTCTAAGGGAGTGTCATAGTATGGCAGGGCAGTTAGATGTGTGGAAGCTCTTGGATGACGCACATGACCTCGTTGTTACTCTCCACACCAAGATCGAACATGCCTTCTCTTAAGTTTTTATCTTCATCATGTGACTGGTGTTAGAAGGAAGGGGTGGTTCTTGGTGAGTCCCCTGGTTCCTTGCAGGCCGAATTGGTCTGTGAGTATGAGCTCTGTGGGAATCCTTGCTTGCTGAAATGAAGCTAGAGATTGGAAGAGAGTGGTGAATAGAGACGTGTGTATTTAATTGAAAATAAATTTATGTGTGTTTTGTGAAAACTGTGAAAAGATTTGGGGGGCTTTTGCAAATTCGATAGGGGAGATTCTTTACTTGAGAAATCAAAGCTGTTTCATAAAATGTGTGCCAGTAAACAAAGCTGTGGAAAGTGGATTTGATGAGGAGAATGTGTTATTTTGCAGGAGTTGTAATCCGGAGAGAAGTAATCTTTATTCGGTTAAATAAAATATCAAACTAGTATGGTTATAGACTTGTAACAAACAATGACAACAAGTGGCTGAAGATAAGTTGCTTCGTCATGTTCAAGCTGAGAAACAGTGTAAATACAGAAATGCATGAAGAGAAACAGAGTAATCGAGAATTGTAAAGTTTGTTAGTCTTGGTGTTTTAGAAACATCATATCAAGGTTACTATTCATCATCTTTTCCAATACAGTTTCTCTCTATCAAGTTAACTGTAATAAAAGGTGTGGAATGTAAAATTAGACCTTAATTACATATAACAAAAAAAAATTAAGAAAGTACACTATTTTATTGCCATAGCTTGGGAGGCCATCGTACACTCGAATGAATGAGACCCTGATCAGAACGTGATTTGGCAAATAGACTGGACTTTTCATACGTTTTCCAAGCATTTCCGCTGAATTTAAAAGATCTTTTGTAGCCATGCTCGTTTACCAGAGTTACAAAATTACAAGGGAGTTAAGACGACTTGGAAAATACTAAGAAAAAGTCGAATACAACCAAGAAACATGCTATGTAAATTTTTTTTTTTACTAAAAGATTTTCTATTAAAACGCAAGAGAGTGCAAATATTACAAGTATTGTGTTAGTGGATCAAATGTCCGGAGTTTAAATTAAGAAGTCCAATTTGTGTTGGGAGTAACCCATGAAAGAGAGAATTCACCGGCCCAAGATATAATTAAGCCCAATAGTGAGGATGTGATTAGTTATTTGGAAATATCGTAGAAGACAGGAGAGGTGGAGTGATGGAGATCAACCTGTGCTCGAACCAAACCCGATGGAGAGTAATTCCTATGATTCTGCTGCGTTGGAGAAGCGGTAGCTGGTTATCCGATTCCTGACTGTACTATCAAGTTGCACTACAACAAATGTTGACTATAACTACTGCATATATCGTGGTTAAATCGTAGTTAAACCACTATTACGACGACTTAAATACGAATTACGAATCATAGTTACTAGCTCGTCGTAATGGAAAAATCGACGTAAAATCGAAGGAAAAGTACGACGAATGACAATCGAGGTAAAATTGACGTAAATAAAAAATCGTCGTAACGTGGAAGTAATAGACAAATCGTCGTAACGTGGACGTAATAGACAAATCGTCGTAACGTGGAAGTAATAGACAAATCGAAGTAAAATAGAAGTAAAATGTGTCGAAGTAATGCAGACGTAAAGTAGTCGTTAAAATCGAGGTAAGATAGAAGCTATATTTACAACGAATTACCCTCGAATGTCGAAGTACTTTGGTAGTAAATTATACGACTGCTTTACACCTATTTTTTACTACGAATTTACATTGATTTCTTTCAAACATTTTACTACGAGTTAACCTCGATTTCTTTTAGAATTAACCTCGATTTGTAAAAGTTTTATATTTAAAATTGTTTTTGTTCAATAATAAAATATGAAATATATAATTATTTTAAAATAATTTAATAACCAGAAATATAAACAAAATAATATTAATATATTAAAATAATTTAAAATTCAAAATAAAATTACAAAAACCTAAAGATTAAGGTCTTCCGGCTTCGGCACTATGGTTCTCGGTCCGTCGCTCTAGATCCGCTGCTCCTCCGTGCGTTGTGTGACTATGGTAGGGACGGACTTGACTCACATCTGCCCATACCTCGGGTCTTACTCCGCCATCAATTGAACATTGGCGCCATGCCCATCATCGAAGTCGGTGCTCTGCTAAGCGGCATTAGAAGCTGCCAAAGCTGCCGGAGCTGAGCATTCTCTTCGTCTCTTCGAAACATAACTGCTCTCGCCCTCGAACATCGTTAGCGAGCCAATTCCGACGACTTCGTCCCTTTTCTTTGGGGCAACCTGTAATAAATTAATTAATTTTATTAGAAAAATATATTTTAAAAATATTTAATTAAATTATACTATATATATATATTTAAAATATATATTACTGTTCAAATATTTTGTCTGTTCTACGTTAACAAGAGCGGTGGCAAATCAGTTTTCTTGGGACAGCTGAGTCGACCTCTTGGATTCGAGACTGAGCGTCGTTAATGGATCTTTTCAGCCCGAGCATCCACAAACGTCCCATCTTTATGGGTGTGAGTTTTTGTAAAGCTTGGACAAAGATGGAGGTTCTCCATCTTCACATAGAAAAATTTAGAAATTTAATATAATTAATTTTATTAAAAAATTATTAATAATTAAAAAATTACCATCTAAGGCAACTCCGGTGGAATCTGCCGGAAGTATAAGGCAACGAAATTGCCTTATGCATCTGGTGTATGTCGGGCTGCGGCGGTTGTTGGCGTCATAATGCTCGAGGCAACATCCAATAGGCCTTAAGGCCTGTCCATACCGTCTCGGCGATGAATATGGGTTTCGCAGCATCACCCTCAACCCTCCACTTATCCTTCCAGTCGCCAAGCGGTGTGTTTAAAGCGATCCATCGCCTTCTCGGTGAACGCCTTCTTCACTTTCGTTGACAGCAATAGACCAATTCCATTTTGCTGAAAAATATTAATTAATAAATATAATAAATAATTATTATAGAAAATAAAATATAAATTATAAATTAAAATAGGAAAACTAACATAAAACACTTGAACCAAGTTCTCGAATGTGATCGGTAAGACTCGGTTCGGATGCGGTTGATGAAATATGACTTGATGGTATCGAAGCGGACCGTCCAAGGCGGTTGTTCGTACAAACCTGCAAAAGACAAATAATTTAATTAGATATATATATATATATAATTTATAACTTATGGAAATAATAATATATTAAACTTAATTACCAGAATGTGTTTGGTGGACGATCGGGATCGATGACGGTAAAACCCGGCATCTGAAGCAAATCCTCAACGGTAAATCTTGCGTCACGGTGCATCCGGGGCACCATCAAATCAGGATGGACATATCCGGAGCAGCATCCTGAGGTGGTGGAGCAGCAGCCTGGGCGGTGGAGCAGCAGCGGAGGAGGTCAGCAGGAGCGGAGGAGGTGGAGCAGCAGGCGGAGGTGGCTGACCATGTGGTGGAGGGACATACGGTGCGGAGGCACCCATGGTGGAAGAGGAGCGAGCAGCTGGTGATCGTCCACGAGATTGGCTCTCGAACTGTTTCCGCGGGTTGCAGTACGGAGGTAGAAGCGGGCGATGATCAGTCGTCGAGAAATGTACTCGATAGGTGGGTCCCTAAGTCTTTTCTACGAGGAGTAGACATGTGTACTAAATCAACCTGTTCAAAAAAATCAATTATTAAAAGAAACAAAAATATATATATAAAATGTGCATCTAAAATAAATATAATTTTATCTATTCCTAAACTAACCACCTAATCTAATTCCATCCCTAAGCTAAACCACCTAAACTAAAAAAAATAAAAAATCGTACCTAGAGAGAAGGCAGAGAGAAGGCAGAGAGAGGTTAGAGAGAAGGCAACGCGTGAGGTCGATTGTGGTTTCTATATATAGGGATTTTGTGATCGTCGTAATGTAGAAGGGACATTACGACGATTTTGACTCGACCCGCGTTTTGGATCGTCGTAATTTAGTAGGTCCATTACGATTCGGTTGACTCGACCCGTGTTTTGGATCGTCGTAAGTTTGTAGGCCTATTACGACGATTTTGACTCGACCCGCGTTTCGATCGTCGTAATTGAGTAGGTAAATTACGTCTATTTTGAATCGAACCTTGTTTTGATCGTAGTAACTTAGAAGTAAATATTATTTTTGAAAAAAAAATTTAAAGGAGTACACACTGTAACCAGAACAATTGTTATCGACCAGACATAAAATTTTCTCGTTTCATGAACTGAGGAAAAACTATGTAGGGTTGATAAGAACTGTTCTAGTAACCGTGCACTCCCGTATAGTTTTTTTGAAAGCTATGTTTTTGTAGGTTTTGAATGTATACGATTACAAGAACAATCCTTATCAACCCGTATAGCCTTTGCTTGGCTCCTCAAACCAAATAAAGCTATGCGGAGTTGATAAGAACAGTTTTGATGACCGATTTGTAATCTTTATTTATCTTAAGAGATTAAGAGATTTGTTTTTGGTGTGAGATTATGGTGGGGATTTGGTGTGTATATATATATGTAGATCGTCGTAAAGTAGAAGTAAAATAACTACTATACATGATCGACCCTTGTTTTTGTGAATCGTAGTAATGTGGTTGTTAAATTACCACGACACAGGGTCGAATGGCCATTACAACGAAGTTGACTCGACCCGCGTTTTAGGTATTACGACGATTTAAATACGAATGGCCTTTACAAAGAAGTTGACTCGACCCGCGTTTTAGGTATTACGACGATTTAACTACGAATGGCCATTACAACGAAGTTGACTCGACCCGCATTTTAGGTATTACGACGATTTAACTACGAATGGCCTTTACAACAAAGTTGACTCGACCCGCGTTTTAGGTATTACGACGATTTAGGGTCGACCCTTGTTTGTTACCCTAAACCCTAAACCCCAAACCCCAAACCCTAAACCCCAATAGTCTAAACCCCAAAACTTCTAAACTTATATATCACACTTACACTTATAAACAACATCATCAAACGATATTTTTTATTAAATCAAAGTCTAACTAGTACATGATTTAAACCATATATATGGCATAATGAAAGGCATAATGAAAGGCATAATGAGATTCACTCATCGTCTGAAGAACCATCATTTGATTCAATATCACTAGTATCATCGTCTTCTTGAAATTCATCTTCGTTGCCTTCGTCCATTATATCTTCTGAAGGATCTTCGTAAATCAAGTTTTGCGGATCAACTAGTAAGATTTCATCAACGGGTTGCTCAGGTACTTCAACAACATTAACAGCTTCTTCTTGCAAAGGCGGTTGATCATCACCGATTACTCGACCTCGAGGTGTAACTTTATAGCTGCTAACCAAGAAGTTCCAGATTGTCTGATCCTTGGATATGGAATAAAACAGACTTGCTCCGCTTGAGATGCCAATATGTAGGGTTCAAATTTGTTGTATCTCTGTGCTGCATTAATATCTACAACTCCAAACTGGTTATACCGAACACCTCTATTGATAGTAGGGTCGAACCAGTCACATTTGAAGAGGACGCATTTCATCTTCCCTAAACCGGGAATTCCACTTGATGATCTCTTTTAAGATCCATAGAAATCTGTTTCACCTTTCACATATATTTCATAGTTCATCGTTGCTCGTTGACTTCCATATTAAGTAAGTGTGAAATGTGTAGCCTCGTGTAAAATACATAGGGGTTGTGGTGACCTTAGAGACCGGACCTTGTATCAGTTCGTGAAACCACGTTGGATAGAATGGATCATCGTAATCAACCTGCATATATATAATTGAAGTCATTAATATTTAAGTTATGTTATAATAATTATATTAATCATGATTTATACCTGTGTTTTAACCACTGGACAAAGTGTTGATCTTTCCTTTTGTTCGATCATTTGGCGATATTCTGGTAAAGCTTCTTCAACCTGTTCAACAAACTCAATGATTTCCAAAAGATTATATTAAGTTAGTATCGAGACAAATAAAATAAAAGTAAATAACTTATTTATTTACCTTTCAAATGATTACATCTCCTCGCAATTAAGGAGTATATATGTATGGACACTATGGCGTCTTACGTACTTTCGACCACCAAACTTCTTTGAGTTTTCCAGCAAGGCGTCCAATATGACAAATCGTCGGGAACACCTGTAAAACATATGTCGGCATAACACCTCCATCATCATATCTGCTTGGAGCCCTTTTCGTTAATGCGGACTTGTGATCAAAATAGTATGGCGTGAAGTGGGAAGTTTCCTCGGACAAACTCCCTGCTATTGAACCTTCCACCCTTGCAAGATTTTTGCTTTTCCTTTCAAATGTTTCATGGATCGCTCATAAGGATACATCCATCCGTTATGAACTGGTCCACGAAGCAATGCCTCATACGGGAGGTGGATAAGTAAATGTTCCATGGCGTCAAAAATGGCGGAGGAAATATTTTCTCCATATTGCACATTAAGATCGGGATATTCTCATCAAGTTGTCGTTGACATCTTACGTTAAAGATGCGTGTGCTAAGATCGAAAAAGCTCCAATCCCTGAAAATATAATTATATTCCACAAATTATATAATTTGTAGGATTATTTAATATAACAATAAATTAAAATTTTAGTAATTTATGTTACGCAAGTGCTTCATGAACATTCTTTGGAAGCAACTCATAAATGCAAATGGTAGTAGTCGTTGCATAAAACATGACAGTCATGACTTTTCATTCCTGAAAACTTTTGCCCTTTCTCAACACATCTTGATAGATTTGACACATACCCATCAGAGAACTTGACATCTGATGCCACCCATGAACAACGCTGCCTTTGCTTTGCTGACAATCTGAAAATGGGAACCGGCATTTGCCCATTGCTTTTAATATGGAGTTCTTTCCTAGAACATAATGCAGGCAAGTCCAACCTTGAGTTCTTGTTATCTTTTGTCTTTCAGGGACGTTCAATAATGTATTGATGATGTTGTCGAAGAAGTTTTTCTCAATATGCATCACATCAAGATTTTGTCGCAAAAGTAGATCTTTCGGTATGGGAGTTCCCAAAATATACTCTTTTGTGCCAATTATGCTGTGTCCCATAACCATCAGCCATATTTGCAGGAATATGCCAATTACCCCTCTCTTAACTATTTCTTGTGCACCATAATAATCAATATCCTTCTCGATATCTTCTCCGGATAAATATGGTGGGCGGTGTCTCATTACAACCCTTTTGACCGAAACAATGTCTTGTTCCCGGTGCGGATGGATAATGGGAAGAAATCTCCGATGACAATCAAACCATGGCGTCTTCCTACCATTCTTAAGCTGAAATATGTCTGTGCTTCCCATACAATAAGGACAAGCTAGCCTCCCATCGTTGTCCAACCTGATAACATCCCGTATGCAGGAAAGTCACGATGGTCCACAAAAGAACTACTGCATAGTAAAATTTGTTCTCGTTGAACAATCATATGTCTGCACCACTGTTGACCACAACTCCTTCAATTCTTCTATCAAAGGCTGTAAGAAAATATCGAGGGATCGCGGATGCTTGGGCCCAGGTATCAATATACTCATGAAAAGAAATTCTCTTTCCATACACATCTCAGTGGAAGGTTGTATGGTGTTAGGATGACTGGCCAAAGTGAGTACTGTCTTCGGACATTCAAAACGACTAAATCCATCTGCATAGTCAAGATAAACATTGCAAGTGTTACTTGCAAAATCTTTGTGAACGAATTCAAGTGTTTCCACGCTTTTGCATCTGACGGATGATTGATTTCGCCTTCCTTCGAGTATGTTAGGCATGCCATCTCATTGCTGCTGCAGTCTTTTCAGATTGATATAATCTCTTCAGCCTATCTGTAATAGGTAAGTACCACATCCGCTGATACGGTACCCTTTTCGTCCACGCCTTGCGGTTTATATCGTGGCTTCTTGCAGAACTTACACTCCAACAACTCCGCATCTTTCCTCCAGTAGATCATACAGTTGTCTATACAAACATCAATCTGCTCTGAAGGTAAGCCAAGACTGCTAACCAATTTCTGAATCTCATAATAAGATTCAGCGGTCAAATTATCTTCAGGCAAATACTCTTTAAACAACTCAGCCCATGCATCCATACAAACTTGAGGCAAGTTATGATCAGTTTTGATATTCATCATCCTAGCTGCCAATGACAATTTAGAAAGACCTTCTCTACAACCTTCATAAATTGGTTGATTAGCTGCCTCTAACATTTGATATAACCCTTTTGCGTCCAAGTTTGGTTCCTCTACCTCTACGTTGTCTACTTCTACAGAAACTGTTGTTGTTTCACGAAATGCATCGGTAATCATATCATGCATCCTATCATGATCTACGACATGATCCTCAAGGTAACTACTTTCAGGATGCAAATGACTCGGTTCTTCCCTATTACCACCAACTTCAAAGTGAGTACTACTACTAGCTTCATTCCTACTATCACCTTCTCCATGTTGAAACCATATGTAGTAATGCGGGGTAAATCCTCTATTTACTATATGTTTCCAAACTGTTTCACTACGAACAAATTTGGTGTTTTGGCATTTACGACAAGGACAAAACATTTTACCAGTTTCCTGCGTGAGGTGTGTTTCCAGCTTGGTACATGAATATCTCCGCCCCATTGAGAAATTCATCTGTCACAACTCCTGCAGAGTTTTTATGTGCGTACATCCAACTCCGAACTTCATAGATATTGCCGTTATGAGACATTTTTTGGAATCTATTTTTTTGTTTTTTTTTTGCATCTTTAGAAAGAAGGAGAAGAGAGCATATTTATAGGAAATTTTCAGATTTGGTAGGTGGAGATTTTGCTACGAAGATACTACATATGAAAAATTTACTACTATTTAACTATCTTTATTCACCAACCACAAACAAAAACAATTAACACGTTGTCAACCACTTTCTTGTGGATAGCCGTAACCTAGTCCCTAAATAGATGGGAAACTGTGGATATTAGATAGTTGTAATATCACTTCTGTTTTACTACGACCAGTAGTAAGCGTTGTATAGTCGACGTAATTGGCCCCCCTTGTTACGTCGATTTTAGTTCGACGTAACGTTACTTCGCCATTACGACGATTTTCGAAATAGAAGTACAATCGAAGTAACATAGTCGTAACATTACGACGACAGTTTGGTAGTAGTAAATCTTAGTAGTTAACTCTATGTTTTGTTGTAGTGTTGGTAGAGGAGAGAAGAAAAAGATCTGAATTGGTTCCTATGGATTCTTCCATTCCGTTCAGACCAGATCTAGAGAGTAGCTTGTCAATAGAGTAGGAGCAGCTTCCGATAGAGGTTAGCCTGTGAGTAGTTACGAAGAGCAGTCATCGTCGATTCCCAGAGATGAGGATGGGCGAATCGAGACCGGGAGGCTGTAGGTTCCCATATTTCCCAAGCGTAAGAGCATTCAAAGAAAAGATGGAAGCGTGATTCATTGTGTTGATTACAAAGAACACATAATCCATCCGTTTGAAGTCCCCACTATGCCATCCTATCCTTTGTCGGGCATCTATTCAGTATGAACAACCAGCTAAAAAACTTGTGTTTTGGGATTCCTCCTGAGAACCAAACTTCTTTGTGCAAGGTAACTTGTTGAGTTTCATTCCGCAGTAGATCGTAGATCTCTCGAGTCGAGTAGTTTTGCAGCGCTTGACCATTAAGGCACCATAGGAGAGAGTCTGGAAGATTAGTAAGCGTAAGTGAAGTATTATGGGAGAAGATACTCACATGTTCTTCTGATCTTGCTGCAGGTAGCACCCAATGATCAACTTCTCAAAGTTCTGCAAGCGTACTGTTGGATCAGATTCCAAGAGTAAGAGATTGAAGATATGAGCTTATTCTTCCCAATGGAGACCAGTTGGAGGACCAGAAATAAATCATCTCTCAATTACCTACAACAACTTTAATCCATGGGTAAACAATCGTACGAAGAAGAATCAGCTGATTAGCCATCCAAGAGTGTTTCTGCTTAGTGTTAATGACCCAGAAAGTGTTGATGTTTCCTTATAGGACTTCAAGTCTGTACCATGATGCCCAGATTGAGTCTTGTTTGAAGAAGAGCATCCAAATCAGCTTGATGGCCACAGCAGTATTCCATACAGATAAGTTCCTTAAGCCTAGTCCTCCTTCTGATTTTGGCTTTATGACTGACTCCCAAGCAAGTTTCGATGACCAGATCCATCTGTTTTACCCTTCCACAGAAATTTGCTACTCAAGGAATCAATTTCAGCAAGACAGCCTTTCGGAAGAATGTACGCACAAGACCAGAAGTTGACAATCCCCACAATCACAGTAGAAAGGAGCTGCAGTCTTCCTGCGAATGAGAGAGATTTTACTGTCCAGGAGTGCATTTTCGATTTGATGGCTTGAAGAAGAGGAGCACAGTGGTTCAGTGTGAGCTTCTTTGTACACAAAGGTACCCCGAAATATCTGACTGGAAGAGTTCTTTCTGAGAGCCCTGTTGCCAATTTTATTTGATCCATTTCATGGGGTTTGATTCCAGCACCAAAGATATAAGTCTTCTCTATGCTAACAGCAAGTCCTGAACGTTGCTCGAAGTCTCGTCGTATATCCAGAATCGCAGTAACAGAGCTGAATGAACCATCACAAAATATTAAGAGATCATCTGCGAAAGAAAGGTGAGTTAGTTCTGTTCTTTGACATTTAGAATGATACTTGAATCTTCCCTCCTTAGCAGCCTTATCTAGAGAAAGAGATAGGCAGTTCATAGCTAGAACAAATAAATAAGGGCTCAATGGATCTCCCTGCCTCAGACCACGAGTGCCCTTAAAGTAGCCATAAGTAGCACCGTTCAACCCCAGCGAGAATGAAGTGGTACACACACAAGCCTGCAGCCATCTTAGGAATAACTCTGGAACCGCTATACTCCTTAGGCATTGAACAATAAAGTCCCACCTAATAGTATCGAACGCCTTCGCTATGTCCACCTTAATAGTTATTCGCTTAGGTCCTCCAATCCTGTGGTAGCCTTGAACAATCTCAAATGCCAGAATAGTGTTCTCAATTAGTAGTCTACCCTGCACGAAAGCCGTCTGATTAGGTAGAATAATCTCTGGTAGGATATATTTCAAGCGTTTTACGAGGAGTTTGGAAATAGTCTTGTAGACAGTATTGCAGCAAGATATCGGACGGTAGTTTGAGATAGCTGATGCTCCTGGCATTTTTGGAACTAATGTGAGAATTGTTGCATTTGTGGCAGTAGGCAGGAAAGCAGTGGAGAAAAAAGTCTGGATGGCGCAAAGTGTCTCAGCCCCAACAATCTGCCAGGAGGATTTGAAGAAGGCTGAAGTAAACCCATCCGGTCCAGGCGATTTATTAGGATTCTGCTTAAGGATAGTTCTCTGAATCTCCTCATTAGTAGGAATGGAGGAGAGGATGATCCTGTGTAGATCAGAGCACCGGAAAGGGATCAGTTCAGCAAACCACTCGAGTGCAGTTGATAATTGGGGTAGCGCAGAGGGAGCAAGGATCTCCTTGAAATAGTCCAGAGCTATCGAACAGACTGCAGATGGGTCAGTGATGAGGACTCCGGAAGGCAGAAGCAGTGATCTGATTGAATTGAGAGACTTGCGACTTGCAGCAATTCTGATGAACAAAGTTGTATTCTGGTCCCCCAATCTCAACCAATTAATTCTGGATTTTTGCTTGAAGAAGGCTTCCTCAATTCCCCGAAGGAATGTCCACTTTGCAATCATCTCCTTCTCAGCAGTGAATGTATTTTCCGAGGGGTTCGCCAGTGCTTCTTCCTGCACAGCTTTAAGCAAACAATTAGTGTCCAAAACTCTCCTTTCAATGTCTGAAAATCTCTCTTTATTTAGTGTTTTAAGCTCTCTTTTTAGTAGTTTTAGCTTATATCCCAACGTATGCAGGTCAACAGCCGCATTCCCACTTTGAATCCATGCAATCTCAACCGTTTGAAGGAAGGAGGGATGGTTTGAGAGGAAGTTGAAGTATTTAAAGGGACGGGTACCAATAGTAGGGAGAGGACAGGAAAGGTCAATGAGGCAGGGGGTGTGGTCGGAAAACTCGAAAGGGAGGAATGTGGCGATACTGTGAGGATAAGAGTCAATCCAAGCACCATTAAGAAAGAGTTGTTCTCCATAGCCAGAGGAAAAAAATTACTAAGTGCTAGTGCTGATTTTGCCACAAAATCAACACCAGAGTTACATAAATGTGGAGTATAAGAAAATGAGATAATTTCAAAAATAAACCCTACAATTAAAGATGTTGTACAAAATACCGTTTATCTCCGATTTGCTCTCTATAGTTCTCAATAACTTGATGAGGATTCACGGCTCCGGTAACACAATACGAGAGATGACATTTAGCTGCATCGGTGTTTCAGAAAAGGAAGCTGATAATAGAGAAGTATACATGAGATTCTAAGGGAGTGTCATAGTATGGCCGGGCAGTTAGATGTGTGGAAGCTCTTGGATGATGCACATGACCTCCTTGTCTCCACACCAAGATCGAAAATTCCTTCTCATAAGATTTTATCTTCATCATGTGACTGGTGTTAAAAGAAGGGAGTTCTTGGTGAGTCCCCCTGGTTCCTTTCAGACCGAATTTGTCTGTGAGTATGAGCTTTGTCTGAATCCTTGCTTAATGAAATGAAGCTAGAGATTGTAAGAGAGTGGTGAATAGAGACGTGTGTGTATTTAATTGAAAATAAATATATTGTGTATGTTGTGAAAACTGTGAAAAGATTTGGGGGGAGATTCTTAGCTTGAGATATCGAAGCGGTTTAATAAATTGTGCAAGTTAACAAAGCTGTGGAAAGTGTTCATCATTCACTATCAGCTATGTTATATGTAGATTTATACTACCGATTTGGCTATCCGAATCATATATTTTAATATATATATATATATATATATATATATATAAGACATTAAGTTGACTGTAATAAAGGGTTTGGATAAAAATGTTAAAGTTGTTATTTAATTTATGAAACTTAATTATTTTTCATTAGTGTTAATTTAAAATAATATTTTAATAATAATTATGAATTTATTTAATTATTTACAATTTAAATTTATTTTTATAAAATTTTGTTATAATAATAAATATTTCTATTAAACTAAAAAAATGAAAATATTATGTGTAGTATTTATATTTTATTTGATAGCATTCTTATCTTGAATATCAAAGTTTCAGATAAATTCAGATATATAATCAACAAATAATGTAGGGCAGTATTAGGCAGTATTAGTCAGGGGTGGGACGGATCCGGATATCCGGAAAATTTGGGGTATTCGGATTCGGATTCGTCGGATCCATGGATTTAGTATCTGGATCCGGATTCGGGGCTTCCGGATATTCGGATTCCTGATATCCGTCTAGTTATCATACTATCCGCAGATATCCGGATCCGGATTCAGATTCGTAAAAATAATTAATAAAATAAAAATAATATTTTACAAATACTCAAAATCTAAAATAATACATAAATTAAATATTTATACAAGATTCATAAATATAATTATGAATATAATATTTTAAAATTAAAATATAGTATTATAAAACTAATTTTATAAATAAATATTAATATATCAAATATAATTATTAATAAAATTAAAAATTTAATATATTTTAAAAACGGATCGGATCTGGATATCCGACCTAAAATTAAGATATCCGGATCCGGTTTTGACGGATCCTTGATTTTACTATCCGCATTCGGATCCGTGCGTCCCGGATATCCTATTTTTGGAGCGGATCCGGAGCGGATCTCGGATTGAATCCGGATCCCGGATAATAAGTCTCAGGCCTAGTATTAGTATCATAATATGCTTTTAAATTAATATCTAACAAATGTTTTGTGTAAAATTATTAATAAAATACTCAAGTTTTATAAAGTATATAAGATATAATTAAAATGTTTATTGCCATAGTTTGGGAGGCCATTGTACAGTAACATGAGAAACATTACACATACGATATTACGGCCGATGATTCTACATGTCTTATAAGGATTCACGTTCCTAAACCACCATATAAGATCTATTCTTGATAGTACTCCGTAAATCATACTGAAAATCTTTTATAAAATTTTCTTCAATATTTTATATAATTCACCTTAATTAAAACCATTGGACTAAACAAGTTTCCACGGTTTGAGACTTATCAGAACATGATTTGGTAAAAGATTGGACTTTTATTCGGTTTTCCGAGCATGATTCTCGCTTAATTTTAAACAATTTTTTGGAGTCTCGTGGACCAAAGTTCCAAGATTATAAAAGAGTTAAGACGACTTGGAAAATACTGAGAAAAAAGTCGAATATCAAGTGATCATGGCTTAATTAATGGTTCTTATTCAGAAATTCTAATGTAAGTTTAGATTATGAATGAATTTTTCTTAAAAGTTAAATAATATAATTGTTTTTTGTTTAGCTCTTTGATTTCTTCACGCTTATACTTATTAAAAATGTTTGTGAGCCAACTAATTCAACAACAATTATTTAGATGAATCCGTGGGATGGTAAAAATTCGAATCAATCTTATTATAAAAATCAAAGATCGAATGTCTCAGCTATTTTTATTTCTTTTTGTTATATTTAATAAAAGTATGTTCAGTGTGAAATTTGACTGATTTTTTCCCACCCACAAATGTCTTTGAATAAGACACCATTGGGGTCGACAATTCATATACAATAGTCTCGGCTGATTTGGTTCTATTCAGAGACACCATTATGTGAAAATTCTCTGAAACTCATATATACATATTAGGTATACAGGATTTGCGAGACCAAGAAATTGCGACATTTTTGAAGTGATTTCTGTTTGATGCCATTTAAGAAATAATTTGGTTAAACTCTACGTTTTACGTATAATGAACATTGTGTATACAAATAATTTTTATGTATTATTATTTTATTTTATGTTTGACATATAATAAAATAATCTAACAATACTAAAAGGTGGATATACTCCAAGGAGAGCATGTCCACATCATCAAATTAATCAACAAATCAGAATGTAAAATTGTGCCACATCATCTTAAAATTTCAATTCCATCAGATTTTATTATAGCAAAAAAAAAACTTTTCTCCTTCCTAATTGAAAAACGATTTATAGTCCCCTCAAATCACTCAGCTCCACCTTTTGGTTAACCGTCTTTGTTTTAAGACCTCCAGATCACTTTTGGAAACAACGCAGACGATATATATCGCGTTCATAATCCAGTTTTTTGGCATCTATAGCGTTCATAATCATTCCCTTCTATGTTGTTAAGATTTGAAGTTACCACTTTAGCTATGTATTTTCAGATTTCCAAAATCTTATGTATCTTTGTATAAACAATCTTTCACTTCTAAGTATTTTGTTAACAAAATCATTAGGTTCACAAAAATCTTCTTCTCAAGGTTGAATCCATTGCTGGTTTTGGGATCGAAACTGCCAGGATGTATGGCATCTGGACACTTAGGATCGTTATGAAACTCTCATGAGGAAGTATTATTTATTGTCTTTGATATTTTCTCATATTTTGTACAACTGGTGTGGTTGTGTGATATATATATATATATATATATATATATATATATATATATATATATATATATATATATATATATATATATATATATTCATCTCCTTTTATGCTCTCAGATATCCTGGGAAAAGGAACTGAAAATCCCAAACAGTGGCTCTAGAGAGCACTGAACAACAACCTTGGAGGAATGTAAAAAGAACTATATTTGTACTTATATGTTCTCATCTTTTCGTTTTATAGATTGATTGTAGGTATATTGACATGATGTGTGTGTGATTTTATAAACTACCCAATAGCATACGCAGTATAAATTACTAAAAGCTAACAAACCTCTTATGGTTGTTGTGAGTTCAAGTATGATTTTAGTTGAATAGCAGATATGTCCTTGAATTTATCTCATCCTAGTGCACTCTCTTATGGAAATCTGTTTCTACATTTTGTAGGTTTTGGTGCGGTGGGATCTGGAAGGTATGTTTTGTATTTGATAATATTTATGGCTTTTGAGGTCTTACGTTACGTAATCAAGTGTTTTTGGCATTTTAATCTAGATTGTATCACAGCTTGGGAACAACTGTTCACAATTGGTGGGACCTAACCTTATGAATAAGGTTTGCTTTCTTCCTCCAAGGTTTGCATTTAAATCTAGATTACTCTTCAAGGATTGTTTTTTTCCTTTGCCAAGCGGACATAGCGCTTCAATGCTTTGTAATTTTTCCATTTCATGGATTACTAAGATATATCCATATTTCACTGCCCAAACTTTAGGGTTTAAGCGTTATTGGTAGATTCAGACTCCTACACATCTTTTTGTATTTTCTTTTCTGATGTTTTCTCACAGTTTGGTCTAAATGAATTCTGCAGTCAATGCAATTTAATGAACCAGCCCGGATATGTTACATCTATGCAATCTCAAACTTTATTGGAGTGGTATGTTACAAATTTCTTTTTTCCTCCGCCTATTTTAAACTCTTGCATTTTGTTTTGGTCAACAATCTCTTGCATTTTCAACCTTTGTTGGGAGTGAGATTAAACATGTCTGAAGTTTTCATAGATGCTACGCATTGTAGCACCACTTTTGCTTTTGTGAATTGGGTCATTTATCCGTCTGGTTCGATTTTTTTAGAGCTTGATGCAAATTTCGAAGTCTTTTTATAGTTTGTTTTTTCTTACTTTTCCATATGAAGAGTTTTGGTTTATGTAATATACAATACAACTTTGACCAAAGGACTCTTGGGCTTGATGTTGACATTTTCGGGTTTTGGTATGTTGTGTATGTTGGTTACCTGCTAAGGTCTGGACTGGTAAGCAAAAGTTTAATGTCAATTCTCTTTTCCTGCGTTTTATGTAAAATATGTACTCTTATGCTTGCTGAAAACTGTAACATATGCTTTTAGAGTGTTTATTTCTCTACTGATGCATTCCTCCCTTGATAGATTGCTGCTGTGTTCAAGCTGTTGCGGCTAACTAATGAGAGCTAGAAGAAGTTTCAATCAAAAATAATAATAAACTGAAGGACAACTGATTATGACTCGCTTTAGGTGTGTATAAATTTGTTAGATTTTACTCCTTTTGATTTGTCTAATTCTCGATATCAATGTGTTTCATAAATGTATTTTAACCTAAAAATATGAGTCTAAAATGAAATGTGTGAAGAACATCTTTTTCCTGCAAATATTTAACACAAAGGCTGTTCACAGTATTTATGAATTTCAATTTTGAATTTTTGCCCTTTTCTTTTGTTAGGGTAGCATGAGTTGGTTTTTTCATGTGTGACGGCAATTCATATTTCAGTAGAAAGTTTAAGAAGTCTGGTTAGAAGAAAAAAGTGATGATGAGATAAGTAAAAAGATCTGATCTTCCTACCGTGTCCTTTAAGGTCTCGGCTGTATCTATTCTGCCATAAGCATATCAACAAAAACCAACGGTTGTCGTCTAGCTCCCAGGAACAATGGAGGAGTTAGTTTCCAGCAATGTAGTCGTCACACATATCGTTTGTCCCCGTTGTTTGGACTTGACATATCATAAGAGAAAAAATAAAGTTTTCATGAAATATTCCTATGTTTTTCCTATTTTTGTTTAATGTTGCCTAAGTATCTCAGGTAGTTTAATTTTTAAAATAAAAATTAAGTCTATTAAGATAAATGATATAATCCCTTAAGTATTAGTAGATTATTTATGGATTGAGGTTGAATTTATGAACTCTTATAAATGTTTTATAAATTATTTTAACATTTATAAATGATTTAATAATATCAATTTTAGTTTTCAAAATTTAAAGTATTTAAAAAATAATTATATTTTAAAAATAAATATAAATACTGATATCAAATTTGGGGTAAAAGTTAAAATTAAAATTCTCCCAGAAATCATAACATACATTGTTTCTCCAAATTGTTTTATAAAAATGATGTTCATGTCTAATTGTCGCTTCAAATTTTTTTTCTTTCCATATTTTTTAAAAAAATTCAAAAGAAATTTAGGTTCATACACTATTATTCGTTCTATTTAATTAGCAAACATCTTATCCATAATTGTATTTCAATTTCAGTAGTCCGACACCAAATAATATATAAACTCATTTATTATAGTGTTATCAAAATTATATTAGAAGAAAATTACAAAAAAAAAACATCTACACAATCTAAGAAAAATCAAAGTTACGAATAAATAATTTTTCTACATTTAAAATATTGGTCACTAATATTTAATGGTACGTTTAACACTCTTCCAATTAATATTATTTTGTAAATTAATATTTTCATGATTTAATAATGCACTATCAGAAAAATCTTAAATTGTTTCATTTCTATAACAACTATCAAGAATCTATTTTTAAAAAGTTTACATAAAAACAATAATAAATTCAAGTGCATTATTAAACAATTATTTTTTGTTCTGATGTGTTTATTTATATGAAATTTTGATCCTTAAAATGTTTCAAAATTTATATAGAAGTAAAGTTTGCAAAACATTTTAAGAGAAAAGTAACTCAAACTACCTTCCTAATTTTACCATTATAGTCAGGTTACTCTTTTTCATTTCAAAAATTAGAAACTTATTTGATATAGGTATAATTATGTGCAACAGTAAATAAATTTTAAAATATAAAATTTCTCATCTATACCAAAAAATACTATAAATGTAAAAATAATAAGTTTGAAACGATCAAATAAACATAATTATTTTAAAATTAAAATGATAATTTACATATGAGAAAATATGATCAAATAATAAATTTAAAAGCATATTAAGGCAGAAGCTGAAAACGATCTAGTAAATATAAATAACATAATTGAAAAGTCAGTAATTTATATAAATATATATATATATATATATATATATATATATATATATATATATAACAAAGTTGGTGCGAGCACATAAATAAAAATATTCAGTTTTGATTAAAAACAATTTTATGGTAAATAAATATAAATAATCACTTTTTCTATTTTTATGATTTATAATTAAATTTAAATAATGTCAATATATAGTATATTTTCAATATGGTTATCTATTAAATAAGGTTTCATACTCATATGGTTTTATGTTCATTTTTATCTTTCCAAATAATTGATAACAAAATTTGCAATGTGGGACTTTTAAGAGTTTTAGTAATTTATAATAGTTTTTATATTTTTTAAGAAATTAGAAATTAAAATATCAAGTTCTCAATACTTATTCAACTCAAATATTGAAGTTAACATATCATGTATTTTGATATGGTGAATGATTTAATTTAAGCGATATTAAAATAGATGTATATTTAATATGAAAATCTATTAAAAGAGCATTCATACTTATATGTTTTATGGTCATTTGTATTTTGTTATAACAAAAACTTTAAACCACTAATCACAAAAAAATTCAGTATGAGACTTTTAATAGTTCAAGTAATTCATAATCATTTTAAAAATTTAAAATATAACATATACAGAAAAATCTATATTTTATTATATAATTAATTTGATAATTTAATTTACTTTAATAACGTAAAACTAAAAAAGAAACTGTATAGAGGATACACAAATTGTTATCAAATATTTATTATTCAAAATCATTAGTTGTCATATATATCTTGATTATATCAGGTAATTTTGTAGTTTCGGTTTAAGGAAAAAATGAAAACTATTTTATTGTACATTATTAATTAATTTTATGGTTAGTTTATTGGGAAATATAATATATGTTTAGATGGACCAATTTATTTCTATAAATAATCTAAAAATTATTATGAAGATGACACATGTCATATCTTAATTGTTGTAATGTTTTGCAGAAATACACTATAAAAAAGCTTAGTTAGCATCATTTATTTTGTATTTTTTCACTACTTTTAAAAATGATGTAAAATAATTTTGCATCACTTAAATAAATGATTCTGAAAGTGGTAATGTAAATAATTTACATCATTATTTTAATAACTGATGTTTAAAAAATCAAATATTTACATCAGTTGTTATAAATGAGTTCAATATGCATCTATTATGAAAAATAATATTAACAATTACATCAGTTTTTAACAAATGATGTTAACATATCAAAAATTTAATGATCGATATGTTACTTTTAAAAATAAAGATAAACCATGAAAGTATAATTTTATACTAAAATAGTAACATTAAGTTGATTCTGTAACATTATTTAGATTTAGCACACAAAAACACATTCAAAAATAATTGGTGAAAAATAAAATCTTACCAGTTTCGGCAGTTTGCATAACAAACTTCTTCATAAGTCTTCTAATGATGTCTGAAGTCCGACGATCTGAAAAACATGCATATCAAAAAGTTTAAAATGGCCTTAAAATAGAAAAAAACATCAAAAATATAATTTTATGCTTACATTACAAACAAAATAATCACATTAGATTGAATTTATAGCTTTATTCGAATCTAACGCATAAAACCACAAAAATATATATCCAAATCTTATGGACCTACTTTTTTAGGAGTGGAAGCATATTATTCTATTATATAGACCTACCGGATCATGTTATTATTCTCTATAGAAGTTAGGATTATTGTTTATCTTTCAGTTATTTCCTTTTCTGTTGGAGTAGATAACTCATAGGTTATTTGATTATTAGGATTTGTGTAGCTCTTTATATAGCTTGCGACCTCCATTGTAAAAAGCACGCTTATTATCACTAATCTTAAGAATTTTGATTTCGGCCATTCTCTTTGAATCAACAAAACTCAAAGTTCAGTTGACGTTTGGGCATTCTTAACATTAAACGGACCTCCTCTGAAACCCTTGTGCTGCGCCATTTTTGGTATCAGAGCAAGAAAGTTCTGGGAATAATTTTTTTCCTATTAGCAACCTACTTTTAACTCATTCAATGGCATCGAGACGCACAGCCACAGATCAACCAGTGAATGATTGGGAAGAGTAGAGAAGGACTCTTGTGACCTTGCAGGAAAACATTCTGGAGACGATTCTTGAATCGTTTCACGAGTTTGCGGAGACATTTCTTCTCCAGGACCGTGATCACAATAGGAGAAGACAACCCTCTGAAGATGGATCAACCAAAGCGGATGACAATCTTTTCGCAGAAGAAGGTCATCGCCGTCACAGGGTGGGCTTCCAGGACAGCTTTGTTCTTTTCTTACGCAGCTTTCTCTCATGCGTTTGAGGAAGAAAATTTTGCCCTTGCAGTGATGACAGTACCGTCCATATCACCTGCAGTAGCAACTATTCATCCAGTGATCAGTGGACTATCGGACGAGTTTACAGATGTATTTCCTCCAGATTTGCCTTTGGATTTACCCCCTCTGCGAGAGATACAACACAATATTGATTTTGTACCGGGTGCGTCGCTGCCTAATCGACCACACTACCGCATTAGCCCTCAGGAGCATGAGGAATTGTGAAAGCAGGTTGAATCTTTACTTGCCAAGGGTCATGTTTGCGAAAGCCTGAGTCTGTGTGCCGTGCCAGATTTGCTCATTCCAAAAAAGGATGGGACCTGGAGAATGTCTGTGGACAGTAAGGCTATTAACAAGATCACGGTGAGGTACAGGTTTCCGATTCCTCGTCTGGACGATTTACTTGACCAGATTGGATCCGCTAGCATCTTCTCTAAGCTTGATCTCAAGAGTGGCTATCACCAAATTTGTATCCACCCTGGAGACGAATGGAAGACAGCTTTCAAGACGCATGAGGGAATTTTTGAGTGGGGCTCGTAATGCCTTTCGGTCTCTCCAACGCACGCAGCACATTCATGCGCATCATGAACCAGGCGCTTAGACCATTCATTGGGAAGTTTGTCATGGTGTATTTTGACGACATCCTAGTGTTCAGAAATTCTCTCGACGATTGAACACCTACGCCAAGTTCTTATCGTTCTCCGGCGTGGCCAGCTGTTTGTCGCGAGACAAAAGTGTGAGTGGGGAGTTGACTCTGTTTTATTTTTGGGATATGTGGTCTCCAGCAAAGGCCTTTTGGTGGATACTAGTAAGGTGGCTGCGATTCGTGATTGGCCTGTTCCTCATACGATAGCTGAAATACGTAGCTTTCATGGCCTCACATCATTCTACAGGTGGTTTGTTGCTCATTTTAGTACCATCATGGCACCTGTTACAGAGTGTATGAAAGGTGCTCGGTTCGCCTGGACACAGCAGGAAAGCGAAGCTTTCGAGCTGATAATGGATAAGCTTACATCGGCCTGTATTGGTTCTACCAAATTTTTCTCAGACTTTTGAACTACACTGCAACGCATCGAAGCTGGGCATTGGCGCTGTATTGAGTCAAGAGTCGTGTCATGTGGCATTCTTCAACGAGAAACTGGGAGGAGCTAGAAGCAGATACATCACTTATGATATTGAGTTCTATACAATTGTTCAGTCCATACAACACTGGCGTCACTATTTAGTGCACAGAGATTTCGTGCTATTCACTGACCATGATGCTCTTAAGCACTTGGATAGCCAGGTCAAAGTCTCAGCCAGGCACGCAGGATGGATCGCATATCTGCAG
Organism: Brassica nigra; assembly: GCA_016432835.1. Classification (NCBI taxonomy): domain Eukaryota; kingdom Viridiplantae; phylum Streptophyta; class Magnoliopsida; order Brassicales; family Brassicaceae; genus Brassica; species Brassica nigra. The sequence goes on from CM028242.1 coordinate 28,935,732, forward strand.
CAATTCACCTTCACTATATGTCAAAAATTAGGCAAGTTAAATCGCGTGGCAGACACGTTAAGTCGCTGTCATACCCTACTGATGATGCTGCATACTTCAGTTACATGGTTTGCATCTTTCGCGGATTTGTACGGATCGGATCCATTCTTTGGCAAGATCATTGTGGAAGTTCGTGACCAGCTCCAGGATGACTTCAGACTCTGCATTCCGGATTGCAGCCTCAGATTACGTGTGATAGACGAGTTGCAAAAGGAAGGCCATGTGGGCCGGGATCGTACTCTGCAGTTGGTAACAGTGTCGTACTATTGGCCTTCAGTGCGTCGTGACATTGAGCGCTATGTGGAGAGATGTCGTTCTTGCCAGCTTGCTAAGGGCCAGGCATCGAATGCTGGGCTGTATCTTCCCTTGCCAATTCCGACACAGCCATGGACGGACTTGAGTATGGATTTTGTTTTGGGTTTGCCGCGTACTCAGCAAGGGAGTGACTCGATCTTTGTTGTTGTCGATCGGTTAAGAAAAATGGTGCATTTTGTCCCTTGTAAGAGCATGACAGATGCAGTTCTTGTGGCTGAGTTTTTTTTTTGGTTAGATCTATCGTCTTCATGGGCTGCCATCGTCGATAGTATCTGATAGGGACAATCGATTTTTGAGCCATTTTTGGAGGTCATTGTGGAAGTTGTTGAATACAAGTTTGTACATGAGCACTGCATATCATCCCCAAGCGGATGGTTAGACTGAAGTTCTTAATCGCTCTCCTGGAAATATGTTACGAGCTCTTGTGGGTAACAACATTAAGGTGTGAGAGTCATGTCTCAGTCAGGCTGAGTTTGCACACAACCATGCCATCAATCGCAGTTCCGGGTACAGTCCGTTTTATGTTGTTTATGGTGTTGTACCTCTCTGCCCTTTGGACCATGTTCCTGTTCCAGACCCGACGCGTATGCATGGTCGCGCTGTGGATTTTGTCTCCTCTCTCCAAGAGGTACATAAGGAGGTTCTGCGCAATTTGGAGGACTCGTCTCAGAAGTATAAGGCGTAGGCTAATCGTAAGTGCAGGGAGTTGCTCTTTAATCCGGGTGATTTGGTCTGGGTGGTTCTCACTAAGGATCGTATGTCTGCGCACGAGTACAACAAGATTCGCTCCAGGAAGATTGGACCAGTTCGTGTCTTGGAGCGCATTAATCCCAATGAGAATCGCTTGGAGTTGCCTGATCATATCAAGACTGCGGACATGTTCAGCGTCAAGTATTTGAAGAAGTTTGCAGGGGATAACATCAATCAAGATTTAGAGGCAAATCTTCTTCTACCTAGGGAGACCTGATGCAGCGCATTGTCGATGGTTTACGTAACCGGTTTCATACCTTTGTAAAAGGCACGCTTATTATTACTAATCTTAAGAACTTTCAGTTCCTCTATCTCTTTGATTTCGGCTATTCTCTTTGAATCAACGAAACTCAAAGCTAAGTTGACGTTCGGGCATTCTTAAGACTAAACGAACCTCCTCTGAAACCCTTGTGCTGCGCCAAAGATGAAAACCATAAAATGAAAAATCAGCAAAAACAAAATAAAGTGAAGACATGAGACAAAAAGATGATAAATTGATATAAAGTGAATAAAGAGAGGTTAGAGACTTTTAGAGTGAGAAACATTATGTTTTTTTTTGCGACCATTTGAGAGAAAGAAAGTGTATGTGTAAATTTTCTTTATATAAAAAGACAAAAATATCGGTTACGTTTAAAATTGATAAAGAAGATTTTTGAAGAAGTATGCTTCTAGAAGACTTTATTAGAAGTCTACTAGTGAATAACTTCTTGGAAGACTTATTAAGAACTCTTTACCGTGAACAACAAAATCACATATTTAACTAGATAGTAATAAAGATTTCATTAAGGGTGTAACTGGTTGTTCCCTCATCTTTATGGAAAAAAATTCAATTTTATTAAATTAAATTTACATGATTTCAATTTATTTTTCATCCAAATATTTTTTCATAATTTTATAAATTAATTTAGGATTAAATATATGAGTAGACTTCTTGAGAAGTCTTCTCAAGATAAGTAAACTTTTTGAGAGGTATTTTGATCTAAGATGGTATTATTTAGAGAAAACTTCCGAAAATAGTAAAAGTGTTTACAGGTTTTTTGTTTGATCATAAAAAGATGGTTTTAATTTTACTATCATTTTAGATGACTTTTGTATTTGACCAAATTTGGAGTATAAATTTTTACATTCAAAGTAAGTTTTGAGTCATTTTTGATAAATCCCCTTTATAATTTTCCTAATTTTTCTCATCACGCGGGATCGCTAGCTTTACTGTTTGATAGGACCATTTATATGTCTTCACACCGCAACAAGATCATTTTCAATTAGGGGCCCAACCTTGTTGTGATGATTCATGAGAGTTCAATCAAAAACAAGTTTAATGTAATTTGATTGGCCATGTAATTGACGTGTGGAAATTGGCAACGATTACCTAACAAAATTTCGTTAGAATATTCAAAAAAGCAACCACCCAATTCGCAGTGTCTATATAACGCCACCTTGCTCGTTCCTTGAAACCCAAACAATTACATTTAAAAAACATTTTATACATTTCTCTCTTAAAGAATGGCTTCAATCACTTTATTGATTCTAGCCATTATTTTGTGCTCCAGAACTTCAGGAGCCACTTCTCGTGGGGGGCTTTTTGAGGCTTCTGCTGTCACGGAGAAACATGAGCAATGGATGGCTCGTTTCCATCGTGCTTACTCTGATGAATCTGAGAAAACGAATAGGTTTGAGATCTTTAAGAAGAACTTGGAGTTAGTGGAGAGTCACAACATGAATACGAACATGACGTACAAGTTGGATGTCAATCAGTTTTCTGACCTCACTGACGAGGAATTTCGGGCTAGGTACATGGGGCTACTGGTGCCTGAAGGTATGACCAGAGATCCAACGTCAGCTTCGGACAACAAGATGTCGTTTAGATATGAAAGTGTCAGCGACACTGGTGAGAGCATGGATTGGAGACAGGAGGGGGCGGTCACATCCGTTAAGAACCAAGGCCAATGTGGTAATTAATACACGCATATCTTGGATACTAATATAATTTCGGTACTCGTATTTCAATCCAAAACGTTTAACATAATTTCAAAAAGGTTTCTAAATATAACTTTTTGTTACAAATCAATTCATACATCACATGTAAAGAGAGTATATGGTAAATACATATAAATTTATTGTGAAATGGGACAGGATGTTGCTGGGCTTTCTCGGCCGTGGCAGCCGTAGAAGGCATAACGAAGATTGCTAAAGGAGAGCTAATATCGTTGTCAGAGCAGCAACTGTTGGATTGCAGCAGAGACTACAACAAAGGATGTGAGGGAGGGATAATGTCAAAGGCTTTCGAGTACATAATTGAAAACCAAGGAATCACAACAGAAGATAACTATCCCTACCAGGAGGCGCAGCAAACATGTTCTTCAACCAATTCCGTTGCTGCCACCATCAGTGGATACGAGACGGTTCCAAGTAATGACGAGCAATCATTGCTAAAGGCAGTGTCTAAACAGCCTGTTTCAGTGGCGATAAATGGCCACGAGCCTGCGTTTATGCAATATCGGGGTGGCATATTTGACGGAGACTGTGGGACGCAACTGACTCATGCGGTTACAATTGTTGGTTACGGGATGAGCGAAGAAGGGATTAAGTATTGGTTGTTAAAGAACTCATGGGGACAAACTTGGGGAGAAAATGGTTACATGAGAATCAAGAGAGATGTGGATGCACCCGAAGGAATGTGTGGTTTGGCCCGCCTTGCTTTCTATCCACTTGCATGAAATTGAAGAATGCATTTTTGGTCCCACGTTTCCGTTGGAGTCATGTCTATTTTGGAAGTTATATTGGTGGAAGCATGTATTACGTTGCTGTGATTATATATAAGGTCTCGTGTTAATTATTAGATCTTTAATTTAAGCTAAACATATGGAAAAGAAAACGCGTTGATGGAGATAGAACTATTAAGAAAAGTATGCACACGCATGCACAATGTTAAGTCTTTCTGCAAGTGAATAGTAAGTCAATAACTCGTACTATACTTCATAAATTAATGTCTTGTCAATAACAAAACGTGCATGGGTTCATCTAGAAATCATGTAGAAAAAATACATCGAAGTTGAGGTTGAACTTTGACTCCTATTACGATCCAAGATTTACGTCCTAAAAATATAATCAAATGCTGATCGAGCTTAGGAAGGCTAAATACGAAACTTTTAGTTATAAAAAATCATTGGAAAAAAATCGAACATTTTAAACCATGGAAATGTGAAAAGAACGCACTTTAAACCTTAGTACTTAAGACTCACACTTCAAACCCTTAAACCAGTGATTTTAACATATTAAATCTTCCAACTGGCCTCCGTCTTTCTGCCGTCGAAAAGTTTATAAAGATAGTTAACGCTGTTTACTAAAGTGATCACCTACGTACAAATTATAAAAACATATTTAATGTGTGCTTCTCCTTGACTTAACAAAACTTAAATCCTAATGGAGATTTAGGGTTCATACTTTTTTATGAAGTAAAACCCGAAAAAGATAGAGAGGAGAAATCGAAGCAAGAACAAGAAGAATTGAATAGACATGAGAATGCTATTTATGAAACAGGGTGAGCGCTCGTCTCTCTCCCTTAAAATCAGTTATCCATTTCTTTCAAAATCGATTTGGGAGTTTAAGGTTCTTAATATTTCATTGTTTGAGAGTGGTTGGTGCATGTGTCGGAATCTAATTTATGTATCTTCTCTCTAACTCTACAGAGAAGGGTCGATGATTGATTAGAGAATAAACATCGGTGGATCTAGATCCTATTTCTGCTCTCGAATTATTTCCCTAGCTTCAGTAAAGCAAGATATTGTTATCCATGTGGTTTCTCTACATCATACCAACGAAAGAAGTTAAAATTCTCATGCCTAAAGTAACCAAAGATCGTATGTGTGTTTGCAAAGCGATTTAATAAAACGTTAACTTTGTTTTATTCTTTCTTAACTTCTTGAGATCTTTCTTATGCTTTGATCTCTTTATATAGGAGTTAGTTTTTCCTATTACATAATGATCTAGGAACTTAACATAAACCTAAACCTAAGAAAAGGAAACTTGTCTTAATCCTAATCTTTAACGTTATTCAACTTTAACATAAAGAATAACTTGGTTACCAAGTAACCATTGAAGCTTATCCAACATTCTCCCTTCTAAGCTTCAAGCCATCTTTGCTTAAGTCTTGAACTTGAATCAGCTCCCTCATCTCTTTGAACTTGATTCTTGCTAAAGCTTTAGTTAAGATATCTGCTTTCTGCTTTGTTCCGGGTACATATTCCACATCGATCTCGTCTTGCTCCACTCGTTCTCGAATGAAATGAAACATCTTGTGAATATGCTTGCTCCTTCGGTGAAACACGGGATTATTGGCTAGTGAGATAGCTGACTTGTTGTCCACTCGAATCAGTGTCTTCTTCAGCTCTTTTCCTGTAATCTCACTTATCAAATCTTGTATCCAGACTGCCTGTTTTGCTGCTTCCGTTGCTGCCATATACTCTGCTTCGCAAGAGCTTAAAGATACTGTGTCTTGCTTCTGTGAGCACCAAGTTATTGGCGTTTCTCCTAGACAAAACAAGTGTCCTGTCGTGCTTCTTCCATCGTCCGGATCAGTGTTGTGACTACTGTCATTGTATCCCACGAGTTTCATTGATCCACCTTGCTCGTAAGATAACCCGTACCCGACTGTTCCCTTTAAATACCTTAGCACTTGCTTCAGTGCGTTGCCGAGTGACGTTCTTGGTGAGTGCATATATCTACTCAAGATTCCCACTGCGTAACACATGTCTGGTCTTGAATGCATAAGATATATGAGACAGCCAATTCTTCTTCGATAAAGTGTAGCATCTATCTCTGGTTCGTCGAGGCCTTTTGAGAGTTGCAGACCGAACTCCATCGGTATACATGTTGCGTTGCAGTCGTTCATCGCAGCTTCCTCCAACACTCTCCTTGCGTATGCTTCTTGGTTAATCATGATACACCTAGGACTCTGTTTTACTTCCAATCCGAGATAGTAAGTTAACAGACCCAAATCAGACATCTCAAAGTTCTTCGACATGTTCTTCTTAAACTCTGAAATTTCCTTCGTAGAGTCTCCGGTAACAAACAAGTCGTCAACGTATATAGCCACGATAAGAATCTTTCCTTTATCATCCTTTCGGTAGACAGAATTTTCTTTTGAACACCTCTTGAACCCTAGTTGCTTCAGAGTTCGATCAAGCTTTATATTCCAAGCTCGTGGAGCTTGTTTCAACCCGTACAAGGCCTTGGAGAGTTTGAAAACCTTATGTTCTTCTCTCTTCTTTTCAAATTCTTCAGGTTGTGACACATAAACTTCTTCGTTTAACTCACCATGTAAGAACGCTGTCTTGACGTCTAGATGGTGAATCTCCCACTTGTTCGCAGCAGCTAACCCAATCAGGAGTCTTATGGTCTCTAATCGAGCCACAGGAGCAAATACTTCGTCAAAGTCGATACCATGTTCTTGTACGTAACCTTTAGCTACGAGTCTTGCTTTAAACTTGTTGATAGAACCATCAGCATTTCTTTTGATCTTGAAGATCCACTTGAGGCCGATGATCTTTGCTCCAGCTGGCTTGTCTATTAGCGTCTATGTCTTGTTTATGTTGATAGAATGGATCTCGTCTTCACATGCCTTCGTCCATCTTTTATCTCCCTTTGCTTCTTGGAAATTCTTTGGCTCATCGTTGATATCATGAAGCAACAACTCACATTCTATATCAGCAAGTAAAACGTAGTCAGCTAGGTAACTAGGTTTGCTTGTTTGACGAGTTGAGCGCCTTGCTTCCTGTGTCGAGCTTTGATCAGCTTCTTCTTCTTCGTTGTGTGTTACATCGGGTTCTGCGTGTGTAACACCTGTTTCGTCTTCTTGCTGCTCTGTTTCTGCATTTGTGGTTTCTTCTTGTTGTGTGCTGGCTATAAACGGACCCTTCCCTTCGTTTACAGTCAATCCCCACGTCATACGGAACATGCCAGTGTCGTCTTGACCTTCCTTAGCTGCTCCCTTCCAATTCCAACAAGTCTTCTCGTGGAAGATTACGTCCCGACTTACGACTATCCTTCTGAAAGTAGGATTATAAAGTCGATAAGCTTTCGTGCCGGGTTCGATTCCGAGATGGACAAGAGCTTGAGAACGATCATCAAGTTTCCTTAGATGAACTGAATCTACTTTGGCATGAGCAACACAGCCGAAAACTCTTATGTGACTTACGTTAGGGTTTCTTCCCTTCAAGCTTTCGTATGGAGTTTTATTCTTCAAAGCTCTAGTAGGAACTCGATTGATCACATATGTTGTGTGTCGTACGGCTTCTCCCCACATGTAATTCAGTACCTTCATAGCTTTCAACATGCTTCGTGTCATCTCCATTAAAGTACGATTCCTTCTCTCCACAACTCCATTCTGTTGTGGAGTATATGGTGCTGTTAAATGGCGCTTGATGCCATGTTTGTTGCAGAAGTCTTGGAAATCCTTTGACGTGAATTCTCCTCCTCTGTCCGTACGGAGTGTTCCAATTGTCTTGCTTGCATCCTTCTCAACAAGAGTTTTAAAACTCTTGAATCTGTCAAAGGCTTCACTCTTTTCTCTCAACAAAATAGACCACATATATCATGTACAGTCATCAACAATGACGAAGATATACTTGTTGTGAGCTTGTGTTGCCGGCGATATGGGACCGCAAAGATCCGCGTGTAGCAGTTCGAGAGCAACCGAAGATCTATATGCTGTTGCTGCAGGAAAACTGTAACGCGTCTGCTTGCCAACCAAACACGAGTCACACAGCTGCTTCTCTTCATGTATTTCAGGTAAGCCACGAACCATATCATGTTTTGCCATGGCCCTTATTGTCTTGAAGCTTATATGACCAAGGCGTGCATGCCATTTCCATGGTTCCTCCTTGATCTTTGCGAGTAGACAAGTAGGTTTACTGACCATGAGTGATATCTTATATAGACGATTAGAAGTTCTCTGAACTTTCACCAAAAGTCTGCCGCTTGGATCTCTCAAGGTGAGGTAATTCTCTTTCATCCTTATGTCACACCCTTGTTCAGTTGCTTGACCCAGACTTAGTATGTTACTTCTCAAGTTCGGTATGTAATATATGTCGGTTAGGAGCTTCTGTTCCCCTGTCTTGGCTTCAAAGAGGATAGATCCTTTGCCGTTTATATCTACATACGAGCCGTCTCCGAACTTGACTTTTCCTTTGATGTTCTCGTTGAGCTCTGAGAAGTAAGACCTTTCACCAGTCATGTGATTGCTCGCGCTGTTGTCTAGATACCACATACCATCTTCTTTCTTGCTTGGTTCTAGTGAATTCGGTAAGACCTTTTCTTCGTTGAGATACACAACTTGATGCATGTATAACGCAGCTTCTGCTACCTCTGTCTCTGTGTCTTATTTAGCTCTTGTTTCTCTTCTTTCTTCTCAGGACACACACAGATTTGAAGTGACCCTTCTTCTTGCAGTTGTAACATATGATCTGTGAGTAATCCTTTTTCTCACCAGTGTTACTTCTACCTCGTCCTCGTCCACTGTTGCCTCCTCGACCACGTCCACGGTTCGAGCCTCTTCCACGTCATGTTGAGCTTCCTTGACCATTCGAACCTTCTGAGCTGGAGAATAAAAGATTTTCTTGTTGCCCTTGAGCTTCCTTTCGTCTGACTCGTTCTTCATATGCTTTGAGTCTCCCAATCACGTCTTCGAACGTAGTATTATTCAAGTCTAGCATTTGCTCTAAAGATGCAGTCATGTGAATAAACTTGAACGGTAAACTATCAAGGAACTTTTTCACAATCTTTGATTCTTCTATGCTCTGTCCCAACGTAGCTGCTCTTGACTTCAGTTCCGTTATCTTTGCAGAGAAGTCATCGATGGTTTCTGATTCATTCATGCTCAGACGATCGAACTCGTTCATCAACGTCTATAGACAAGCTATCCTCACACGCTCAGCACCGAGATTCCTTGTCTTGATGGCTTCCCAAATATCTTTAGGGGAGTCGTCTTCCTCGATCTGTAACACCAGGTTCTCAGGTAGAGATTGGTATAGCAGAGCTGTAGCGATGTCGTTCTTCTCTTCTTCTTCTGTACCGGGATCAACAGCTTGCCACGCCTTATGAAGTTTTAACAAAACCTTCATCCTCTTCGCCCAAACCGTATAGTTCGTTGTGTTAAGCATCGGACAGACTATCGCACTCGGAACTCCTTCTCTTTTTCCGAGTGACTTCATCTCTATCAATGCTTTCGTATCAGCCATGGATACTCCTCTTTCACTTCGCAATCACAGAAACAACCTGATGCTCTGATACCAAATAAAGTCGCCAAAGATCGTATGTGTGTTTGCAAAGCGATTTAATAAAACGTTAACTTTGTTTTATTCTTTCTTAACTTCTTGAGATCTTTCTTATGCTTTGATCTCTTTATATAGGAGTTAGTTTTTCCTATTACATAATGATCTAGGAACTTAACATAAACCTAAACCTAAGAAAAGGAAACTTGTCTTAATCCTAATCTTTAACGTTATTCAACTTTAACATAAAGAATAACTTGGTTACCAAGTAACCATTGAAGCTTATCCAACAATGCCCACTTCCAACTTGACGCCCTCTGCAACCAAATAATCTATGCCTAGGGTTTTCACTAGCCCAAGCTCTCACAATCTTCACTGAGCAGTTACTCCATGGTCGGCTGACTAAAACGAAATCGCACTCTCTTAATTCGCACTCTGAAAATTGTGGCTCTGAGACATTTTCGCACACTCGTACAAAATCCCTCTTTCACTTTCTCTCTATCATGAACCCTAGATCCTTAATTCTATTTAGGTTTTTCTAGGGTAAAGAAAGGATCTCATTAAAGAGAACACACATTAAAGAAGTATTTTTATTATAACGTCTGTGAACAATCACCTAAACGGGATTAACTGTTATGTTAAACTTTTGGACGGCAAAAACACGGGAGCCAGTTTGAAGGTTTAATAATCAATGGGTTGAGTTTTTGAGCACCAGGGTTTAAAGTGCATCTTTTTTCACACTTTCATGGTTTAAAATGTGATTTTCCAAAAATCATTTGTGAGAATCCATTCACATAAAGCGTTGGGACACGGCTGTCTCGTAATTAGAAATATTTGATTATTTTATTATAAAAAGTTGTAATCCAACTGCAGCTACGTTTCTACCAAAAATATACTATAAACATACGTATTATAACAACTTTATTGGGTAAGAACACCTCCAATGGGGGTTCTTGCCATTGGAGATTTTAAGAGCCTTTGTCTATGGATTCCACAAAAATTGTGGACCCCACAAATACTTATACATATATAATATATACATACATATATATCTATATCTATATATATAATGGATATTTTAAGAGTTCCAATGGGAAAAACCCCCATTGGAGGTGCTCTAAGACCTCACCACAGTTTCTTACCATTTTTATAATTATTAGTTTTAGTTCAGTTTTTTCATAAAACTAATTTTTCTTTTTCTTTTGAGAGAGTTACAAATATTAAAACATGACACATGTTATTCTAACAGACTCTTGAACGAGAACCGGATTCTTTCTCTTTCCTCAGTTTTTCCTTATTTTTCAACTTTTTACTTGTTAGATACCTTAATTCCCTTCCTAATTGGATGTGTTCTTACTCTGCTTTATGCATATATACCTAATATTAACAGGTATATACTCTGTTAGATTGGTCATATACCCTGTTAGGAGCTTGTTTAGTAACACGTCGATTATGTCGGTTATAACCAAAGATATACACACATAGAATTAAATAAGAGATATAATTTATTCAAAACAATTAAAGACACTGGAATATTATCATAATTTACCTTAGTAGCATCCAATATCTCAGAAATTGCTCTGACTTGAATCTCATCCCAATCTTCTTTTTGTTTCTGAATAATTTGCTTTTCTTCTCTTTTCTCAATAAGAGAAAGAGGAAGATCATTTGCCAAAATATTTACATCAATTGAAAAACATATATGATTACATTTATATAAATACACATATAATAGACGCATTGTAATATAATAGTATGAAGTTACTTTTCTTTCAATTCAATTGCTTCCTCCAATATTGGGTTTATAGCCACAATTGAAGCATCAAAATCATTGCTGATTTGTACTTCACCTAAAGATAAATGCAAATGTGCACCTCAATAAAACAATTTAATTGTCAATTACGATTAAAAGTTATATGCAACCAGGTATACCTCTGTGAAAGCCGATTTTGGCAAACCTTATCAGGAAAATAGCCATTTCATTGTTCGAATCTTTGATATGTGTTTCAACTTGTTCCGCATATTTCCCCTACAAGCAACACGCAACTTCATCACCCCTGAACATTTAAAATTTCAAACGCAAACAAATACAAAGTCAATTAACAATTCTAAAAGTACATATGAAACTACGGCAGAAAGATAACATTAACAACTATATATATACGTGTAATTTACCTGCAGTCGCGTAAATGAAACTGAACTTTCTTCTTATCTTTCCCCATACCTTGAACAGTTTGAAAATTCCAGCTAGATCTACAACTTGTCCAATAACATCTGTGTGGAAAAAATCATAACTGTTATAAACCAAGTGATGGATGGCCCATAACTTTGGCCCGACCAGAAACCAGCCGGCCGGCCCATTGGAGAGAGAGAGAGTCGGCCACTTTCTTTTTCCTTATGTCTTTGTGTTTTTCCTTTTCCTAGTTGGATTAGGAATAATTATTTTTCCATTTATTTTATGACGGTCTATTTGTAACTAGTATATAAAGAACCTCTATTTTATGAATAAATAAATCCTTTTCTCTCATTCAATTTACAACACGTTATCAGCACGATCCGACTCTAAAAACCCTAAAGCTAAAACGGCCCACCATATTTCCTTTTTCTTTTCCGACCACCAAAACTCTTTTCCCTTCCGGCCATAAACCCTAGCCGACTTACCATCTAGCTCGTGTTCCTGACGTTCCAGCTCGAGGCCACCACAGCAAGCTCACGTTCCCGCCTTAGCTTCAACCCGTCCGGCCGCCAAAAGCAACCCCGTCCGACCGATAGCAATCCGACCCGGCGAACGATCAGCACGCAGCCTCCTTCTCTCTCTGGTGGTCCAAATCAATACTCCTAAGGTTCTAGAGGTAAAATCAAAACCCTAAAAGAGAACCTATATTGAATCCGGTTGCTTGATAAAGATTTGAACAAATTAAAATTTGATGAACCCTAATCTAGGATAATAGAAACCCTAAATTGTGGAACTAGGTTTTGGTTAGTTTCCTGTTAGGTTGATAGATCAATGGTTATTAGGTTGCTAGAAGCACATATTATTCCATATTCCATATCGAGATTGTTTTAACAATTAAAATCGAAACCATAATGGTTTTGAATCTCAAAACCTATGATCTAATGATCAAATCGTGTGCTTAATCCTCCCTTGATCTATTGATCAATCTAAAACCCTAAACCGCATGGATGCAATCCGCATACCATGCATGGATCAATTCAAAACCCTAATCGAAATTGTTTGATTGATTGATATTGCTTGAATGGATTCATATTGTTTCATATTGATTGAGGTTAAAAAATATTTTGAATCCGAATCTGATTAGGATTGTTGCTAAATTGATTGTTTTGCATTAATCCGAACCTGATCATGACTGTTTTTAATATTCAAATCCGAACTTGGTTGAATTATAACCTAGAAACTGTTTTGCTAGGATGATTAAAAATCGAATTGATTGATTGCTTGAATAGAACCGGTTGCATCATGAACACCTAGAAATCGTTTGCTAGGATCTCATCCCGAATTTGGTTGTTTGAATTAAATGACTTGTTTGAGATTTCATGATTCCTAATCACTTAGAACATGATTTCTAAGGTGTTTAAAATCCGGTTGCATTAAGATCTCATAGAATCAGGTTGTTCATTCCAGTAAGCTGTGTGGCCTTGTCATAATCAAATGACTTGCATGCATATTCACTTTAATATCATATAGGATCTGAAAACCATGTGGCTTAATGCATATACATTCGTGGCCGTGTGGCCTTAGTACATTGTTGCATCATAATATCATATGGCCGTGTGGCCTAATCATCTTGACCGCATATAGACCATGCACTCTAGGTTTATTTCGCATCATGGTCGAATAGAAATTGTTTGTGGTCGAGAGATTTATTTTGATATGCATTCCGTGTGACTTGATATATTTACTTGTCCACATGATTGAAATCCTAAACATTGATTGATAACATGATCTCAGATGTCGAAAGTATGCAACCTTGACTATGCTGCCCTAAATCTCTCTAGAGATAATTATTTAGAATGGGCAATGAACACTGCAATTGTCCTAAAGTTAAAAGGACTTGGCAGATGTATCATCAAGGGCGATTATGCAACTGAAAGTGAAAAATATAGGGCAATAACAATTATTTGCCACCATCTCACTGAGGATCTCAAAGATCAGTATCTAAACATTGAGAACCCTCTAGACCTTTGGAAAAAGTTAAAATCCAGATATAAAATAGTGTTATTACCAAAGGCTAGGCATGGGTGGATGAATATCAGATTCCAAGATTTTAGATCCGTGGATGAATACCACTTAGCTCTATCCAAAATCGTTTCTAAATTGCAACTATGTGGTGAAGAGGTAACAGAGGAGGATTTACAGGAAAAGACCTTCCTCACAACCGATCCAAGGGATCTGTTGTTACAACATATCTATAGAGAAAGAGGTTTCACCACCTATACTGATCTACTCTCATGCCTATTACTAATTGAGAAGAATAATGAGTTGCTAAAGAAAACCAGTGAGATGAGACCTCCTGAAGCCAATAAGGCTGAAGAAGATAAGGAGGAATCCAAAGAAGCCACGTCCAAAGTAATAAAGGGAGTGGCCGGCTTGACCATTGCCTAAAAGAATGAGATTTCGACATTCTTATTTTGTGTTTTGTGTTTTGCTTTTGCCTTGTTTTCTTTGCTATTTACGATCTTATAATAATAAGATTTCTTTAAGTTTATTTTCATTGCTATTGTCTTGTCTTATGATTTTGAAATGCAAATATGAGTATAAGCTGCGGGTATAGCCAAACTAATTAATGGGCCACGGCCAGGGCATTGCCTAAAAGGCATTATATTCACCCAAAGAAAAGGACCATTGAGATTTATAAGACATAGAAATGGTTTCCATTTAGAAACAATGGGCCAAGGAAATAAAATTCCTTCAGATTATAGAAAGAAAGAAAATTTGCCCAAGGCCATAAGAAAGTGGTCAAGACTATACCAGCATCCTCCACTGATCTTTACTATGCCAAGATCAGTATGATAAGAGGCAAAATACCATGGTAATAAGAGTGTTTAACACGAAATTATGCACTTTATGGCATGACTGGATTGGCCATCCTAGTCTAAATTGATGCAAAGATTGATATTGAAAAGGGCACACAGAGTTATCCCATAAAACCTCACGTGTGTAACATGTACACAAGGGAAACTCATTAGGCTATAATATCCCAGGCTTCTAAAGATTATAGTATGTTCATGAGGGGGAGTGAGGACAAACCGTGGTCCATGACCATACTATAAAACGGCTTGGCTAGACCTTTTTATAAAACACATAAACCATTACTTATAAGGTTCAAAATGTCCAGCCTAAAGCTTAGGGACATACGATTTACATGCATATGAGTTGATAACGCATCAGGCCATATAAGTGAGCATAAATATTCTCATCTCAGATTGATTACGGGTCATGAGTCAGACATATACCATCTTAAGAGATTTTGAATAAACAACCACAAACATATGTGCCGTTTAAGATGGATCCTTAGAAGAGGATGAGGTTGGGAATATATGTTGGATATGCGTATGTTTTCACCCACAAGTTTAAAATATCTTGAGCCAAACATGAGTGATCTATTCAGTGGCCAGGAACACGGATTGCATGAGTAAATGAATCCGACTATCCAACATCAGGGAGAGAAAATAATAAGCTAGTGAAAAAAAAGTAAAAGAATGGAATTAACCATCATTGTCTTGGCAAGATCCTCGGACCAAAAGCATATATATAGACGTCTAAAGAAAAGAAAGAGATAATTATACAAAGCTAGCTAATCAGATGCCAGACATATTGACCCGAAAAGAACAGAATGACTAAGTCATACCAGCTTAGCACCAAACGAGATTGGTGTCCTAAAGAGACATAGTCAAGTTGCTACAGGATCTATACAAGATAGACCAATAAGTTCCATAAGATAAGAATCCTCGGAAAGAAAAGAGAAAGGTGCATAAAATGATGACAAATCCGAGTTCAGAGGAAACCAGACCAGACATGGAGATAAGGCTGGCCAGCTAAACATCTAAGGTACCAAACCATGTAGCTTGGGACGCCAAGCTGCAAGGTAATAAAGGTCCTAGATAATAATCTCAAATAGATTAGATCATGTCTGGAACACAATGGAACCACATAAGAGTGTCGACACATAGATGATATATTCATATAAGGATGCGCAAGAAAGTAGCACTTGAATATAAAGATATAAGCGAGGATCATGAACCCACGAAAGAGTACTCGTAAGATCAGAATAGTTAAAAGAAACGTGGGGTTAAAGTATCTAAAGAAAGAGACGCGTATTGGCCATACATATAAGGATGCCCTATGATAAACCAGTGGATATAAATGGGTCTTGTGAGAAGAAAATCGTGAGATGTAGAACATGATCACGTGGTCTAAGTTGTTCATGGTTCTACTTACAGCATTCAAGCATGGCTTGTTACACAAGGATTCTCACAGAGACCAGAAATAGACTATGAGGAGATGTACTCTCATGTGGTGAATGCTACTACATATTTCGAATTGATAAAGTCTGGTCATAAGAAAGAAATTAGATTAACATATAAAGAATGTAGTAAGCTGTATATGGTCCACTGGATAATAATAATAAAGGTACCAAAAGGTATTGAGCTCAAAGATAAAGAAAGGACATCATTGTACTAAGCTGATTTATAGACTGAAACAAAGCAGCTGCATATAGTATGATAGACTAAGTGAATACTTAGTAAAGAGTTCTCTAAGAACGATCCAAATCAGTCTATGTATCAAAGAAATTTGAATTCCTTGTGTTATACTAACCAGCCCAAAGAGAGGTTAATTGGTTCAGACAAGTTATAAATCATCACTGCAACATTAGCCAAGAAAGTTTGTATATATTTGTGGTTGGTCGATACCTCAACATGAACCGACCAGATTGTGGTATGGCTAATGGAAAAGAAATATCAGCTATCATATGGCAGTACATAAGCACGTGTGGTCAAGGACCATCCAAACAAAGCACGTGGGACTGCTAGACATATATATGTCCGTAGAAAGAGAAAGGCACCAATCATCATGTGTTTGGTCGAGGTCTGTGACCCAACGTGTCCCACCAAATTGTAAGATGGTCTACGGAAAAGGTATAAGCTGATGGTAAAAAAGGTCCTAAGGAACCAACATCAATGTATAAAGGACATTGCAATAACATTGTCACAGCACGCCAACCATATCATTGCAGCATCACAACTGAGCCATATCATTAAAGTAACATCAGGCTACAATATCTTAGCCATTCATGGGCAAGTTGTGGGCGTGTGTGAACAAGGTCCGTGATCTAACATATATGTTTCAGTACGTGGTGTCGTCCACGACAATAAAGGTCATGAGACGCCATCAAGAGATAAGTTGGGCAAAGTAGAACCATAATGGCCGGAGATAGTGACCAAGAGTATGTTTTGGTCGAGGACCATAATCCAGCATATCCGATCAAGTATGTGGCATGGCCTACGGCACGATAAATCAACCTGGATCGATCAGATTGAAGTATAGTCGATGCATCAGCACCAATCATGATGGCAAAAGGATTACCCATGAGGGCGGTTGGTCTAGGAACATAACTCAACCCGTCCGACCAGAACGTGGGGTAATCGACAGCAAAGATGCACATATTGTCCAACGAAGTTCCAAAAGACATGAGATGTCTAAGCATTACAAGATTATTCAAGTTACAATTCAGCAGAGCTATTTCAACAGCAACCTTCAGTGATGCATTTATCAGGGGGAGTAATATGTGTTGTACTCTTTTTCCTTCACCATGGTTTTGTCCCACTGGGTTTTCCTGGTAAGGTTTTAAATGAGGCAACATTAAGCATATTACAAATCCTGTATGGTTATGGCATCCAGGAAGGAGTGTTATAAACCAAGTGATGGACGGTCCATAACTTTGGCCCGACCAGAAACCAGCTGGCCGGCCCATTGGAGAGAGAGAGAGTCGGCCACTTTCCTTTTCCTTATGTCTTTGTGTTTTTCCTTTTCCTAGTTGGATTAGGAATAGTTATCTTTCTATTTATCTTATGACGGTCTATTTGTAACTAGTATCTAAGTAACCTCTATGTTATGAATAAATAAATCCTTTTCTCTCATTCAATTTACAACAATAACGAATTTTTGATAAAAGTAATCAACAAAATACATAATAAAAACTAAACTGCTAAAGGGTTTGTGTTTAAAATATTTAAATCATTCAGCATCCGTACCTTTAAAGAAATATTTTTTCTTCAAATCATCACATTTTGCTATCACGGTGTCGTCTGAAAATGTCAACTTGTATTGATGGGCTGTTGGGCGATATTATCCAGAAGCACCCAAAACTGCAAAAGTGTCGATAGTTTTCCACTCTCCTGCTGGTAACTCGCATTGAAGATGATTAATTTGATTACCAAACTTTACACCCTACAAAGCAGAAAATTTTGCATTAGAAAATGAATAGAAAATGATTTATAAAAGCTCAGATATACAATTGGTACAGTTTCATCAGCGAGGATGCACTCTAATATCTCGCTTCCAAAACTGGTGTTTTGTTTCCAACAATGAAGCAGTTTAACTCGAATTTCCAAAAGTTATTTGATACATGCTCAAATTACCCTAGAGAAACCTTACTCTCATCAAAAGAGATCAAGTTGTAGTACTTTGAGATCGAATCCACAGGGAGCTAGGGAACACACTAGATCTTATTGTAATTAAGCTAGGTCGAAGATTTCAAAATAGTAAATTGCAAGTAAACTTTAAAACTGGTGAAAAAGACAATTACTCAAGTGATTGATTTGGGTGTTTAACAGATGTGGTGAAGACGCTAGACTTAGGATTACTATTCAGGTTATCAAGATTGTAATAGTTTAAATGCATATGTGAGATGCTTGCATGATATTATAGAACCCAACGGTAACAATAACCATAACTGCCGTTTTATGGGCTATCTATTACTAGAACCGATGAAACTCCCGCTGGTTAGACATAGGAAGGCGTCGATTGACCTGCTGTCGCACGTATCGATCGACATTGCCTCGCGTCAATCGATCGATGATTCTATAGGAGTATCGATCGATGCGCCCCTAGTAAGCTTTAAGCGCTGGTTGATAACAGTTCACTTAGGAATTTGCTAGATCAACTGTCGCTTGTTTCTAGAAAAATTCCAAGCTAAAAGAAGATATATCCAAGGATAATATCCACTGTCATCATGTATAGGTTAGCTACTCCTATACAAGCATTAAGAGAAATCTTCTAAGATGAATATCACATGCTCAAGTATTCATATTTGAGGCTAATCTCTCAAAACCTATTTGAATCCTAAATCTAACAAAGGTGTTTACTCAGACATAGCCAAGCAAAACATCATGATAAATAAATAAAACTGCATAGATAGAATAGATGGAAAATAAAGGTGTGCAAGAAAGCTATCAATTTGTAATTCTCTCTCTCACAAAACAATGGTATGAAAAACCTTTAGGAAGTAACTAGGTCTAAAAAGAAGCTCTCCTTGCCAAAACAGTTTGGCAAGACATAAATACTAAAAATTAGGTTAAAACTCGTCAGGGGTATCTTGGTAAATAGATGGAGTCTTGGGCTTCAAGTCGGCTGTGACCAATTTGGGCTTCTGTGTGTTGAATATCGATCGATAACACTGGAGGTGTATCGATCGACGCATCTCTCTCTCTGTCGACCTTGAGTGGTCGATAAGGTCATCTCGGGTGAAATCATTAAAGTGCTCCAAAATGCTCAAAAACACCATCTTTCTTCCAATTGCTCCTGAACCTGTAAATATGCTATCTAGACTCCAAAATGGATTAAATATATCCTAAAACTACTATATACCATGACTAAAGTCGGGTCAAATTCATGGTATATCAACTCCCCCATACGTACCCTTTTGCTTGTCCTCAAGCAAAAACAACTGGTAGTCTCTCTGGAAAAGGTTTGAAAACAGCAGGGACTCAAAGAGTTTAAAAATCTCAGTCATATCTTCCTAGTAGTGCAAGCCACGTCATAGTCATCCTAACTACAAATGCACATCATACCATATCCTAGTATAGCAACCAAGTTCTCCTAGTTAACAACTCAACCAATCATGTCTGATAGTTTCCTCTACTAACCTTATTTCTTACATAAAATAAAAGTGTAGGCTTTACCTAGGGAGTATCGATCAGAGGACACATGGGTTCTTACTCAAAGTTTCTGAACACACAAGTAGTCTTCTCTGATCCCTTTCTTCCCTCTTTCTCTCTTCTCTGATTCCTTATAGATTCAATTCCAATGAACAGTGATGCTGATTAGCCCATCTTGTTCATCTTATTGACCTTTCTATTTTTGTAGCTCTTATTTTGACAAAGTGTAGGCGAATAATGGGGTCATTGGTAATTTACTGATATACCATGGATTTTACCCGTTTTTACCCCTGGTATATGAGTGTTTTTACTACTATTATCTATGTTTTGGAGTCTATTAGGTATGTTTTCAGGTTCAGAAGCATTTTGGAGAAAAGTGATGTTTTATGTGCTTTTTTGGAGCTTAAAGAAGAGTTCACCCGAGATCAAGACCAGATGTCGACGTCAGAGTTACACATCGATCGATGCACACTCTTTGCAATCGATCGATACACATTAGCCGAAGGACGATACATCGAGACCGTAATCGATCGATGTACACCTTGTACTATCGATCGATACTGAGGCGGCTGAAAGACAAGTTGGACCTGGCCGAACTTGAAGCCCAAGATATCACATTTTACAAGAATGTCCCTGACGAGTTTTTTAACCTAATGAACTCATATATTTATATGCCTAAGTGTTTGGTCATTAAAAACAAGCTTTCTTTTCATTGAAGTCTCTTTCATAATACAATCTTTTACAGTAATAGAAGTTCTAAGAGTTTCTTCTACTTCTACTTATTTTCTTTCAGTTCTTTATTTGTTAACAAAGGTTATAGGATTCTAGATCTAGGGGAAAGATCCAAAGAGATTTGTGATTGGAACTTAAGTGTTCATTCCTCTAATATATCTATGAACTCCTATTGTTACCTTGTTGCTATGAACTACTTAGCCATGTCTGAGTAGATTCACTTGTTAGATTTAAAGTTTAAATAGGATATGAGGGATTAGCCCCAGCCTATAATTGCTATAGTTGTGATATTTATTGTTAGGATTGTTCATTAATGCTTTTCTAGCTTAGCTACCTAGAACATGAACTTGGATTGCATTGATTTATTACATGCAATACCTGATAACATCCTAAACATGCTATGACCCTCTTGAGATATGCGAAAGCTGATCTAAGATCATGGTGAGCATTGTATCAACTCGCGCATAAAGCTTGCTTAGAGTCGTACCGATCGATACTCCTATTGAGTAATCGATCGACGTAGCTAGAGGTGTATCGGTCGATATTCCTATCGAACTATCGAGCGATACCAGCGGCAGAAGTAGCCGACCGCAACACCATTTAGCATCTAAGCAATAGATGGTCTAAATAATGCGAGAGGTGATGGATTCATTTAATAAGTGTTGAGCTCTGACATATCATGCAAGCAACTTGTTAGTCTTTATAGTATTTATAATCCTGAATTCCTGAATACTTACCCTGAATCTAACTACTTTTCTTTATCGTTTTCAAAACCAAATCCTTTCAACTGAGTAATCTCATCCTTACTCAGCAAACCTGCACTTTACTTTAAACTATTTTCAACCTAGCATAGTCATTAAGATTGCATCTTATTTGTACACTAGCTCTCTGTGGATTCGATCCTTAAGTACTACAACTGAACCTCTTATTTGAGAGAGTAAAGTAACTCCTTAGGGTAATTTGAGTGATATCATTTACCTATCCCTCGCTTCCACAATGTGTGATCATTCCTTTGAATTAGAATAATGGGGTCATTGGTAATGTACCTACCCCTCTGCATCTTGGGAAATCATCTCAATCTTTTATATGTAGGATGCTTGAAGAGAGAGAGAGAGGGAACCAGAAACACACAGACTTTTACCTTCCAGACTTGCAGGAGGAACCCGATCCAATGTATACCAAGCCCCAAGACAAGCAGGTAATGTCAGTATTAGGTTGGAGGTCAGCTTTGGTTTCTTCAAACACTCTCAGTAGGTGCGAACATATTAGACAGGTTGATCCACTTTAGTATCTCTAGTACTTCTGCAATCAATGAATCTAAGACTGGTCTAGAAAGTGGTTAAATGACAAGTAATAAACTAGATAAGATCATTGTCCCCTTCTTGACTCAATAAATTTTTTAAATAAGACTCAAAATAGTAGATAAATAATAGATAATCATTAGTAATCCCCCCAGACTTAAATTACACTGTCCCCAGTGTAAAACAGACGGAGTTTATAAAAACTATAATATAAATACGAAATTGAACAAGTTAGAACGTTATACCTGACCGATACCATATCGATCGATATAGATGAAAGCGTGTCGATCGTGGCGGATGTAGTGTCGTCGATCGATGTCGACTGGGTCGCGTCGGTCGATAGAGATGGCAAACGTCTACTCGGATCTTTTTTTTTGCATAAAAACGGAAGTAATGAAAGAAAAAAAAATGAGAGTACCTAATAGTGGGTTACCTCCCACTCAGCGCTTTGTTATAGTCATTTAGCTTGACTCTGGAGGTTGAATGGCTTAGTTGGTGTGGAAGAAGTTGTTTGCTGGTGTGCAAACATCCTCTTGTTCTGTGGACTGAGTTGCAGTGAAGCTTCTTGTGGCATCATATGACTTGGTCCATCTCTTTTTCATATCCACTAACTCATCTTTCAGCAAATGTAGCCTCCTCTCAAAGTTCTCAATGTTTAACTGCTGCTGTTCAAGCTTATCATAAGCATTCCTTGATGGCTCTGACAGTTCTTCATGTATTGAAGGTAGCACACCCAATATATCTGTAATGGCTTCCTGTCAGACTGATTGTGTATCAGTATCGATCGATTCTGTTGCATTAATATCGATTGATGTCGTAGTGCCCTTGCCGATCAATGCACGTATTGGCATATCGGTCGATGTGTTGGCTGAAGGACGAGTTGCAAGTTGTCTCTGAATAGCCTCGATCTCCTTGTTTATTCCCTCTGTCCGTGAATGCAGAGTTGCAGTGCTGTTGTTGAAGGGGAAATAGATGTCATCAAACTTCTTGTAGTATTCATCCTCTGAATATTGTAAGGCTTCATAGATCTCAGCTGTCATCTTGTCAACTTCTCTCTTGGTGTAGGTGGTTTTTCTTCTTTCAGTGGCTGGATTCTCTATTGTGTCTGACCAGTTTCTCTTCTTTCTCTGATAAGTATCATAAGCTCTAACTCCATACTTTGGTTTGTAGTGGAATTCTGTATTCCATCCATTGTGCTTGCCTGTATCCATATCGATCGATGCGGTGTCTTCTGTTTCGATCGATTGTGACTGCTTCTGCTTGTTGCGGAGTAAATGCAATTCTTTTTGCATCAATTCAAAGCTTTTGGCTATCCAGTTGAGGTTGGTGTCGAGGCGGCAGTAGAACACATCAAGATTCTCCTTTCAGGCTTGTTTTTACCATTTGCTGTCTGTCTTGATGGTGTCGAGTATCTCCTTCCTCATAGAAGTGTATTGTTCTTGAAGGTCGGTGTAGATTGATGCGCGGTTGGTGCTATCGATCGATTGTTGCTGGTTCTCTTCTCGTGCTTGATCAGGATCGATCGATGTGCGAGTAGGCATGTCGATCAATGGAGATGTCTTCTGGTGAAATCAAGTTGGTTCTGAATTGTATCCATCTCTTGCTGCAAAGCATCCATTCGTGTTTCGAGTGCAATTATATCATCAATCATTGGGTAGTAGGAACTACCAAATCTCTCTTCATAAGAACATAACCTCTCTTCCAAACTTGTAAAGCGTCCATCGATCGATTGTTTGAAGTTGGTGTCAATCGATCTAGGGTAAGCTGCATCGGTCGATGGTATCCATCTGTCATCGGTCGATGGTATCCATCTGTCATCGGTCGATGTGTGGTGTGGAAACTCGTTGGATGTCGAAGGTTTCCTGGGCTTCCATGCTGAAACTTCTTGTGGTTTCTGCCTCATTAGGGTGGTGATATCATCTGTCAGGTTCTCCATGGTCTTGGTCAACCATGTGATCTTGTCATTGAGTGGATGGTAGACACTATCAAGCTTGCACTTGAAATCGTTTATTGAGTCATATTGAACGGTGTAGATATCATTGAGCCTCTCATCCATCTCTGGTATGCTGTAAGGATTTGGATCTGAAGGTGTACCTTGAGCGAATTCTTTGTGATGCACTGGTAGGCATATGAATGATGGCTCACATAGCGAAGCTCTTTGCAGGATGTCTCTAATGTGGATGGTGGATACTGGAATGACTTTTCCTGTGATGCTTCTTGGACGTCCATACACGTCTCTGTATACTCCATACTTATCCTTTTCTTCCTGGTACTCGGGAGGTACCTTATCGATCGATGTGGAGGTGTTGCCGTCGATCGATTTCGCATCTTCTAGCTGATAGTTGTATTTGAAGTAGGGCTCTCTTCTGCAGGCTATTGCATAGTCTGCGTCGGCTAGCATCTTCTGATACTCTAGATCGTCACGTAGCTTGACTGCTCCATTGGCCATATCAAGAATATCTATGATGTCTTCTTTGGATACTTGTAGGATACGGCCATCCATAGCTCTTGCATTGCCTTCTGGATCCCTGAAAATACCAAACTCATCAGGTGTTAGATATCCATAATCTAACTTATTATCATTATGTAAATCGAATGGTAAGGGTTGCGTATCGATCGATGCAGTAGAATGCTCGTCGATCGATTTCGTGTTTGTGTAGCTGATGGGGAAGGTTGCAACTGAATTCTTCTCCATATGGCTTAGGGTTGGAAGGTGGCTGATGCATCTTGTCTGCTTCTAGGGTTTGTGAAACAGGTTCTACTCGTGGCTCCTTTTATAGTAGTAATCATCAACCAAATTTCCAAATTTGAGATTTCCATTTTTCTCAATGTCGGTTTGACTCATATCGATCGATATGTCTTGATGTATGTTGATCGATTCTTCTTTGTTCTTCCCTCGTCTTGGATTGGTATCGATCGATGTCGACGGTGTTGCGTCAATCAATTTTTGTAGCATGGTTCCATGTGATCTGGATCCATCTGTAGTGAAAAATCCTTGGTAGTCTGTAGCTGGTTCTTCCTCATGGTTCCCATTGAATTCTTCCACATATTGGGAAGGTGTAGTAGCTTCTAGGGAAAATATCGGATAGCAGTGTTCTGGCCAATCATCTCGCGTCTTTGAAACTGTCGTATCGATCGATGTGTAGATACTGGTGTCGATCGTTTTCCTTCTGTCTGATCTTGGGATCGGTTTGAGACTGGTGTCATCCTTGTAGACTGATGAATATGGTCTTGTTGGAATGAACTGGTGGGAAACATAGTGGGTGGTCACTTCATCTCTGTGAATGAAGAGTACTCAACCTCTCTTTCTTCCGAAAAATCTTCATCATACTCAACATCTTCTGTCTCCACTGGAGGGTGGTATACCTCATCTTCTCTGCGGATGTATGAATATGGTATGTTCTTGTTGTAATCCTCATCATACTCTTTTTCTCTGCGAATGAATGAGTATTCAATATCTCTTTCCCTTATGCAATCCTCATCATACTCATCATCTTTTGTCTCTACTGCGTATGTAGGCTGGTAGTAATCTTGTTCCCAACTCCCATCTAAGTAGTCGCCTGGAAAGTAATCAACTTCGTACATAGGTGTACTATTAATCGATGTGGAGTGAAAACTGTTGCTTGTATCGATCGATGTGATGACTGACTGGTCGATCGATGTAAGATCAATAGTATCGATCGATGTTTCAGTGTGGCTGTCGATCGATTCCGAGTACTATGTCTTGTACTCTTCTGCACAGTAGCATGTTGCTACGAGTTTTGCTTCATATGGAGGCTTTTTGCAGAACGTCTGTGGTCTGACAACTTGATATCACTCTAATTACCCTAAGGAGTGACTTTACTCTCTCAAATAAGAGGTTCAGTTGTAGTACTTAGGGATCGAATCCACAGAGAGCTAGTGTACAAATAAGATGCAATCTTTAATGACTATGCTAGGTTGAAAATAGTTTAAAGTAAAGTGCAGGTTTTCTGAGTAAGGATAAGATTACTCAGTTGAAAAGATTTGGTTTTGAAAACAGTAAAGAAAAGTAGTTAGATTCAGGGTAAGTATTCAGGAATTCAGGATTATAAATACTATAATGGCTAACAAGTTGCTTGCATGATATGTCAGAGCTCAACACTTATTAAATGAATCCATCAGCTCTCGCATTATTTAGACCATCTATTACTTAGATGCTAAATGGTGTTGCGGTCGGCTACTCTGCCGATGGTATCGCTCGATAGTTTGATAGGAATATCGATCGATACACCTCTAGCTACGATCGATTACTCTATAGGAGTATCGATCGATACGGCTCTAAGCAAGCTTTATGTGCGAGTTGATACAATGCTCACCATGATCTTTGATCAGCTTTCGCATATCTCAAGAGGGTCATATCATGTTTAGGATGTTGTCAGGTATTGCATGTAATGAACAATGTAATCCAAGTTCATGTTCTAGGTAGCTAAGATAGAAAAAGCATTAGTGAACAATCCTAACAATAAATATCACAACTATAGCAATTATAGGTTGGGGCTAATCCCTCATATCCTATTTAAACCCTAAATCTAACAAATGAATCTACTCAGACATGGCTAAGTAGTTCATAGCAACAAGGTAATAATAGAAGTTCATAGACCTATTAGAGGGTGAACACTTAGGTTCCAATCACAAATATCTTTGGATCTCTCCTCTAGGTATATAATTCTATAACCTTTGTTAACAAATAAAGAACTAAAAGAAATAAGTAGAAGTAGAAGAAACTTGAATACATCTTGTATTGTAGAAAAGACTTGTAAAATTAAATTGTAAAAGCTTATTCTTAATGCCAAAACACTTAGGCATATAAATATATGAGTTTATTAGGTTAAAAACTCGTCTGGGGCATTCTTGTAAAATATGATATCTTGGACTTCAAGTTCGGCCATGTCCAACTTGTCTTTCTGCCGCCTCAGTATCGATCGATAGTACAGGGTGTACATCGATCGATTATAGTCTCGATGTATCGTTCTTCGGCTAATGTGTGTCGATCGATTGCACAGAATGTGCATCGATCGATGTGTAACTCTGATGTCGACCTCTGGTCTTGATCTCGGGTGAACTCTTCTTTAAGCTCCAAAAAGGCACCTAAACATCACTTTTCTCCAAAATGCTTCTGAACCTGAAAACATACCTAATAGACTCCAAAACATAGATAATAGTAGAAAAAACACTAATATACCATGGGTAAAAATGGGTAAAATCCACGGTATATCAACTCCCCCAGACTTAACCTTTTGCTTGTCCTCAAGCAAACACACATGTAGTCTTTATGAAAGATGTTTTGAAAAGCAGGGACTAAATCAAATTCAAACTTAGAATCATAACCTCTACTTTGTTGCAAACCACATCTAAGAGTCTGTCAATCACAGAAGCACATTATGCAATATCCTAATTAAGCAACCTTGATCATCTGGCCAACAACTTAGCAATCTTGTCTAACTAACCCCTCTACTGATTTCATTTCTGTACATAAAAATAAAAGTGCAGGCTTTACCTTGGGAGTATCGATCACAGGATGCAAGGTTGCTCAAACAAGTATCTGGACCTGCAGGTAAAAATTAGTTCCTATCCTCTCTCTCTACTATTTCTCTCCTAGTCAAGTCTGCTTCATTTGCAAGACATTGACCAAGATTGGACAGGCTTCCATGAATCAAGCCTTAATGGTTGCAGCCACCAAGTCCTGTTCACTTCTTTTTGACCTATATCCTAGGATTCATTGCGAAGCAAGTCTTGAAGGGGGTAACCACCAAGCCCTGTTCGAACCCTTTACCTATAGAATTCTTATGAATCAAGTCTTGAGGGGGTAACCGCCAAGCCCTGTTCGAATTCCTTCCTAGTTAATAACTAACTAATCCTAGAACATAAATTTAAGATAATTTTCGATTTTTTTTTGAACTTATAAAAATTAAATCTAATTTCGAAAATGAGAGAGAGAGGGTGATAAAACTATCTACACAAGGCTTTTACCTTCCAGACTTGTTTGAAGCATCCGATCCCATGTATACCAAGCCCCAAGACAAGCAAAGAATTGTCAGGTTAGGTTGGAAATCAGCTTTGGTTCCTCCAGACAATCAATGAAAGTGTTGTCATAGCTGACAGGTGATCAACTTTAGCATCTATAGTACATTCTGCATCAACAAATCTAAGAATGGTGCCTAAAAGATTGGTTAGATAAAAAGTGAAAATTTAAATTATCATTATCCCTTTCTTGACTCAATAAAAACCATTTTGAAAACATTTTTGGATGAAATCAAAAGGTAAACAACATCAGTAAACATCCCCCCAGACTTAAATCATACATTGTCCCTGTATAACCAGTCCATGAAGGCATAGGTAATAATAAAGTACACTGATATGACAAAAAATTTAGAACGATATACCTGACGCGATGCGATCGATCGATGTTGAGTCGCATTCGTCGATTGCTTCTGTGTGGTTCATGTCGATCGATATCGACAGTGTCATGTCGGTCGATTTCAATGGCAATCGTCAAATTGTAACGCAAAAAAACAAATACAAAAAATAAAATCCTAAAGATAAAATAAAATGAAAACTACCTAACAGTGGGTTGCCTCCCACTCAGCGCTTTGATTATAGTCATCTAGCTTGACTTTGGATGGAATGAGCTACTGAGATGAAGTCCAGGTACTTGTTGAGAAACAAGTATCCTCTGTATGCGTCAAATAGGCTTCTTGTGGCTTCATATTCTCTGGTTCGTTTCTTCTTTAACTCAATCAACTCATCGGTGATCCTTTGAATCCTTTCTTCATGACCTTCAATGCTGAACTCGTGCCATCCTAACTTCCTGTAGGCATGTTCTGAAAGATCACTGAGCTCCGCTTGTATTGAATCAAGGCGTTGGATCATTTTGTCGTGGATGGAGCTGGTATCGATCGATTCCTTTGTTGAAATGTTGGTCGATGGCTGTTAAAGTCCATCGATCGATGCGCTGGTTGCTCGGTCGATCGATTCTAAGGGTACAGGTCTGCTCGCAAGCTGTCTCTGAATGGCTTTAATTTCTTTCTGCATCCCTTCTATGCTAGATTCCATGCTTCCAACCTCGTTAACAAGCGGAAATACGTTTGGTCTAGACGTCTATCTTGTGAATCATCCACGCTTGTTATTGCTGTGTAGACATCATCAGCTAGTTTATCCAAATCAGCTCTGGTACAGATCTCTGAAGTCTGTATATCGATCGATGCAATCGGTTGTTCATCGGTCGATTTTTGCTTCTGCAGATTCTCGTGAAGCTTCTCTGCAAAGAGCTTCATCTGGCCGTCGATTTCAGTCAATCGCCTATCGATCGATGTAAGGTTGAGCTCGCCGATCGATGCAATCGATGCAGCCTGATAATCAAGTTGACGTTGGAACTTCTCAGCCTCCTGCTGTAGTATCTATTCAGCGAGTTCCTCCACTTCTTTGTCTACTAAGAAGTGTATATCAGCAATTTTCCTCTCAACTGCTTTCAGACGAGTCAATCCTCCAAAAGGATTGCAAGGTGCAGCGGGGTTCATATCTGCATGTGCTTCATTGATAAGGCAGATAGATCTCTTTATCTCTTCTGTGCAGATGCTTAGATCCCCTAGGTTGTGGAAGATAGGTTTACAGATTTTGGTGAGTTTGCTGCTGAGACGAGCTTCGCTTTCTTCAATTCTTTCCAGATATCTCCAAGAGACTCATCAACCTCATGTTTTGAGTAAGTGGTCGATGGTGTGGGCTCGATCGATCGATGTGGATGTTACTCCATCGATCGATATTGATCTTTTCTGGCTATGGTTCTATGCGTTGCGAAGATCTTCAAGTTCCATCTCAAGACGTTGAACCTTCTTGAGTAATCCTTGGTCTGTATTGAACATCCAGTTTATCTCACGCGAAGCTTGTCTGTGGCCTCTTCTAAACTCTTTTCCATGGAGAGCTTTTCCCATTTGCGTTCTCCAAGTAAACCGGTGAACATCTCGTTGATCTCGTCTTTGGTGTAGGTTTCTTGCACCAATTCTCTTCTTGTAAATGAACTAGCGTGCTCTGGTAGACAGATGTAGGAGCGCTCGTCCATTGAAGTTCTTTGGAGCAGTTTCTTGATGTCGTCTTTAGAAATTCTGATGACGTCACCATCTATTCCTCTAGCAAAGCCATTCTCGTCTCTGTAGACCCCATACTCATCTCTCTGCTCCCAAAAGAATTTTCGAACTCCATATCGAAAGGCTCTCTTTCCGAATTCGGGACACTTATCGATCGATGCAACACAATCTGTATCGATCGATTTCGGTTGAAGATATGGATCCTTCCTGTTGAGATGGTTATCCTCAGCTTCCTTTGGCTCGGTTGTTGTGTCTGCCTCCTGGTGCTGATAATGGTGGTCTGGTCCGTAGCGTTGTTGCTGGAATAGGTTGTGGGATCCATTGGCTAAATGTAGGACGTCTGCAATGTCTTCTTTGGATATGTGGAGTGTTCGTCCATCCATTGAGCGTGCAAAGCCTTGTGAATCCCTGAAATACCAAACTCATCCGGGATTAGATTACCGAAATTAAGTACATTTGAATTTGTTACCCGATGGTTGGGTGTATGTATCGGTCGATGGCACAGGTTCTGAATCGGTCGATGGTTGTTCAGGCCTATCGGTCGATTGTACTCGTGCCGTGTCGATCGATGAGACTTCTTCGGTTGGGTGATGTATGTTGGTGTGGCGGTCTCGACCGCAAGCTCGACTGGTAGCGCTGCCCAGCTCCCATTGAGTAGTCTCCGCCTCGCTGTTGTTGACTGTGTTGTCGAATGATGCGAGGTAGTAGTATCGATCGATGGGGATGTGGTCCTGTCGATCGATGTCGTGATTCTGAGGTTGTGGTGGAGAAGTCGATCTTCATCTTCTGGAAGGTTGTGACATTCTATAGCTCTCTCCTCCTCGTAATCATCGTATACTCCTCAATGTGAGTATTTGCAGCATGGTGGGATGTAGTAGTCGTTCTCCACGTGTTTACTTCGAAATCACCTTCTGGAAACTCCTCCTCGATCTGATTGAATAGTGAATCGATCGATGACCATGTGTGCTGTCGATCGATGTCGGTTCACCGAGATGATCGATGAGACAGTGCTACTATCGATCGATTCTGCGTCTCTGTCTCAGATTCGCCTTGTGAGTCGTATTCATCTCCACAATAGCAAACAGCTACAAGGTCTGAGCCGTCTTGGATCTTCTTAGGGACCTTGATGACTCGTACTGGATCATAGTAGACCGTAGGGTTGATCAGGGTTAGGCACAGTTGTTTGTCCGGTTGCTGATCCAACCGTGGCTAGGAAGGCTCTTCCAAGTAGCAAAGAAGTAGGTAGGGTTATCTTGACGTCCAAGACATGGAAGTCTACTGGAATTAGGGCTTCTCCTATGGTGACCTCAAGGTTTCTCACAATTCCTCCAGAGTTCTGCTGAGAACAATCCACAAAGATGAACGATTCTTCAGTAGGCTCTATCTTCAGACCTAGATGGTCTGCTATCACCTTGGGTAAGATGCTAACTCCAGATCCTGTGTCACATAGGCACGTGGGAAGTTGATCCCCTGTACTGAGCAAGGAACAACAAACTTTCCTGGATCACCATTCTCTAGTTTGATCCTCTTCTTCATACTTTCTCTGACTTGGTTGAACATCCTCTTGATGTCTTCTTCTGTCTCCTTAGTTTCTCTGAAAACATCCACAATCTGTGTGAAAAGTAGGCTTCTTCAAAGGGTTTCTCTGTAGGTATCCTTAGAACTCTCTTTCTGAAACTTGCCAACTCTTTCTCATTAACTCCTCTTTTAAGGTGTTTAGGAACCTTCTTTCCTTTTCTGAGAACTCTGCCATCTTTTTCCTTTTCTATCTCCATTGGATCAATAATATCCGTGGGTTTCTTCATTATGGCGGTTGGTGGGTTTCTGGAAGGCTTAGATTGCTCCCGGAGTGCATTAAGTCGTGCAACATCTATCTTGGGAAGTTGCACTCGGCGTGTGATAACTGAATATATATCGACAACTTCTGGAGTGTGTCGATCGATTTCTTTATCAATCGGTCGATCGATGGGACGTCTGTCCTGTCGGTCGATGTGATAAGGGCTGGGGATGTGGGTGCTTTGCTGCGAACTCCTCGTGAGTAAGTATCTTCACGGTATTGCACTCGTTGGTAGATCCTTTAAGATCCATCGGTCGATGCTCGTCTTGTTCCACCGATCGATTGGTAGTGGCATACATCGATCGATGTGGTGATCCTGACATTGATCGATTCCAGTAGTTGCCGCCAATACTTTCGATCTGGAAGTCTCCTCTTGCTTGCTTTACCACTCTCAAAAATCATCTTCTATGATAGCACTGACGTTGTGGCCTGTTGTTTCTTCTCCAGTCCCTTTTCCTAAAGCTTCCTGCTTCTTAACAGCTTCTCCTGTCTGAATCACTTGAGTCTCTAGTTTCTTCACATGGGTACTCAAAGCATCAAGCTTTGTGTTCAAAGTGGTGTAGCGTCAATCTTTCCATTGAAGTTCACCTCTAACTGCTGCTGGCTTTCAAGAACTTTGCTGGACATGTCTTCTAGCTTTCCGGGTTGGTGTGGGTGGCTTCATGTAAGATGAGTTTCCATAACTCATATTGTTGTTGTTGCTGCTGTTGAAGTTTCCTCTCGTCCCGCGAAGTTTCGTTTCCTTGGTTTCCAGACCTCTGAAATCCGGTTCCACTGATCCAGTTGACTTCGCTTCTGTAGTCATCTTCTTCATTAACTTATGCATCCTCTACTGAGCAGATTTGCTTGCTTAGCAGTTTCTGAACATTGTCAAGTGTAGCTTGTACCTCATTTTCTGTTCCTTTCAAGGAACGCTGCAGATCTTGCTCTTACAATGTTCTTTGTGCTGTTGCTGGATGCTAGGTTGTCTATTAGCTTCACAGCATCTTCAGGATTCCTTGTGGTGAAGTTGCCTTCACTTGCAGTGTCTAGAGCCATCTGATATTTCAGTGCGATGCCTCAAGAAAGTGCAGAGCAGCTGCACTTTGTTGAATCCATGGTGTGGGCAGTCTCCTGGTAAGACTTGAATCTGATCCATGTATCCTTGAATGACTCTCCAGGCTCCTGATTGAATGTGACAATTTTCCTCCTTCAAGCCGCATCATCAAAGAAGTTACGAAAATGCGTTTTGATGTCGCCCAGATGTAAGAGATCCTGGTGGTAGCTGCTTAAGCCACCGTAAAGCTTCTCCAGATAAAGAGTGTTTGAAGAGCTTACAGAGAAGGTAGTCCACAGGACTCCATTGGCTTTGATAGCAGATATGAGATCCTCGAACCTCTCCGGATGGTCCATGGGATGCTCACCGACAGCCCATAGTAAGGTATCTGTCCCACAAGGGTGTAGTACTGCGGCTTGAGCTCGAAATCGCCTCTGAATAGCAGGGGACGAATGGCTGATCTGTTGGTGTAGAACTGATCTGGACGGTTGTAGTCAGCTAGTGTTCGAGCAGCCTCTTCTACAGGAACAGCTCCCAGGTGCAGTTTCTGGCTCAGGATTACTTCATTCGAGCGCTTGAGTTTCTGACCTGCTTCATTAAGGTGACCTTCTTGGTCACGCAAGTCTCCATTCTCATCTCGTGTGAGAATAATAGGCAACCATGACTCATGAGTAGTATCGATCGATATACGGTTAGGGTATCGATCGATGTCGGATGAAAGATGTTGGTCGACGGTGAAGTAGTGTCGGTCGACGTGAAAGTGCGAGTGTCGGTCGACGAAGACGGTGTCTCGGTCGGCAGGGTGCGTCGGTATCGGTCGACAGGCAGTTGAAGGCGTCGATCGATGCGAACGGATTTCCTCGGATCGAACGCTCCAAGCTAGCAGGTCTTCGAGAACAAAGTTGGGATTCCTTGTTGCTTCGGTGCTGCTGGGCATGTACCGAAAAGACAAGAAAAATTTTGTGTCGAAAACAAATTAAAATAAAAATAGAAATAACCTAGACCTAATCAGATTAGATCCTATTGTATCAAAGCTCCCGCAACGGCCAAATTTGATATCACTCAAATTACCCTAAGGAGTGACTTTACTCTCTCAAATAAGAGGTTCAGTGTTAGTACTTAGGATCAAATCCACGAGAGCTAGTGTACAAATAAGATGCAATCTTAATGACTATGCTAGGTTGAAAATAATTAAAGTGCAGGTTTGCTAAGTAAGGATAAGATTACTCAGTTGAAAGGATTTGGTTTTGAAAACAGTAAAGAAAAGTAGTTAGATTCAGGGTAAGTATTCAGAATTCAGGATTATAAATATTATAAAGGCTAACAAGTTGCTTGCATGATATGTCAAAGCTCAACCCTTATTAAATGAATCCATCAGCTCTCATTATTTAGACCATCTATTACTTAGATGCTAAATGGTGTTGCGGTCGGCTACTCTGCCAATGGTATCGCCGATAGTTTGATAGGAATATCGACCGATACACCTCTATTACGCCGATCGATTACTCTATAAGAGTATCGATCGATACAACTCTAAGCAAGCTTTATGCTGAGTTGATACAATGCTCACCATGATCTTTGATCAGCTTCGATATCTCAAGAGGGTCATAGCATGTTTAGGATGTTGTCAGGTATTGCATGTAATGAACAATGTAATCCAAGTTCATGTTCTAGGTAGCTAAGCTAGAAAAAGCATTAGTGAACAATCCTAACAATAAATATCACAACTATAGCAATTATAGGTTGGGGCTAATCCCTCATATCCTATTTAAACCCTAAATCTAACAAATGAATCTACTCAGACATGGCTAAGTAGTTCATAGCAACAAGGTAGTAATAGAAGTTCATAGACCTATTAGAGGGTGAACACTTAGGTTCCAATCACAAATATCTTTGGATCTCTCCTCTAGGTCTAGAATTCTATAACCTTTGTTAACAAATAAAGAACGAAAAGAAATAAGTAGAAGTAGAAGAAACTTGAATAAAACTTGTATTGTAGAAAAGACTTGTAAAATTAAATTGTAAAAGCTTATTCTTAATGCCAAAACACTTAGGCATATAAATATATGAGTTTATTAGGTTAAAAACTCGTCAGGGGCATTCTTGTAAAATGTGATATCTTGGGCTTCAAGTTCGGCCAGGTCCAACTTGTCTTTCTGCCGTCTCAGTATCGATCGATAGTACAGGGTGTACATCGATCTATTATGGTCTCGATGTATCGTTCTTCGGCTAATGTGTGTCGATCGATTGCACAGAGTGTGCATCGATCGATGTTTAACTCTGATGTCAACCTCTGGTCTTGATCTCGGGTGAACTCTTCTTTAAGCTCCAAAAAGGCACCTAAAACATCACTTTTCTCCAAAATGCTTCTGAACCTGAAAACATACCTAATAGACTCCAAAACATAGATAATAGTAGTAAAAACACTAATATACCATGGGTAAAAACGGTTAAAATCCTTGGTATATCACAACTTTGACTGGATCATAGTAAATCTTTGGGTCGATGAGTGTCAAACACATATGGCTTGTTTGCAAGTTGCAGACGGCTCCCACAGTAGCTAGGAATGCTCTTCCAAGTAGTAGAGAAGAATTCCAATTTAACTTGATGTCTAGGACATGAAAGTCAACTGGAACTAGGGCATTACCAATCTGTACCTCAAGGTCTCTGATGATTCCCAATGAGCTCCTTCTAGAACAATCTACAACGTAGAATGATTCTTTGGAAGGTTCTACCTTCAGACCAAGTTGGTCTGCCATAACCTTTGGTAGGATGCTAACTGATGCTCCTGTATCACATAGTGCATGTGAGAATTCAATGCCTTGTACTAGGCATGAGATAATGAACTCTCCAGGATCACTCTTCTTCTTCAATGTGATCTTCTTTAGGAGATCCTCTCTGATCTGACTTTAGGAGATCTTCTCTGATCTGATTGAACATCTTCTCAATATCAGCCTCTGTTACTCTTGCTTCTCTGAAGAACATCCACAACCTGTGTGTGAAATATGCTTCTTCAAAGGGTCTCTCTACTGGAATCCTTAGAACTCTCTTCTTGAAGTTTTCCAACTCCTTTGCATTAGCCTCTCTTTTAAAGTGCTTAGAAATCTTCTCTTTCCTTTTTCTTAGGGTTCTCTTTGCACTTTCCTTTTCTATCTCCATAGGCTCTGATGTATCCTCAATTTCTTCTGGTGGGTTTTCTGTAGGTTTGGGTCGGGATCTGAGTGCATCAAATTGGGCTGCATCTATCTTTGGTAGCTGCACTCGCTGTTTAATAGTTGTATATCGATCGATGTTTGGTGTAGCATGTCAATCGATGTCTGGTTGGGGTTGTCGGTCGATATCATCATCGTGAGATCGATCGATGAAAGGGCGGAGTGGGTTTGGGTGTCTTGCTGCGAACTCTGCGTGTATCATAACTTGGACTGGTCTGTTCGTAGCCGTAGACTCTGTGGACTTTGTCGATCGATATGGTATCTCGAACATCGATCGATAGTCATCTTCCCATGTCGATCGATGACTATCGTTTGGCGTCGGTCGACACCAGTGAGAACTGCCGATACTCATGGAGCTCTCAACTTCAAATTCTCCTTCTTGAAGTTCCTCATCCTCATCCACTTGCCAGAATTCATCTACTGCGATGGCATTGATGTGGTGTCTGATGAGATCTTCCTCTCTCCCTTTTATTAAGGCTTCTTGCCTTTGAATAGCTTCTGCTGTATGAATCACCTGTGTCTCTAGCTTCTTCACATGAGTGCTCAAGGTATCAAACTTCACATTCAGGCTATTATATGCAGCATCTATCTTTCCATTGAAATCCACAGTAAGCCTCTGCTGACCCTCTAGAACTGAATCAAGCATTGCTTCAATCTTGCTCTCCTGAGTAGGTGGTGGTGAATTTTGGTAGAAAGAATTGTTGAGATTCTTGTTTTTGCTGTAGTTGCTGTTGCTGAAGGGTTTCTGAAATTGTGAATTCTGATTGTAGTTGCTCCTCTGACTGTTGCCATAGAAGTTCATGTTTCCATTCTGATTTCCAAGCCTTTGAAATCCTCCTACGCAACTCACTCTTTCTTCATATCTCTCCTCATCAGTCTCTATAGCTTCTACATCTTCTGCAAAGCTAACCTGCTTCCTTAGAAGCTTGTTAACACTGTCCAATTCGGCTTTTACATCGTCCAACTGCTCCTTCCCAAGAGCATTGGCCAATTTCCTTCTCTGATAATCAGTGTTCTTGGTGCTGTTGCTAGTTGCCAAGTTCTCAATAAGCCTCACAGCCTCTTCTTGATTCATGGTGTTGAAGTTTCCTTTACTATCTGTGTCTAGTGCTGTCTGGTAGGTTAGATCTAAACCTCTGAAGAAAGTGGTGAGCAGCTGCACTTCATTGAATCCATGGTGTGGACAATCTCTCTGATAGGACTTGAAACGAACCCAATAATGTCTGAAAGGCTCTGTAGGCTTCTGCATGAATGTATCAATCTTGCTTCTCAACTCTTCTGCACGTGCCTCATCAAAGAAATTAATCAAGAACGCATTCTTGATATCATCCCAGGATGTAAGAGATCCTGGTGGTAGTTGCTTAAGCCATTGCAA
Source organism: Brassica nigra (assembly GCA_016432835.1). Lineage (NCBI taxonomy): Eukaryota > Viridiplantae > Streptophyta > Magnoliopsida > Brassicales > Brassicaceae > Brassica > Brassica nigra. Next base: position 28,972,880 of record CM028242.1, read on the forward strand.
AGCTTCCCCAGTAACAGAGTACTTGAAGAGCTTGCAAAGTAGGTAGTCAGCTGGGACTCCATTGGCTTTGATAGCATATATGAGATCCTTGTACCTCTCTAGATGATCTATAGGATGCTCGTTGGATGCTCCACTGTAGGGTGTCTGTCCTACAAGTGTGTAGTATTGAGGCTTCACCTCATAATCAGCCCTCTGTATGTCTGGAGGACGGATGGGAGATCTGTTGGCGTAGTATTGATCTGGACGGTTGTAGTCTGCCAGTGATCTGTTTCTGTTGGCTTCTTTTGCAGCTCGAGCAGTGGCTGCAGCAGCCTCAGCTTCTGGATCAGGGATTGCATCCCCCTGATCATTAATTCTCTAACCTGCTGCATTACGCAGGTGACCTTCTTGGTCACGCAGGTTACCTTCGTCGTCTTGCATGAGTATCAATGTTGCGACCATGTTTTGTGGCTCAGTATCGATCGATATACGGAATGCGGTATCGCTCGATGTCGGATGAAAGATGTTGGTCGACGGGTACTGAAAAGTATCGTCGATGTGGATGGAAGGGTATTGGTCGATGTCAGTTGAATGAGATTGGTCGATGTGGAAAAGCTGGTATCGGTTGGTGGTGTTTGAAACTCGGTGGACGGTTGTGAATGAATATCGGTCGATGCACAAGCGGGTGTATCGATCGATGTGGAACGAATCTGTTTGCGGATTGAACGTTCCAAAGCAGCTAGATCAGTAGACAAAAGTTTTTTGTTCTTTTTGCTTCTGGTTTTGCTGGCCATGCACCTGAAAAGAAAAGAAAAATTTTATCAGTAACAAGTAGCAAAGTAAAAGAAAACCTAGACTCCAATAAAATCTAATGGCGATCAAAGCTCCCTGGCAACGGCGCCAAATTTGATACGTGCTCAAATTATCCTAGAGAAACCTTACTCTCATCTAAAGAGGTCAAGTTGTAGTACTTAGGGATCGAATCCACAGGGAGCTAGGGAACACACTAGATCTTATTGTAATTAAGCTAGGTCGAAGATTTCAAAACAGTAAATTGCAAGTAAACTTTAAAACTGGAGAGCAAGACAATTACTCAAGTGATTGATTTGGGTGTTTAACAGATGTGGTGAAGGCGCTAGACTTAGGATTACTATTCAGGTTATCAGGATTATAATAGTATGAATGCATATGTGAGATGCTTGCATGATATTATAGAATCCAACGGTAACAATAACAGTAACTGTTGTTTTATGGGATATCTATTACTAGAACTGATGAAACTCCCGCTGGTGAGACATAGGAAGGCGTCGATCGACCTGCTGTCGCGTCAATCGATCGATGATTCTATAGGAGTATCAATCAATGCGCCTCTAGTAAGCTTTAAGCACGGGTTGATAACAGTTCACTTAGGAATTTGCTAAATCAGCTGTCGCGTGTTTCTAGCAAAATTCCAAGCTCAAAGAAGATAGATCCAAGGATAATATCCACTGTCATCATGTATAGGTTAGCTACTCCTATACAAGCATTAAGAACAATCATCTAAGATGAATATCACATGCTCAAGTATTCATATTTGAGGCTAATCCCTCAAAACCTATTTGAATCCTAAATCTAACAAAAGTGGCTCAAACATAGCCAAGCAAAACATCATGATAAATAAATAAAACTGCATAGATAGAATATATGGAAAATAAAGGTGTTCAAGAAAAATCTCAATTTGTAACTCTCTCTCTCTCACAAAACAATGGTATGAAAAACTTTTAGGAAGAAACTAGGTCTAAAAAGAAGCTCTCCTTGCCCAAACAATTAGGCAAGATATAAATCCTAAAAATTAGGTTAAAACTCGCCAGTGGTATCTTGTTAAATAGATGGAGTCTTGGGCTTCAAGTCGGCTGTGACCAATTTGGGCTTCTGTGTGTTGAATATCGATCGACGCGTCTCTCTCTGTGGCGACCTTGAATGGTCGATAAGGTTATCTCGGGTGAAATCTCTAAAGTGCTCATAAATGCTCAAAAACATTTTTTTTTTCAATTGTTCCTGAACCTGTAAATATACTATCTAGACTCTAAAATGAATTAAATATATCCTAAAACTACTATATACCATGACTAAAACCGGGTCAAATCCATGGTATATCATTTCTGAAAGGTTTCACACCATTAATTAGAACTAATTTTATTGGTGTCGACATTGTGCTTTTTTGAGAGCTTTTTGTGAATGTCGAATGATAAATACGAAGACAAGTATTTATGGACACATTTTAGTGGGAGGAAATGAATATTTCATAACCAATAAAGTTAGGTATAATAAATACAAAATCTCAGGATTTTGTTGAAACCAAGATTTTAGGTATAGTAGAATATACTTGGAGAAGGGGTTTTTCCATAAAATATTTTTAAATCTCGCGATTTCTCTGTAACCGAGATTTTAGGCATAGTATACTCAACTTGGAGAAGGGGTTTTCCATAAAAGAGAATTTTTTTTTATAACACTGAAATGAAACCTTACAAACTCGATCTATGAGGATCGGGAAATGCGAAGACCGAAATAAAGAACTGAGAAAGGTAATAAAAGACAAAGACAAATGCAAAGATGTCAGTAGACACCGAGAGAAAGAAAGAGAAGAGTAAGATCTAGGGAAGATCACACATGGCGGGAGATGCCATTCCTTCCTCTAGTTGGATTGAACTTCCAGAGTTATAAGAGATTGTAACCAAACCGGTGCATTATGAGCGATGTAAGACTGGTATCGTCTATCTCGCGTCACGCTCATTGCAATAGCTGATGCAACCTCGTTTCGAGCTGTTAAAGCGTGGTCAAGACTCCATATCTCAATCTTGTTGGGCTGATTGTTGATAGCTTGCACAATATCTCTGAAACCTGGGAAGTGGTATGGTCTACACAGAATCTCTCGCATCTGTTCAGAAGAAGCTTAAAAGATGATGTTTGATTGGTGTGTGTTCTGTATACATTCCACAGCCCCGTACATAGACCAAAGGTCCGCTTCCTGCTTGGATCTCATAAAAGAATAAGCACGACTGATGTGCGTGATTTTTCTACCGTTCTCATCACGTAATATCCACGAAACACCACTCTGTTGACGGGGACTTACCCAAGAGGAGCCAATATTGCACTTTAGGTAGCCTCTTGGTGGTTTAGTCCAGCTAATAGGATCTGCTACCGACTCTTCCTGCAAGTCACTAGAGTTGTTGTGGAAACGTGAGATGTTCTGCATGAAGGCGCACCCTCGAAAGCTTTTGAAGCAATGGTGTGAGCCGAGAGGGATTTATTTTCAAAAGCCAGAGCATTCCTAGCCTTCCACAATTACCAGACTAACCATAGGAACACAAGTCGCGTATTAGGCTCCCCTAGCTTCGAGCTTGAAACTTTCAAAAGAAGTAGAAAGTTTAAAAAGACCGAATTCCTTGAGAAACCACCAGGCGGTAGAGGTACATTGGCAAGTTCCCATGTTTCTCGAGCTTTTTCGCATCCAAATAGAACATGGCAGATGCTTTCATTAGCTCGACCACAACATAGACAAGTCGTATCCATCTGGATTCCCCGAGTAATCAAGCGCTCTTTTACAGCCTGCGCACCCGAGAGAGCTCTCCAAATGAAATGCTTGATTTTTGGTGGAGCCTTGATTTTCCAGATGTTTCGCCAAAGCTGTCGTTTGATAGGAGGTAGCGCTTTATTTTGTGGGTGATCAAAATCAGATAAAGCTTCCAGAAGCTGATAACCACTTTTGGTAGAGTACGACCCATCCTTGGTGTAACCCCATCGAACTGAGTCCTCCTGATTCAGATAAGGCTTTAACGCCATGATCCTCTGGACATCCTCTGCTATTAAGGTCTGATTCAGCAAGTTCTGATTCCATCTGTTCGTGCCATCCAATTAGCAAATCAGACACGTGGAGAGCCAGATTCATAGTGCTGTTTTCTTTATACATAGGGGTCTTGGGATTGTATCAATGATCCATTTTTCACCCCATACATTAGAGCTAGTTCCGTTGCCTATATGTCTGCCTTGCGTTAGAAGTTCCCTGCCATGCATAATGCTCCTCCACGCAAAGGACGGACGCAAACCTAAGCCGCAGTCAAGAAAATCACTTCTTTTGAAATATTTTCCTTTGAGAACTTTTGAGACCAGCGAGTTGGGGTTGCTCCATATCCTCCATGCTTGTTTACCTAAGAGCTTATGGTTAAACCTCCCCAGATCATGAAAGCCAAGGCCGCCTTGCTCTTTTGGTTTGCAAAGTTTTTGCCATGCTACCCATGGGATCTTTCGCTTCTGTTCCCGCTACTCCACCAGTACTCCACAATAGCACTTGTAATCCTTGCACAAAGATCTTTTGGAAGCTTTAAAACCGACATAGCATAAACCGGCAAAGCAAAGGCCACAGACTTCAGCAGTACTTCTTTAGCACCCAGAGATAACGTTTTGGAGTACCATCCTTGGAGCCTACCCTCGAGCTTCTCCTTTATAAAGTCAAGGAGATCCTTTTTTGAACCTTGGAATTTGGAAACATTCTGGGAGCCCCAAGTAAGTACCTTCCCCACCCTCCTTATCAATGCCCAAAGCTAGTTTCACCTCAGCTTTTGTTTGGTCATTAATCTTGTTTCCGATTATTATCGACGACTTGGTCTGATTGATAATCTGACCTGAAGCCTCGCCATATAACCTCAAACATCTGGTTAGTTCCTCGCTTTCTAAGGAAGAAGCATCACACAGCAACAAACTGTCATCAGCAAACAACAAATGGTGAACCGGATGGCTTGAGGCTGCCAACTTAACTCCATGAAGTTTGCCTTTAGCTTCAGATATGTTTAGGACATGCACAAGAGTTTCAGTGCATAGTATAAACAAGAAAGGGGAGAGGGGATCCCCTTGTCTTATCCCTCTCTCAGGTATGATAAAACCATGCGATCTCCCATTAAGTAGGACCGAGAAAGAGACTGTACTTATGCAAGCCATCAACTAGCTGATCCATCTTCTATTGAAACCCATCTTCTCCAGGAGAACCTCAAGGAAGTTCCATTCAACATGATCATAAGCTTTGGACATGTCTGTTTTGACCGCCATGCTTCTTCTTCCAATGGCTTCGTTGGTTCTCAAACCGTGAACTAGCTCGTGAGCTATGATTACATTGTCCGTGATTAGCCTGCCACCGACGACAGCTCCTTGTGTTTCATAGATGATGTTTGGCAATACCACCTTGAGTCTGTTACAGAGAATCCGCGAGATAATCTTGTACTGAACAGTACACCAAATTCAGAGTTATTCTCACTGATGAGCTGAAAGAGAAAGGAGAAGCTACAGTGAAAGGGTTGTTGAGCAAAGTTTTGAAGCTGAACATGTCCGATTGTGGAGCTTGTTTTGGAACAAACCCTCATTCTCAACCCGACTGATTCATGTCACCAAGTCAAGCTAGTGACTTAACCCAAGCGCATGGTGGGAGGCAACCCACCGGCGAGTATAAATATCTTTATGACTTGTTTTTGCTTATTTTTGGTTTTCGTTTATTGAGTCTCAGGTCGAAAATCAGAATAATCTGAGATACTTCAAAATTCTAGGTTTCATAAACGGAGCACCCTGTCCTCTGAAAAGAGCGGCTGCTCCAGGCCGAGATCTGACGACGGAACACCCAGAATTTTTGTGGAGGAAAACCAAGTAAATACGATTTTGGGAAAAGAAATTCACACCGTCGATTTTTAAGAATAAATACGGAGGAAAACCAAGTGAACCCGATTTCCCCTGAAAGTCTGAATTCTCCGCGTAATCACTTTAGAAGGTAAAAAGACAGACAGCAAGATAAAAAATAAATAGTTGCTCAGAGGCGTTTTATTGATGGAATAGTACGAATACAAGATTTCTCCGAGAGGAGTAGAGATATGCTAACTAGATAAAAGCAGAACAGAAATGCGGCAAAACGTCCTAAGTCTAGTCTAACCACCTAAGTTCTAAGTTATCTAAGCTAGCAGGAGTTCTCTAAGTCTAAATTCTCGGATCCCTTTTTCTTCTACTCCAGCTTTCCTTATACAGTTGCTTTAGGTCGGTGGTCCTTTTACTCCTTTGCCTTTAGGCCCAAGATTATCTCTTTTCAGGAATATTCCATTGTTCGTTGATCTTCGTAGTTATCCTCGAATCTTGACGTTTATCTTTGGAAACTTAACATATATCCTACTTCCGCGAGTTAGGATAAACCGTTATAACTGTTGGGGTCAAAATCGGTCACGGCAAAATCCAACGTCATAAACTCCTCGAAAGGTATCTTCTCTTGGCAAAGAGAAAATACGAGAAAGACGACGACAAGTTTCGAGTCAGTTCCGGCAAGAAATTAGAGACTTGTCCGAAGTCATCGTAAAATTCAAACGACTAACAAGAGCGAGGGTTCGATCGTCCGAGAACATCAACGAACTTACCAGACTAACGGACGGAACCAAACAAGGCAACCAACTCGCCAAGATGGCGAGTTGGACCCGAGACAAGGCCAACTCGCCATCCCGGCGAGTTGGACCCGAGACAAGGCCAACTCGCCATCCCGTCAAATTGGAGAACTTCCAACTCGCCATCCCGGCGAGTTGGACCCGAGACAAGGCCAACTCGCCATCCCGGCAAATTGGAGAACTTCCAACTCGCCAGATGGGCGAGTTGGACCCAAGACGAGAGCAACTCACCATCTCGGCGAATTGGAGCACCTCCACTCGCCCGATTGGCGAAGAAGCAAGACCAACTCGCCTTCCCGGCGAGTTGGAGCACTTCCAACTCGCCAGATTGGCGAGTTTGACCCAAGACGAGAGCAACTCGCCATCTCGGCGAGTTGGGGCACCTCTAACTCGCCCGATTGGCGAGTTGGACTCGAAGCAAGAACAACTCGCCATCCCGGCGAGTTGGAGCACTTCCAACTCCCCAGATTGGCGAGTTGGATCCAAGGCGAGAGCAACTCGCCATCTTGGCGAGTTGGAGCACTTCCAACTCGCCTGATTGGCGAGTTGGGCCAGAAGCAAGACGAACTCGCCAACTTGGCGAGTTGGGACACCCCTAACTCCCCCAGTGGGTGAGTTGCATTTTTTTTTAAAAAAAGGAGACCAACTCGCCATCTTGGCGAGTTAGACAAGGAGGGAAGCTAAACTCGCCATCCGGGCGAGTAGGGTTGGCTAATCGATCTTTGTCCCATCCTCATAGCTTTGCTCTTTGGAACAACATCAAGTCCTTTCTCGTTCCATCTCGATCGGAGTCATCATCTGGGTTTTACGGAAAAATCCGCGAGAACTTTTTTCCGCTTATGAAATTCGAATCGATCGTGAAAAACGGCAACGTCGACTGGAATGCCTCCACTACACGATAAGTTCGAATTTTCGTAAATCGAAGTCATCTCTAAAAGAGGCGTCGTTTCGATAGACTCTAGAAAATGCTTAAGTCAGAAGATGGTCCGAAGGGGACCTAAAACACGATTAGAAGCCCACTCTCGATCCTATGTGAAATCAGGCCCAACCATCATGACGGTTTATCTTTTTTCATGCATAAGAAGATAAATGTCAAGTTCGGAGGATAATTGTAAAGTTTCCAAAGATAAACGAAGATCGGAGAAAAATGGAATATTCCGCGAAGCGTAAACTCGACCAAGGGCAGAAAGGAAAGGGTAAACCGCCTTAGAAGAAGTATATAAAGGCGTCCGGGTGAAGGTGCAAAAGGATCCACATTCACAGCAAAAACTTAGCACTTAGAGCAATAGGCAATTTTCCGTTTCTAAGAGGACTACCTTTGATGTAACGCTATTCACATTCGAATAAGACCTATTTTGCTCTCTTTTGGTTTTATTTTTTCATTGATATCTATCGTGTTCTGATTGCTTGGCCCGTGGTTTAGCAGATATCCGATCTCAGGAAATTAGGGTTTTCCTAACTTTCCCAAATTGAAGGAAATCGATAGTCGAATTTCGGTTTCCACAGTTTGGCTAGAGGAGGGGATATCGATTTAATCTAACTCGACCACTAAACGCTACATCAGACATGGCTGGAATCGGTGACAAAAACCAACCAACGCGATGGACTTTCCATCGGCAAAGCGTTGAGACCACACCGGCTGGAAACGCGTCGGCGGCCACTGCAGACGCAAAACACCACGATGTTCGACCAGATGAAGGAACTGTTCGCTTCCGCCCAGAAAAGGTCAGACGAACAGGAAAAACTCATGAATTCCCTCGCTAAACAGGTCGAAACCTAAACAGCAGGGACCAAGAGTAGACCTCCGTGTGGAACTACCAAGGTTCGCAGCGGCAGGAGGCTAGATTTCGACCCGGAAACCAAGCGATCGCGAAAAGGCCCGTCGGGTAACGCGTTCGATGAAACAATCCTTCCTGGCGCAGCCAACCACGAAGGATCTTCCACCTCCCGTTGCGGACAACGATGCAGACAATATGGAGCATGTCGACCTAGACTCCAGTAGCCAATCCAAACCAATGGATGAGGATGTCGACACGCATCCGCGTCGCACAAGGAGCCGCGCAGCTCGGGATGACTCCCAGTGTGACGATCCCATGTCCAGGGTGGAAGAGGCGATCTTCTGGGACAAGCAGGAAGAGCTAGCCAAGGAGCAAACTTCGTCGCGGTCGCAGCAAACGCCGACAAAGTCGGAAATCTGCTAGCGAGAATCCCGAGATTCGCTATCTCCACGACCATCTCATGAAGACAGTGGCGGAAGTTAAAGCGGTGAAATCTCAAATCTATCACGCTAGACGCCTGAGATTGACCTGCTGCTGGAAGTGGCTCGAAAGACGCCTTTCACCGCTCGGATCACCGAGACTAAGGTTTCAGACCCAGGAAAGGTGAAAGTAGCAGCCTACGACGGTACAACTGATCCCAAGGCGCACTTACAAGCCTTCCAGATCGCGATGGGAAGAGCCAGGTTCAAGGACAAAGAAAGGAATGCTGGCGAATGCCCCCTCTTCGTTGAGAACGTTCGAGGCGTTGCACTCGAGTGGTTCTCTCGTCTAAGGAGAAATTCCATCAGAAGTTTCCGCCAACTCGCTTCGGAATTTCTCAAGCAATACTCGATCTTCATCGATCGAGAAACTTTCGACGTTGATCTCTGGAGTCTATCCCTGGGAGAAGACGAATCACTCTGTGACTTCATTAAATGGTTCAAAACCGTAATGGCTAGGGTCAGCGGAATAAGTGACAGAGTTGCAATCGACGCGCTCTGAAAAACACTCTGGTACAAGTCGAAACTTAGAAAGTGGATAACCTTAGAAAAGCCGCGGACGATCCAGGACGCGCTCCACAAGGCCACAGACTACATTACCATCGAGGAAGAGACAAAAGTCTTGTCTCAGAAACTGAAGCCGACTAAGACATCGTCGAAAGATCATGGGGCTGACCAGAAATCGAAAAGAAGAAACCCCTGCAACCACAAGAGCGTCCATAACAGGGAAGAAGAGAACCAAGGCGCCCACAACTACTGTGTGTGGGAACCGAAATTCGCACCGTCAATTTCCGATAAAGATTTGTGGAGGACAACCGAGTTAACCCGATCTTCCTTGAAGGTCCCGGATATCTGCTGGGCCGCACACGAAACAATCAGTTTTAAGTCGAGAAATAAAAATCGTAAAGTAGAGCGGAAAAGATCTTATTTCTGAATTCGCGTTTTGAGCGTGAACAACAGGTAAGAAGTAAGCTACAAGAGCTGTCGAAAGGTCCGCTAGTCCGGCCGCCTAGATCTAACCTAGTTGAGTCGCAGCTCGCTAATGAAAACAGAAAAAGAAAGCTAAAACGCTCTAAATGCTAACTGCTCGAAGTTTTGTGATCTGGTTTGCTTCTTGCTCAAAGCTCTCCTTATATACTCCTCTTAAGACGGTCTATCTTCTCGCGGGCTGAATCGGGCTTTTTCCATTTTCGTCCATCTTCGTTTTATCGGAAACTTGACATTTATCTTGGAAAACTTGACATTTATCTTGGAAACTTGACATTTATCTTCTGAAACTTGACATTTATCTTCTGGAAACTTGACATTTATCTCTTATGTGAGGATAAAGATAAACCGTCATAGTTATCCTTCTTTTCGGAAAATCGTAAGTGGGCGTTTGGCCACGTTGGGCTTTAAGCTTTTCCGCGGTTTTGAAGAACGGTCTTTGAAGGTTTGGTGTTTCGGGGAACCCCAATTCCTTGCATAGTCGAGATACTGGTGTTCTAGACAACCGTGATCGTACCAAACTTGCGTAGATTGATCCAACAAGCTAAGATGGGATCGGACCGGCACGATAGGACCGAGACGGGCGAGGCCGTGGACCGGCGCCAGGCAACCAGCGTGACGGAGTGCCGCCGGCCAGGCTGGGGTGCCGCCGGCGCCAGGCCCGCGCCTGCGCCCGCCGTGCCAGGCCGGGTGCCGCTTACGCCAGGCCGCCCGACGGATGCCGCGGCGCCAGGCTTGCCGGCGTCAGCGATGCCGCCGGCGCCAGGCCGGCCAGCTGGCGGTGCCGCCCGGCGCCAGGCCGCCATGACGGATGCCGCCGGTGCCAGGCGGGGTGCCGACGGCGGCCAGCGTCCCGCGTGCCGCCGGCGTAGGCCGCCCGTGACGGAAAGCTGCCGGCGCCAGGCGGGTGCCGCCGGTATAGCGGACGTGACAGGTGCCGCTGGCGCAAAGGGAGTGCCACCGGCGCAAATGAGGTGCCGGCGCCAGGCTTGCGGGTCGCGTGCGCCGGCGCCAGGCCGTGGTGCCGCCCGGCGCCAGGCCGGCCCGCGTGATTGGCCGCCGGCGCCAGGCTGGTGCCGCCCGGCGCCAGGTTGCCGCTGGCGCCAGGCCGGCCGGCGGACGGGTACGCCGATGCCAGGCGAGGTGCCGCTGGCGCTAGGCTGCCAGCGTCCTGCGCCGGCGCCAGGTTGGTGCCGCCGGCGCCAGGCCGCCCAGCGCGGTGCGCCGGCCAGGCGTGCCGCTGGCGCCAGCGGCCAGCGTCCCGCGTGCGCCGGTGCCAGGCCATCTTGCCCTTGTGGGTTTTCGTTGTTCGATCTTTCCCCGTTAGTCGCTTGCGGAAATCTTTGAGTTTGGGAAGATCTTTAGCCATAGATTTCGAGATAATCGTTTCTAATCCAACGAGACTCCTCGGTATCGGGATTTGAGATGGACTTGGATTTGTAGACTTTCCGTCTTCAAGGATGTGAGCAATGTGGCCGAGCTTTAGATGTGTTAAAAGATGAATCTTTTAAACAATCGGAAGGCTTTGCGGAAGAACCATTGTAGATCTCGGACGATCCGGACATGGGTTTTAAGGACCAAGATGCCGCCATTGCCCGAGATCATGAGATGATTGCACGGATGGGCGCCAGACCCTTGCCGCTGGCCGTATCGGAGTGGACGAGCCTTCCCGTGAGTTTTATCGAGCGACGACCCGTTTCTTGGCTTTGATCGTCGCTTGGCTTTTCTTTCGAGGACTTTCGGGTGACGATTTCGTCATTGACCGATTTTGACCCCAACAGTTAGCCCCCCAGCTAGCTAGGAACCGTAGTGCCTGTCGGATCCTAGCTTGCGGTATAGCCGTATGGGAAGGTGTAGAGACGCAATGTCGTTTGTCGAAAGTCGGGTAAATAGTGATTTTACCTCCTTTATAAGGATGGAGTAAGAAATCTCATTCTTACTTCATCATAAGAAATTTACTTTCTCTCTCAAGAATCCTTTCTCTCTCTTTAAGAACAATGTCTTCAAGATCCTCAAAGAGAAACTCTTCTTCCCATTCATCCTCGGATGACTCTCCTGCCCATGTGACGGTGAAGCAGGAGGAGTTGGTCGAGGAGGAGCGAAGAATGCGATACCGAGCCCTTGTAGGTTCGCCCCCAACACTGCCAGAGATCCCTGTTCCGAAGAGACCTTTGAGGCAGCCTGGTGCTCCTTTTACGCCGAGCCTGGTCTCGCGTAAATATCTCGGGATTCTTCGAGATTTTTACCAGATTCCTGACGGAGTCAAGTTCTGATTCCCGTTGGTAACGAGAGTGCGAGGAATCCTCCGCAAGGTTTCTTTACATGTTACGAGGCTTTCTACGTCTGCCGTGTGGTTCCCGATCCCTGGTGCCATTGTTCGTGCGCTTCACCGCTTGAACTTTCGATCAGCCAGCGTTCCTGCCTTGGAGAGTTGGCTTGGCGTACTGATCGCTAGCTATGAACTCGGGATTGATCTTGGTCCCGATGATTTGAAGGTCTTTGGGGCACTCGGCCGACGGGAGCGGTTACTACTCCATGCTGCCTAAGAAGGATATGGCCGTGATCCGGGGACTACTTAATCCCAAATCGTGGCAGGAGCGTTTCTTCTTTGTCCCATAGATGGTGAGTCTGTCGAGGAGAGCTGCCTCCATCTATTTCCTAAGCATGGAACTTCAACCGAGGTAATGATGAAAACCTGTTGTCTATTTCACCATTTCGAAGTGCGAGTTTTAGTGAAAAGTTTCGCTTTGTAGGGAACAACCCTATCGGCGCATTTGCATGGTGATCTCTTTGTCAAGAGAGATCTTCTTCAAAGGCCGTTTTCTGAAGTCCTTCACCCTCGAGCAGATTCGAGACGCGGTTAGACTTTATCAACGCGTTGTTTACTCGGAGGCGAAACAGAGATCTCGTAAGGGAAGGAAATCGATGATGGGAAGGCTCGGAAGATCCTTCACCGTTGGGAGAAAACCTAGTTTTGCTCCAACGGAAAAGGCGAGCCAGCGATTTTCCACCCAACAACTTCTTTGATGGCCTTCCTCCGAGTTTGTTACTGATGAGTCGCTGGAGGATGAGGAGAAACAACGGGTTTTGCCGAGGGCTCCCAACGTGTCAACGAGGTTTGGCCCTTGAACTTCTTAACCTTACGTTGAATCTGTATATAAGCATGCTTGCTGATCTTGAGTTTATGCAGGGACTACGAGTGTTTAGCGAGGCGCTTGACTCGAGTTTCCGCAAATCCAGGATTGCTAACTTCAAGACCACAGAAGCGGAGCAGAGCTTTTCGGTTCCGACAAGAGGTAAAGGCGCGAAGCAAGCTGAGCTTCATGCTCGAGCTCGTTCGGCGGAAAGGAGAGGAAAAAGGATGGTCGCAGCTGAGGTGGCGAGACGGGCGAATCGTTTGCTGCTGAGTTTCAATGTTTTAAAGAAGCTCAGGAGTTTGTTGGTGATTTCCGCGAGTGCCGGGGTTCGGTCGTAAACCTTTACAAGTCTCAGAACCCGGATTTCTCCTTCGATTCGAGATTGCTGAGATGAAGGATTTCATGGCCGAGTGTGCTCATGCTGAGTCCTTGGTTCCTCCGGTAAGAAAGAGTCCGGAGACTATGGGAACCTATCGAGGTTTCGAGGATGTGGAGGCCGGAGCCGATGAGAACGCCGAGGGTGGTGGGAATGCTCAAGGCGTGAATGAGGAAGTGGACCAGCCTGCTAGTTCATTTGGGATTTCCGCATCCGATTTCTCAATGTTGACTTCCTTTGTGAATCGTATTTTTGGCCGTGTGTGGCCGTTTTAGAGTTTTATTCTGCGACCGTTGGAGGTTGCATTCTTATGTTTTGGGACTGGCCGTTGGTGGCTTTGAATCCTGCCGTCTTTGCGGCTTTTATGAATATGAAAATTTGCGAGATTTCGTCTTTGTTTTGATTTATATTTTCGTCAAGTGTAGAGGAAGGATGCGAGTAGTCACTTCGTATCCTAACTCTTTTTTTGTCGCTTGGTCCGTATGCTACTTTTTAGCGAGCGTTTTAGGTGTAAGCGATAAGAGACATGTTTTGGGATCTCGTATACGATACTATGTCTGTGAGATGTCAAGATCCAGCAAGACTGGGTTTAGGGCAAGACCTAGGCTTACTCTCAGCTTTAAGGCTGTGCGATGACTGATCGGCTTTCGTTTTGCCTGTTAGTGATTTCTTCCTGATTCTTTTCGTTTAAAGTCCGCGACTAGTCGCCGGCTTATATGACTTGTGTTAAAAGAATCGAGCTATCTTCGGAGTTTATCCGAGACGCTAAACCAAAATTTTGGGTTTCTTGTATAGCGCTATGATATCCTTGTCGGATGTAAGAGGACCTTGTAGGTCTGACTACGAGTTTGTATTGAGTGAAACGTTTCTTGTGCGTCCGTCGGGGCCAATCGACGGGCGTGAGTTATTTTAAGTCGCGGTGGACTGTCTTTTGCGGATGATACGAGTTTTGTTATCTTTTTAAGAAGTTGCGACGTCTCGCGTTTCTTTTGAAGATATGATTTTCGTTTTTCCGAAGCGTTGATGCGTTTAAGTGAGCATAAAAGATAGAAAGAATTTTATTAAAATTTCGAAAGTTTGAGTACATGTGCGGATTTTTGCGTTTTGTGGGAGTATGGAGTATACGCCCCAGTCCCCTTTTGGTGAGGGGATAGCTGAACTTCGCCGGGTTTCGACGAGCTGCCTACGTACCTCTTCCGAGGATCAAGCCATCTCGTAGTTCTGATAGTTGCCGCAGACGTTTTACTCCCGTCGTTGCCGTTCGATCGTGCTGGTCGGATCGGTGGTTTGTCGGGGTCGAGCTGTCTGCTTTACGGGCGGTGGACTCGAGGCTTTGTCGGTGTCTTGAATCGTTGCCTGTTGGATGATTCTGGATCATCTTTCTTGAGTCCTCGGGAATGTTGTGTGATTCCTTTGCTCGTTCGGGTTGGCCAGGCGTTCCGATCTTTCGCAGTTTGAACTTCGGCTAGGTAACAGAGTCTCGATTGTTTCGACTACCCCGATGGCTGCGGTTCGGTGGAGTCGGAAACTTGATACCGAGGTGATATGTGGATGGTACTGCCTTCATGGAGTTGATCCAAGGGGTTCCCATGATGGCGTTGTAGATGGCGGGTTGTCGACTACTGCAAACTCGGCGATCTTTGTGACTTCGCCATGACCGGGAGCTTAATTCTCGAGGGTCATGGTAGTGACGCCCAAAACCCGTCAAAGGTTTTGGCTCAGGGACGACTTCCCAAGTGGGATCTTCATCCTGTAGAGGGTGTCGCGGAAGATGGCGTTGACCGTGCTTCCTGTATCGATGAGAATGCGGCCGACTTGAGATCCTGGATTACCAGGTCGATAACCAAAGGATCGCAGTGAGGTTTGTCGATTCCGCGGTCTCTGTTCCTCGAAAGCGATCGTGTGGTTAGGAACATTGCTGTCGGGAACCAGTTGGAACTTGTCTCGGCTTTTCGCCGTAGGCTTTTATCGGCGAAAGAGTCTTGGTAGAACTGTGATCCTCCGATGATCATGTTTACCCTCTGGCGACTGCTGTTCCTTGGTCGTCTGTCTTCTTCCGTGTTTTTCCCGATTGATTTTCGGTTCGCGGTCCTCGGAGGCAGTTTTGTTGGTCTTTGGGCGGTCGAAGTCCAGGGTATGAGACTGGAAATATGGTCTTAGTTTTCTTGCCGGGGTTGGCGAGAATGCTAATTTTTCCATTAGCGGGTATCGAGTTCGCATCCAGTAACGTCTTGCTTACGTAGAAGATTGTCTTTTAGCGCGTTCTTCGTTATCAAGACGCTTGACTGCCGTTAGGAAACTTCGCGATATAGAGGAAAAGAGGTTCACCTTCCACGGTTTTGCGAGGACTGGTGGAGTGGCCAGGTAATGTTTCAACTGTTGGAAAGCTTTTTCATTGCTCGGACCATTGGAACTTCTTGTTTCCTTCAATGTTTAGTAAAGCGGTAAGCACTTATCCGTGGGCGCGAGATGAAAGCGGTTCAAAGCGCGACTCTTCGGTTAGCCTCTGGACTTCGCTTGGTTCTCGGGGAGGCCATCTCTATCAGTCGTCGATTTGTTTAGGGTTGGCCTCGATTCAGCGATCGTTACGAGTATCCGAATTCTCCGATGCCACCACGAATCTACATTTCGCCGGTTGAGTTTCATGTTATGCTGGTTGAGTCGTGCAAAACATTCCTCTAGGTGGGCTATATGATCGTGTTCGTCGAGATTTTACGAGCATATCATCGATGTATACTTCCATAGTTTTTCTGAGTTGCTTTCGGCAAACATTTTGTTGCGAGTAAGCTGATATGTTGCACCCGCGTTTTAAGACCGAAAGGCATTACCTTGTAGCAATACGTTCCGCGGTCTGTGATGAATGCAGTTTTTAGCGATGTCGGGATTCATCATGATCTGATTGTATCCGGAAAAGCGTCCATGAATGACGAAGCTTGTTTCCGTGGTTGCTTCGACCAGTCGGTCGATGTGTGAGCGGGAAGCAATCCTTTGAACAGGCTTTATTCAGATCCGTGAAATCGACACAGACTTCGCCACTTGCCGTTCTTCTTTTTACCACGACAGGGTTGGCAAGCCAGTCCGGATACCTGACTTCTGTTATCGACCCTACTTTGAGTCTTTCGACTTCCTCGTTGACTGCGTGGCACGCTCAGGTCCCACTTTCCTCTTTTGCTTTACGGGTTTGTGAGTCGGTCGATGTTAAGTTCGTGACATGTTACGCTAATGTCAATTCGGGCATGTCCTCCGCAGCTAAACAAGCGTCTGAGAGGTTCTTTTGAGGCATGCGATGAGCTCTTTTTCGGTTCGCACCGTTCCGGGAAGGAATCGTCGAGGCAGATTGAGACCACCGGTTCGCAGGTTGGCTCACGCTTCCCTTCCAGGGCCTCAGCTCTTTGGGACTGCCAGAAGTTTCCGGCGAATCGTGAATCGTTTGCTTTTTCCGAGAGGTCTCGATTTCGGAATTTTTCCGTTTTAGTTTGGTAGCGAGGTAGATTTGCTGCTCCGTGACTACCATGTAATGTTTCGACCCCGAAAGGTGTCGGGAACTTGAGGCATAGGTGGAATGTCGATGGGATCGCTCTCATGGAGTTTAGCCAGGGTGTTCCAACTATCGCGTTGTATGATGTTGGACCATCGATCACCAGGAATTCCACGTTTTTGGCGACGCTCCCGGCTCTGACTGAGAGGTTAGTCGAACCGAGGGTCATAACTTCCCCTGAGAGTCCGAATACTGGGCTGGGGTCATCTGTAAGGATGCTTAGATCGACGCCCATCCTCTCGAGGGTGCTTTTATAGATAATATTAGCCGAGCACCCGGTGTCGACTAATACCCTTGCTACGTCAATACCCTGGATCGTAAGTTCTATTACGAGGAGATTGTTGTGAGGTTTGGCTATACTAGCCGTTGCTCGATCCTCGAAAGATACGATGTTGCGGACTGACGAAGTAGCCATACTGAACTTCGATCGATTGGTGGTTTTTCGAGTTAGAGATTCCGTCCCCCCCCTCCTTCTAGCGCCAAACTGTGGGAACCGAAATTCACACCGTCGATTTTAATGAATAAAAACGGAGGAAAGCCAAGTTAACCCGACTTTCCCTGAAGGTCCGGATTCTCTGCGACAGCCAACGACAAGTGACCGAGTAAATGCGGAAAAGGTTTTGTTAAGATTTGGGACTGGACCTTAAGAAGGCTGCCTAAACCTTTGAGGATCAAGTCGGACGTAGTTCAGTTAGAAAGAATTGAACAAGAGATCGAACCGTCGGGCGGTTCGTCTAGTATGAGTGTTTGTCATAGAAACAGGCATGTCGAAGATAACGCCTAGGATTTCTATGTGGGAGCTCTTAAGTAAAAGAATTGTCCGATCCTTCCGAGAGGAGCGGAGATTTGCGAGCAGGAGGCGGCCAGACGTTCTAGGGCCTGGTTCGTCTAAATATGAGCGTTGGTCATAGAAGCGGGCATGTCGAAGATAATGCCTAGGGTTTCTATGTGCGGAGCTCTGAGTAAAAATTGTTAGATCCTTCCGAGAGGAACAAGGGTCTGGAGAAGATAAACTAGAACAAGAGGCGGCCGGACATTCTAAGTCCTGCCTCGCTGGCCTAACCGCCTAAGTTCTAAGTTCTCTAAGCTAGAGGAGTTCTCTAAGTCTAGATTCTAGGATTTTCGGATCTCTTCTCCTCTGCTCTTGCTCTCCTATATACCCACTCTAGGTCGGTTTGCCTTAGGATGATGGACCTCGCCTTTGGGCCCAAGCTTATCTCTTCAGGAAATGTTCCATTTTCGTCGGTCTTCGTAATTATCCTCGAGTTTTCCGCTATCTTTCGGTTACTTGATGTTTATCCGACGTTTCGGGAAATCGGATAAACCGTCATAGCCTAATTGGGCCTGAATTCTGAAAAATCGTAAGTAAGTCTGTGGACTTGTCTTAAGTCGTTAAACGTTTATAATTTCTCGAAAGACGATCTTTCTCGAAGAATAAACCGTATAGCTTAAAGGATCGATGTTCAAGTTAATCGATCTTTGTTTTATACGATGTCTTCTACGAGAAATCCAATCCTTCTAGTTTTTGTCGTAAAATATCGGGGATGATTCTAACCGAATCGAAAGATGTTTATTCCGCAGCCTTGATTGTTCCAAACTCACGAGGATTGATCCGAACAAGCCAAGATGGGATCAGACCGAGCACGATGGGACCGAGACCAGGACGAGGCCGTGGACCGGCGCGCCATGCCAGGGTGCCGCCGGCGCCAGGCCGGGTGCCAGCTCGCGTAGCGGCTTACCGCGGTATGGGCATTTCGGCATGCGCTTGCGCCCGTATCAGGCCGCCGGCGTAACGCTTGCGGCATGGAGCCGACTTTCCTTGTGAGCGATGCCGCCCGGCGCCAGGCGGCGCCACCATGTACATGCGCCCGTATGGCATTTCGGCGGCCGTGCCAGCGGCCAGCCTAGCCCGCTTGGCGTCTCAGGCCGACTTAGCGTGGCATACGGCTAGGCGGTATTTCAGCGGCTGGCGATGCCGCCCGGCGAAACCAGCATTCGCAGCGGCGTGCCGCTTGGCGCCAGGCTGGCTTACGCCCGGCGCCACACGACTCGCGTGGCAGCTTGCCGCCCGGCGCCAGCGGCTCCGTCGCCTCGCCCGGTGCCAAGAGAGGTTCTCTACGCCCGTGGGTTTTCGTTGCCGATCTTTCCCCGTTAATCGTTAAGTGCGGAAATCTTTGAGTTTGGAAGGATCTTTAGCCGCAGATTTGAGATAACCGTTTTCGACCTCACCGAGAGAGTGGATATTCTAAT